>VZRH01007892.1:1055042-1088766 GCA_013397555.1 Urocynchramus pylzowi | reverse complement strand
AGAGGAGAGGAGAGGAAAAAAAATTTCCAGGAAAGATAGAAATTGATGTGGGTATAGCAATGAGCCATTACAAAAATGAAAAATGCAGGGAAAAAACATGGAAAAATACTGATATTTACACTAAACAAAACAGGGAGAAAATATCTTTCCTGTCCTTAATAATCAAACTTATTCCTAGTAGGTAAATTACTAGGTTAATGCTCAGTGCTAAATCAAAGTATGTTTCCAATATTAGTGATCAAAGAAAGTTTCAAATCATTCAAGACCCTCAAGAACTTCAATTTCCTGGAACTTCTCTTTTAGGCAGGAAGAATAAAGTACATGCCTAGATTCTCTTTTCTCTCAAAATGGCATCGATTTTGACAAAAAGGCTTGAAAAAATGCAGAAGTAAAAAAAAAAAAAAAAAAAAAAAAAAAAAAAAGAGGGAGAAATGAAATGGTGGAATATTTATGAAGNTAAAAAATGACACTATTTTTAAAAAAAAATATAAAAAAAAAAAAAAAAAAAAAAAAAAAAAAAAAAAAAAAAAAAGAAAACAGAGGGAGAAATGAAATGGTGGAATATTTATGAAGACAGATATAAAGAAAAACAGATTACATCAAATAAAAAGAAAAGAAATAAAAAAAAGCAAATTAAATGCTGGCACATTGCAAACAACAGGTCTGAGAAGCTTTCTTTAATTATGTAATTTCTATCCCTCTTTTTTAGTTTTATTCTTTTCTTCCCACCCCCTCCCCTGAGTATCTGAGCTTTTTTTCTCCCTTCTCCTTGCTCTGCATATCTTGAAGAACAAAATCATTCTTGAAACCCCTTTCTTTGCACTTCCTCATAAAAGCAAATCTACCACCCTCTTCATTCCAAATGCATGTCATTCTGTCTAAGCAAAATCTCTCTCAGATGGATTTAACCTAAGAGATTATAAACATCAGATGGAGAAATAGGAAGCTATTTTAGCCCTGACCTTTCAGACCAAATTTGATCACACTACAGCCTGATTGAATAGGTTTTAATCAGCTTCGTCAGTGTTGAAATTTAAGTTCTTGTGTAATTGAATACCATTTCAGCTGATTTAACAACAAAAAAGAATATGCTCATGCAAACAACAAATGCTCGTTTAAAAATTTTTTTCAAGGCCAACAAAACTTCAAAAGAAAAATCCAACATTGTAGGTTTTTTATATTATTAAGCAGAAAAGTTTTAAAAAAAAAATCTGTTCACCTGAAAATATTTATTAGATACATACACAATGTCATCTTAAGGAAAAGTTCAACTTCAAAGTACTTATATCTAAACTTTCAAACATACAGCTACACTTTTCCACAATTGCCAAAAGAGTAGACATTATCTATATTATTTCTACATCTCTACAAAGATGAAGGAATAAAAAACAAACTTATGGTATGTTTGAGCATTGTTGGACAGATCAGTCTGACAGATAAGGTGCTCATCAAAATGGATTCTAAAAATACAAAAATAGTTCTTCAGGCATAATTGCATACAAGCAAACAAAAAACCCAAATCAACTACCACTTATCTCAAGCGTCCAATATCATTAGGATGGATTTTTTTTTTCCTGAGATCCTTATTTCCAGACTACATTTCCTTCATTGTGTAATGCACATACATTCAAATAGTTTAAGGCAATGAAAACTTTGTTGAAGATTTCTATGCAGTTAGGATTTCATGCCAAGAACAAAAAAGAAGTCTTAAAGGTCTGAAGCCATGAAAATTATAATGCTGGGACCACGTTCAAGGGCTGAAAGAGATTTCCATTCCCTAGGATAGAATAATAATGTAAACCTGTTATTTAATACATACACACAGATCAGGTATTACGATATCCTCCATGTAAGTCAAATACTTTGGCTATTCTAGCTTTTCATATTTTTTATACACTTTGTACTTCAAGAAAGTTCAAATCAGTCCATTCTCTTGACATTGGTTATAACAACATCTTATTCTTATTTACTCTCATAAATTAATTAGAATTTTTTTTTCTTTACTTTTGAGACAATTAGCTTGGAGGGTCATATTACCATGAAAAGGCCTTGGAAAATGAGCTAATTTTTTTTCGATATTTTCCTATTCTATAGTATACTTTTCAAGGCACCTTCAGCTTTATTTCTAAAAAATAACAAAAAAAACCAAACCAAACCAAACCAAAACCAATTCCATTGCTTTATTTAGCAATTAAGCCCTTCACCTGAAGTTTTTTAATTAAAAAGACTAAAAATCAGCAACTGATTTTCCTTAGAAATTGACTACTGAGGAAAAAAATTATTCTAAGATAATTGCTAAATAGCTTGGGAAAAGGATGCAAATTTTTTTTCTCCAAATAAACTAAATGCATCCAGAGCATTTCTGTTTCTTCTTATATTTATTAGCTCCACATAACCCCATTCATGTAATATTTAAAATTGCACCTTGAGATATAAATTGTTAAATCCTGCCTTTTGGAATACTAAACTCAAAAGTCAGTAATGAGGTAGGCAGTAAGAGAAAGTTTCCCTACCTCATAGCAGTATGTCTAATGCTTTACCCTACTTATTTCCCAATGCTGCCTATTTGGTAAAGACCTGAAGGAGTTTTTTACCTGTTCTGAAGATCAAAAACAGTCTGTGGTGCCATTGACCAAAGCACACTAGACAAGATAAAAGACCAAAATGGACATGACAATTATCAAGTCTCAATTCCTGGAATTGCAGGCTAGCCTCTTCGATCCAGGGATTCTAAGTCAGCAATGATGCCATGCTTTCAGCTATACAGCAGCAGTAATTTTTGTATATTTCTTTCTCCTTGTGGGGTTTTAGCTATTAGAGCCCTTCTATCTAGTTTTGTGGATTTGGATATTTCAGCTGGAGGCAGGACTGTGACTAAGCAAGGATACGAAAACTGAAGAAAACTTGGATATGAAAACTGAAAAGAATTAGAAGGATGTCCTTGTACCTTTGTATCTAAAGTAGTGAGCAAGTGCATGTAAGCCTTGTACTCTTTAATGCAATGAACAGCACTTCAAAACCTAGTGACCCTAATGGACTGACAGGCTGAGGATTGAGTAATCCACTGATGTGCCCTTTTGCACTGGTCAGCAGGGTAATGTTTCTCCTCCTTTTTAATTGACATACATGCTGCACCTCTTCACCTGTTTTTGTCAGTAGGTCAAGAAGATTGCTGTAGTCCTTTGTGCTTCATTGAGGATGAATCTCCCATCTAAGAAAATGTAGTATCCACTAAAAGAAAGTCCGAAGTTGATTTTTTTTTTCCTAAGCTCTGTTTCCCAGCATAGACAGAGGAGGGAGGCTGGTATCTTGTGCCAATTTTCCCTTTTCCATTAGAAAATAGGGGTCTGCACAAGAGTTGGGAGCAAAAGTGGAGAAAACCTTTTCTACTATGTTAGTGGATCATTCTCATTTCATAACCATCAGAAAGTTCATATCATGAAATCATCATCATCATCATGAAAAATTATGCTTAAAATGTAGCCATGGCTTGATTGGCTTTTCAAACACAATTTACTAATGATTAACTCCCAGTAAAAAAAGTAGAAATTGTGTTGGTTTTGGTTTGCCTTGGTCATCTTACATCCCTGTAATTTTTCTTTGGTCAAAAATAGGAGGATTGGATATTTTTTAATAATACAGAATACCCAATGTGTGTACTGATGGAAGAAAAGAAAATCTATGTTTTCATGTGCAGGGAGGCAAAAAGAAATCAAACAGTCTTAAGCCAGATTTAACTCACCTAATCCTTCCACAAGTAAGCAACTTGTGGCCTCTATCTTCTCAGTGGACTTGAGTATATTTGTGTACCAAGAAAACCTTGGTATGTACATAAATTCAAAGTACATTTTCCTTGTCCTGTTCTCCCTGATTTTTAAAGCTGAAATTCTTGTGTGTTACAACCTGCCCCTGAAGGCAAGGACAGCTGAGCTTGTTAATAGATCCCTTGGGGTAGATTAGAGTGATATGATGCTGAATGAACAGTGTCTATATATAAATATGTGTATATATATACATGTAGGGTCTATTTTAGAACAATTTGGTTGCAATGAAAATGATGTATATAGCCGTTTTTGTTATTATCTGTAGAAATATAGCAATATAAAAACATAAAAATAACAATTAAGAAAATGTATAAGGAAGAGAAAGAGAGAGAAAGAAGGAATAAGAGTAGAAGCATAGGAAAAAAGGAAAGACATCACCACCTGTGGACCCAAAGATAAGACTTGATTGTTGCAATTTCTATGTCAGTTGGTCGAATTGATGGTTCTAGACTATAGGGGTGGGAGAAGCCCATGAAACACAAAGTTCAGTGGGTTAATAAATGCTCATGTTCATGTGGAAACACCTGAAGGGGGGAGGTTAACACTGTCTATTACAACAGTGTGGGTCATGCAAAGTCCTCTGGCGGAAGGGCCCAGATATGAGTGTATAATCAGGGGTCTTTGATGTGATGGTTTATGACCCCTTGTAAGACATGACCACTGCTTCTCATACCAGCATAGTCTAGCCAGTCATGCCCCATCAGAAGGGATGAACACCCTCAAGCCTATGTATAAATGTCCAAATAACTCCCCTGGGGTGTACAGGGAGACTTATAGGGAGCCAGTTTTGTAATGGAGAACACTGGCTTGATAAAAAGCACTATCTCATTTTGCAGGATCTGCATCTTATCTTCCTCTTCCCTTATCTGGCTCAAAACCCAGCTTGTAGCTTCAGTGGTGAGTGCACAACCCCTCTGCACCTTGATGTTTCCTTGCACATCATCAGCAAAGCAGCCTCTTGCTTTAGAAATGGCCAATTGTTTGTGACATTAACCATCAACATTTCAGTCTATCACTTTGTCTTTTCACTATATGAGCAAATATCTAGAAGAAAATCAGATAGCCATTTCAGTCCCAATTTCATAGTTCAACATTTTCATGAAAACTGCATTTCTTCTCTAATAACAAACTCAGAGCTAAAATCAGAATAACAATGGGTTCCTAAAGTTGAATGTCATCACCTAAATTTATTGAGTCTTTGTTTCCTCTTTGAAACTCTCCAAGAACCACTTCAGTCTTCATCTTTGACTCTCTTTCTAAAAGTAACAGATAATCTTTAAATTGTAAAAAATATTCTACATAAGACATTTCTTGAAAAGTATCTTCAGTCTAAACTCTCTATGTTGCAAATCGCATTTGAGTTCAGACTGCTATTGCTATTCAGAACCGCCAGACAGTTTCATCTCTGTGTACTTCACTCATCAAGCAAAAAGAATGCAGACAATAATACTTGTCCTCACTCAGACAACTTTAATGAGATTCCATACATTTCTGCTCGTGAATTGTTGTACTACATTCACTTGAGTTTATTTTGAAGTGTAAAATAGCTGAGAGAATAGGATGCAAATGAAAGACAAGGCACTGAGAATCTAAGTTCCTTAAATTTTTTGTAAAATGAAAGTAAAAAATGCAGAACACCTGAGAGCTCTGTTTATACTTAGGTTGGACTCTACAAAAATGCTGTCCTTGGCTTCTGAAAATGAAAAATTGCCTCTACTAGCTAACTAATTGATAACTACTAATAGCAGAGTAATGAAAACTTGAGCAAAAGTGCAGTAATGTGTCAGCTGCTGTAAGTCAGAGAACTCTCACTCAGTGTCATAATTAAAGCTTTGTCCCAAAGATTCAACAGGAACTAAATTAAGAACAACACAACTGCATATAGTGGTGGCAGCCAAAATTTGCATTAAAAATTCCCTGGACTGGAAATGTTACTAAAATACTTTTTTTTTTTTTTTTTCTCTAAGAATGACCTAATTTTTTAGTAGCAAAGAAATATCTTCTTACTGTGCTTCTGTATGAAAGGACATGTAATGTGCCCCTTTGTCATTCCTAGAATCAGCCATTTAACACTGCTTCTGATTCATTACTTTTCATTCTGCTTTGGCTCAACAGTCTTAGCAGCAATTGTTAGTTGCTAAAACATGAAACACCTTTCTACCGAATGTGTCTAACTGCTTTGTAGAGATCTGTTGTATAGTACTTTACTATATTTCTTTCTTCATACTGGGATTTTTTTTGATATTATGTTGTTATTAGCTATCTACTTTGGTAGTTCTGTAAGAATTCTCTTAAAACTTTATGGTCTAAGAATCTGAACATCTTGGCTTACAAACTCACAAACTTATGTACTTGTCCTCTGTTTTTGTCATTTGAATTATAATTGGAATTTTTTTCATCAGGAAGTTTTGAATTCTTTGTATTTTCATACCACTTGTTTATTCTGAACATTAACTCCATTACTTCTCTCAGTAAGCTCACACATACAGATAGACATATGATAGAATTTTTAAAGTATTTTAAGTTGCATGTGCTTAATAGGCATAGCTAAAAACTCTATGATCATTCAGAACCTTCCAGAGTCAAAATTTGTTTTGCATTAAAAACAGGTTATGTCTGAAATTTTTGCAGGATTCCATTGTAACTCAGAAGCAAGGCTTTCTTTTGCTGAAATGAGATTTATTAAGTCTGCTTTAGTATGCTGGAACTGCTTTTTTTCAAAGTTCTAATATTCCCATTGATGCTACTTTGTCGGCTCTGAAGGCCAAGTAGGTTTTGAAGCAGACACCAAGAAACATCCATTCAGGGATTTATTAAACCTGCAGGCAAACAGCTGTCATCAGCTATTAGCAGTTCAGTTTTATTCCAGCCCTTTGTGACATTCAGGGAGATATCCTTGTTTTGGGACATATTGCTCAACATAGCTTGTAGTTGGATGTTTGATTCTTAAGACAGAAGGGAAGAACACAAATAGAAAAGTGGTTTTATATCATGTCAATACATTAACTTTTTGCATGCTTCTGAATTCACATCTGCATATTTTTAACATCTAGATAAAAGATGTTGCTGCATCTATTTCATTATTTTACTTGATGATATATATTTTCAAGTTTGTGTACACACAGCTGATTTAGATTCTGTTTAATGCAGAAATACCTCACTTGAGAGAACAAAAAATAAATTAATTAGGAGGAACTGTATGGTTGTATGTACAATATATTAAAGTTCCTATGGACCATTGGTTTCTAACTGCCCTGTGTGGTTCATTAACTTTTGAGTTGCAGGCTGTGCAATTCACATAGGTAGATAAAATACCAAAATATAATTTCAAGCTGGATTTTGGCCTTAAGTGTGCAAAAAAATGGAACAAATTTTTTTAACTGTAAAATTATTTTTGCTAACCAAAGAGAGTAAGCTATATTAACTACTAAGTCTCTAGCAAGACTACTAGATATCTTAGCAAGTGTTTAGCATGTTGAAACAACTGGAACTTGAAAATGAATATGTTGCAATTTTTATAGTATACAAATCTCATTTCTTTTTTCAGGTTAGTTTTGTTTATAAAAATCATGCAAAGATCAGTAATACAGAACAAATGTACCATATTTTTTTGTTCATGTTTTCTGCATTCTCACAGCAGAAGACAGAAAATGTGTGGCATGCCTTGAAGATGCCTGCAGAGAAAATTGAGAACAGCAGTAAAATGGAAAATAAATGCTCAGAATCATGAGTGGACTTACTTAAAAATGTCAGTTGTAATGAGCAGAATGGAAGAAACACAAAAACAATTTGTATTGCAAAAAACCTACAGGAAGATTAATATTTCTTACTATGGACCAGTATGTAAGAGAATAAGTTTTATTTTCTTCCAGGATGCCTGTGGTTTTTCTTCCTTTTTTTTCAGCTATCAAATTTGCATAATGTCAAATCATGATCAGAGAATTTGCAAACAATGCAGTCTTAATCCAGGATGGGAGAAATGTAAGTATGGGGGAATTGCTTAGGTATCAGCCCTCCAGAAATGGTTCAAATATTCAATATATTGAATAGTTTTAAATACTCTCAATTCCTCACCTTAACAAAGTATGTATTTAAAAAAATAAAGCAAATATAGTAAGTTCTGCATGGCTCCATGATTTGACTTCAGACACAGTTCTTACAGGTCCAGACAAAGACACCAGAACACAACTTCAGTGGGTAGATGGGTGTTTTCACTTTATTCTTGAATGCTTTAATGAATTTGCATTAGCAATAGTAACAGGCTGAGAAGAAAATGTAACTCTTCAGCCACTATGATTCCAATGAAACATTTGAGCAGTCCCTGAAGACCAATAGCCTTTGAAATTGGAGTTTGTGAACAAGACAGAGACTCAGATGATAGTGTTTCTGACCACTGCTCTAATGAGCAATCCCTGAAGTTCATTATCAAGGCCTGCACTTGTTATACACTTGAATTTAATGTACAGTAAAACTTAGCTGTGCGTATATGTGAGAGCTGCCGCAAGAATTAACCTCTGTTAATATAAAAAGATGATGATTTTAAAAAAGTAATTGAGATTTAGTCTGGTTACCAGAAGACACCAGGCACCTTGAGGCAGAAAATGTCATTGTACTACCAGAAAACAAGTTGAACAATGTTATATTTACACTATAGTGAGTTTGCAGCACTGAAGCTGTTGCTAGGTATTTGTCTTACTGCACTAGAAAATGGTTTTCAGCCACCTGTTTCACATAGATAAACAGAACTGAGAGAGAAAAGAAGCTGCAGCAATAACTTCTGTCCTGAACTTGTTTCTGGAAATCTCATGTTGTGATCTTTTCTCCTTACTAACTAGGCTTCCAGGACTGCATCCAGACTATGGTGGCTGACTGAAGAATATGGAGAGTGAAGCAGTCTTTAAGTGGTCTGAAGCCCTCAGCTGAAGAGATGATAGATGAGGAGTTCTGTATTTGAATTTATACTCAACAAAAAAGGTATTATCTCTTTTTCTTCTGAAGAAAGTTGTTATGCTGACAACCACACCTGTCATTGGCTTTTATTTCAGAAAGAAACATAATATTGGCCTCCATAAGTGTAAAGCCATGAAATCACAGTCAGAAGGTTAAGAAGAATTTGTTATACTGTATATAGTGGGCTCCTATTTGAACCTTGGAAAATAGGTTGTATTTTATATCATTGTGCATACTGATAAGCACAGCTTAAAAGAATGAATGTGTCCCAAGCATCTACAAACCTTTCAAATCACTTACCTGCTCAGGGAGGAGACATTTAGATACCTAACAGAAGTTTTCATGCTTAAATATAAACTCTGAATAAAGACTGAAACTGTAATACAAGGAATTTTTCTATTCATCTTACCAGCCTAATTATGATCCAACAGGAAGAAATTGTCAGATTCAGTAGCTTTAAGTCAACTTAACTTTTTTTTTTTTAAACTAAAATTGAGAGTATTTATGAAAAAAAAATACGAGGAAAGAGTAAAGTGTGTGTTGTTTCAACTTTGTTGTTTCTGTTTGTTGCAAGCCACAAAAATGCTGAACACTGCTAATCCCCCAGGTTTCCAGGAATTATTACAGACCTGTGATAATGGGGTCAAAGTGAGATGAAGCAACATTACCAATCCTTTTATCAAGCTCTGATATAAAAGAGAGAACAAGGAGACTGTAGAGAAGCCAACAATTTTAATGTGTAAAATTCTGATGAGATATTAAGTAAAAAAAAACTCTCATAAAGGGGCAATTTAATTTTCCACCTTCACTGACTGACACGAATGATGAAATTTGACCACTGGATGCAAGTAAGGAGTTACAAGAGGCACCTTCCTAACTTTTACAACCTAAATGCACCTTTAGGATCATATATTCAGCTTAATTGCCTATTACATGCTGGACCACCTTATCTAGAAGTTTCTGTATGAAGCTCATAGATGTTTAAAGCCGTAGTTCATCAAAGAGTCTTTGGAAAATCTATAGTATGTTCCAGCACAATTGAGTGTTAATTATCCTGTCTGCCAAAAATCTCCACTTCATGTCTATTTATATGGCATCTTACTTCCATTTCCCACCTGTCACTGTCACTGAGCCTTCACTCTGGAGAAAAGACTCAACACCTACAGAAATGTTTTCCCAATGTGTCTTTGGGGAACATGATCACATTAGCTATGATACTGATATTGCTGGGTTCAGAAAAAAACTGTCAGTCTCTTTTATCTCTAATTTTCATGCACCTTTCCCTGTGTGGCTTGCACATACATCCCTCCAAGCAGGAATATTCCTGCCATACATGGCTAAAAAGGGGTCCGTGATCCTTTCTGGATCCATTTGAGGGCACATAAGCTGCTGCACAGAAGAGAAACACTTTCTATCACACACTGCTGGAATGGAAGTCATGCTCTTAGGAGTGGATTTTGATTGTCTTAAGTGGCAAATATCCATGGCATATTCTCCCCCAAAACTTTCCAACTCTCCTAATGTCCTTAACCTTCAATATCAGCTCCACTCATATGTTTACCTGTGAAGTAGCAGCCCCCTGTCCCCTTACACCTGCCAATTTCTTGGCTGTTCATGAACAGGTGGAGTTCAGGACACAGATGTTCAGCTTCAAGGTTTTTCTAAAGTTTGAATTTGTGGTTAGAGACTGGCTTTCATGGCAATCTGGTGAACACCACTCAGTACTGGGCACCTGATGTGCAGCACCTGATGGCTATGCTTCAGCAGCAGCAGCAGGTAACATCTCAGTAATAATGGCAGAAGACATCACTACATCTCTGTGTGTCTGGGCAGCAACACCACATAGCAGAATGTCTTCTAATATGCAGGCAGACAGAACCCACAACCCCTACACTGCAGGCTGCAGGAGACATGGCAAAGTGTCATGATGTTAGTGATTTTCTTACAGTATAAACTGTGCACACTGACCCTCTTCCAGACCCAAAAGCAGAGTGCTGCCTAGTTAAAATTGTTTTCTGATGTGGACCTGCCTTCAGGGAACCATCAGTCCTTAAAATCTGGGAAACATTCACCAAATTGTGCCCAGATCATGCCTCCAGGCAGCCTGCCAAGGACATTATCTGCAAATGAAGACCCTCAGATCCCTACATCCAATGAGCAGGCCAGTAGTAGCATAAAAAGCTGTCTCTGTCATGAATATTACCAGCAAATTTAGAGGTGACAAAAATGAAAGAAGTCACAAAAATGACAGAAGTACCAACACCAATCTGCTATGCAAGGAGCTAAAAAGGCATTATGTTCTTTGTGGGTGCTGACTGTCCTGTGAACACCGCACAAAAGCTGTGCATGATGCAAACTTGTGTCCACAGAGATAAAAAGCCTATGTGATATCCACTGAGTCATAAATGCAGCCAGACAGCTTTGGAGGCAAGGAAGGTGAAAGTGATCTTGTGGATGTGAGCTCAATACACTCACTGGGCCTTGGGAGTCCGGCATTCTTTTTGAGCCTATTTTATTAAGCAGTATAGGCCTAGACAAAGCTTCCTTTTTTGAAAACAGTAAACACAGTTTTATCCTTCTGTAAGGAATAAACCTTTATAATCACTGTAGAAATTACACTGAGGTCAAGTTGCTTGTAACATCTTTGCATAAAATGACGGGTCAATTGGGCAGTAAAAAGAGAGAAAAAAATACATAAAATGGTACCCTAATTATTAGAATGTTTGCCAAAAAGGAGGGAGATTCTTTATCCAAGCTTCCTTACAGAAATAATTTTTAGTTGTGACACTAAACTGTCATTATATAAAACATGCACACAGTTTGGGAAATAGTCATATATCACCACCTAACTCTTACTATGGTCACTCCTCCAAGCATGCTCTCAATAGAGAGCTTAGCTGCATTTTTCAGAGCTGCCAGAGTCAGGTGCCTACATACCTAATGAATGGAGACCTATGTCTCATTTTCTTCTTTCCAGATACTGCTGGCTATTAGTTCTCTCAGCTTTTAGACACTACGCCTTTCTTAAAACTGATACATTAGCTTTTCCTTTTCTGTATGTTTTTAAGGACCAAAGTAGAATATTCTTGTGATATTTGTATGATTTGTGAATTTTGCTTAGTCATTTTAGCACTTTTAGTTAATATCAGCTTTTGATATTGCAGATTTTACATTTAATTTGTTCTCAGGAAATTTATAAAATTTGTTCTTATCATTCTTAATTCTAAAGGATATACATATACTGTAGTGCTGCATTCCAAAATTTTTGGTCTTTTCTCAATGCTTCTCTTTTTTCTGCATGTTGTAATTTTGAAAAAAAAATGGTTTTATTGCCATTTTCACATCTAATTTTAACTAAGGTGGTTATTTTACTGAAGTACTCTTTCATGACCATAAAATTGTGGGAAGCTTTGACATTTCATCAAGCATTTTTAAATAATTCCCAATCATAATACATGCTTTTATGTTTCAGTATTTCCTCCCACTTGATTTTGTCCCTAACTGTTTTCAACTGTGTAAAATCACCCTTTTCAAAGAATCAGGTCTATGTTTTAACTGGTCAGGATATTCCTTTGCTACTATTCATTTTCAGTCTGAACTCAATCTATTGTCTCAGAAGATTGCCCTTTAGCAGAGATTGAAGCCATAGAGAGTGAACAAGGACTCTTTAGAATGATGTAATGTGTGATATTTCATATGCTGTGGTCATAGTGTGAGACAGCTCCGACAGGCATGTTCTTTCAGCCAAGACAAAATAGTATTGCATGCAGTCATCAGTTTACAATTTGTTTGGAATAAGTATATCGTTGAAAGGAACAGATTTTGAATTTGCTGGCATGAAGTCTACTGTTTGGAAGCACCTTTATTTAAAATATATCTAACTTATACAATTGATTAATGGGCTTTAATTAGGAAATCCTGAACATCTTCCATTTATCCTAAATTTGCAATATTGTATTTTTTTTTTTAATCCATCATGTCCTGAGGATTTACATATAGTCTAGGAAGTGGGAAATGTGTGCATAAGACAAAAGTTAAATAACTTACTCGTTCAAAAAGTTAAATTTCTTTTGCCTAAGGTGTTTCCTACTTTAAATTCTTACCTTAGAGCTCTGTCTGTAAACCCTGAAAAAGAAATACTTTGAATATCTGAGCTCTTTATCCCCATTCACTTCATGTGATTTTGGTTCTTGAATAATGTTAATACAAATCTGAAATGTTCTATTCATGCAAATATAAAATGAAAATCCAGTCCTGATTCAGTTCTTGGGTACACATGGTAGGAAGACCTGCTGGGCCCTGCATCTCAAGATAGACCATCAGCACGTAACCAATTTGCAAAAGGCTAAAAGATTTTCTGTTCCTTTTCTGGTCATTTTGGTAGCTGGGCAACCAGGATGGTGAAGAAGACATGCTTAAATCTTAGAACTGAAGGTAGTCATACTTCTGAAGATCAGGAAAAATTATGAGATACCAGGATCTTGCTTGTCTATCTTGCCACTATATGAAGACTGATTAGTTTGTCATACGAGGACATGTGAGGATTCAGCTAGCTAGCTGGTTTGAATCCCCAAACTTAGCAGGGGAAGAGGTTGCTAAGAGGAAACTACTGTGCAAATTGGCCATTCATCCAGTTTCTTCCCTTATACCTGTTTAGAAACCATTGCATAATACAAATCCACCTACTTTAACGAGTAACTCCATCTCCAGCCACAGATCATGACACTAATTTTAGTCCTTAACCATCTGTTCTAACCCTACTGTAAGCAAGGTGTACCAGGAGCATAACCCTTCTGTGCGGATTTCCAAGGCACAAGCAGGTCCCCAGGGTCATGTGAAAGGCTCCTTCTAGTAGATGAAATGTGAAAGAGGCAGACTGCAGAAGAAAAGTATAAGACAGGGCCCATTAAGCAGGTGGAAGATGCAGGATGGTCTCTACCATGCAACTGTATCAGGTTCAACAAGGTGAAGTGCAGGATCCCTGGGATTGTGAGAGGAATGGCTAATGGCAACTCACAGTGCAGGAAAACATCTAGAAGCTCTCAAGAATTTAAATATTTTCATTTTTTAAAGTGATTTTCTGACAGTGACAAAACCTCCCTATTTGTCATTTCCACTCTCAGTCCTTCTGTGCTGTGGCAAGAGAAAGGCAAAGATGGCTGCTAAGGTACACATTCTTAGGATATCCTTCCTTGAGGGCATGCAACAGCAGATAAAGTAGGTACCATATGGAGAAAAAGACAACACAATACCTGACAACTCATGAACTTGTCCAGAAAAAGTACTCAAAGCTACTAGCTATGGAAGAGAGCGATATTTACACCCAGAGGATCATGCAGTATCTGTGCTACCGCAGTGGCAGTGGTGCTACAGGTGACACAAAAGTACAACACAGTCCCATTGACAGGTCTTTGGGCATCATCCTCCCAAGTTTGGTGGTGGCCATTGCTGTTGAGGACTGAGCTCTCCCACTGTCTCTGTATATGGATCATCAAGGACAATATTGGTGTCAAAGGACTTGAGACCATCAGCTTTTTTCCCTTTTCCCCTTCATTTGAAAGACTGAACATGTCTAATATTCCTTCATCAACCACCATCAGTAACAGAAAAATGGCTTTGCACGCTGAGATTTGGAAGGCATTTAGGCAGGACCTTGAAGAAATTGAAAACCCTATTGATACCATACAGGTGTGGATTAGAAGAGAGAGTGTATGAGAACTGAAATAAATCAAACATTTGATTATTGTACAGAATATCTTTATTAGTTAGTATGTAACTTTGTTATAACCCAGTTGTATCATGGTGGACAGTGTTGGATGTATACCCTGATCATAGGCCTCCTTCTACAGGGAAGTGATGATATCCTGGACACAGGCAATCTCCCAGGTGTGCTGGAAGAGGATGCGTGGAGGTTGGAAGTGTGGGGACAGAGCAAGGCACATAGTCAGAGTTTGTCCCCAGCATCATTCTTTTGAAGCTCGTCCATGACAGCTGCAAACCTGAAACAAACTTAGCATACAGGGAGGAGAGGGGAAAAGTAGGACATTTGCAGTTTAAACCTTTTTTTCCCCTTTCTCAAAAGAGCTGTACATGTACAAGTAAATATACCTGATTAAACAGGCACAGTGCATATTGCTTCTGCTAAAAAAGCTTGGTTTACAGAACAGATTTTCTTACATAATTTATTCTCAACTTTATAGAATTATTTAAATCAGGCCTATGGTCTAACTGGAAACCGTCCTTAAGTGCTATGCATTGTAGGCTGTTGTTCTGTCATCTTCTAAATATATTCACTTATACCTTACAAATAAAAATAGGTTATTCCAGGGCTTGCTACCACAATTAATTTCCGTGTTGTAAAGATGTTACAGAATCTGATCATTTCTCATCAGTCAGAAGCTGAATATTATAAGATTTATCCTAATTAAATATATATCAATGGAAATGAACTAACATCTTGAATTTGTGTGTTGGATTATGAACCATATTTGAAACAAAGTTTTCAAATTTGAGTTATATTTAAAAGTTTTCAAATTGAGTTATATTTGTGTCTGAACATGTAAAAACATTTGGAAATGACAATTTCAAAAAGAAACATTATTTTAAATACGTAAGTGGAAAAGTTACACTTCATAGATTTCAGGGTATACAAAAAGAAAGATGCTTTTAAATACTGTTATTTTAGTGATGTTGTCTGAAAAGAGGTCTAGATCAAGATAGGATGCTTTTGAAATCTTTGCCAATAACTAAGAGTTGAAAAGAGTCGGAAAAAAATAGAGTTGGGAAAAAAAAGTATTATTTTTATGTATTTTTTTGTCACTGGCTCTTGTATGACTACCACTAAATCTTGAAAGTGTCCTTGTGATTTTACATGTATACAAGCACAAGAAACTTACTTTTCCAAAACTCCATTACACACATATAAATAAAAGACTGTTTTGTTCTCTATATGGTTTACCTTGCCTGTGTATGAAAGCCCTACGTTAAATGAAACCAAATTCTGGCATTTGTTTTGAAAAAGTATCTGAGTAACTAAACTATTATATCAGAACTTAACCCTGACTTTTTTCCCCCTCAAAATTGCTAGTCCTTTCAAAAGATGAACAAAATGTATATTTCAGAGATAAATGAGTAGGAAGCTTAATATGAACAATGTCAAACAAAGACAAATCTCTGTCACACAGAAATCAAAATGATTACAAATGAGTCTGATTTCATGATAGCAGCTGAAATGAAAAAATGGGAAAGAAGAAGGTGGAGGGAAAATAATTTTATAAAACTGATTCTAATTGAATTTCTAGAAGAAGGCCTTTGTACAAAATTATTGTGAATGAACACTATCAAACTGTGTAAGAAAGGAAACTTTGAAATAGTTGTTTTGCCTTCTGAAATTCCAGTTAAAATGTTAATGACGAGTTGCATATCAATTGTGTTTCAATAATGTCAAATTCTGATATTATGTTTAGAATATTCATGAAAAATAAATAAAAGATGGCTCCAAAATCTGAACCTAGAACTCTAATTCAAAGTAGCTTATGGTTGGATGATTCAACATACCAAGAATTAAGGAATTAAATCAGAAACTGTTGGTAATGCATGAACTAGTACAAGCCATAATTTTATTCACCCCCTTTTTTGAAGTACTACAAGTTATTGAAAGAAACAAACATATATTTGTATCACTAACAGATTATGGCAGAATATGCATACATAAGTAGTGCAATTGACTAGAAAAAAATTCCATTTCATATATTCACAACCTGAGAGTTTAATTCCTGCTTTTTTGAATAACAATAACTTGTTTCCAAGCACACATTTTAGTGGAGCTGGAAGCAAGAAACATGGCTTGTGTTCTTTTGCAGATTATTAGTATTTATTGTAAGCCTAAGAATTATTCTCCTGGAAAAATACACAGTCCTATTAATTCCAAATATGCTTTGGATTGTGGCTTTACTGCTACCACCACTACAGTGCAGAGGAATTCCATTTTTGACAGTAAAAAAACCCAAAACATCACTTAAATTAGGATCCAATTAGGATCCCTGAAGGGACCCCAACCCAGCTTCTCAAAGTAGATATGCACTGTGCTTCCATTTTATCAATTTGAAAACAGAAAGTAGTCACTGATGTAAGAAAATGGCCACTAATGACTGATAAAAGCTATAATTATTCTATAATCTCTGTGAAAATAAAACAGAAAGCTTGTAATTTTATGCACAAATTATACAAAAAAAAAGTTGGACTAATTTGAGGCCAATGAAAATGTTTTTCGAAAAATAAGCTGTGATGGGAACAAATCAATCTGTTTCCAGTAGTTATCACAGTAAATAAACTCTGCATTTATCTTTTAAGGAAAAATTCAATCCTGCACAGAATACTGAAAGAAAGCTGGAAAAAATAATAAACCCACAAAGACAGAGGAGTTACAGAAAATAATTATTTTTTGATTAATATTTTTAAAAGGAAATAATAAAATATATTATATAGAGCAAAATTACTCCAAATGAGATCTGGCAAAATTCTTTTGAAGATTTCTTCTGATATGCTCTTAACACTAACATGATAAAATCTGTAGTTCTTCTCTAATTTGTACCTGTGCATGTCAGATACAATGCTGGTTACAAAGCAAAAATATCAGAAAGACTGAATTCATCCTTGATCCCTCCAGAGTTGCTTCGGATAAAATTCTCATGACAAGCAATGATGAAGCATGGGTTTTCTTTCAAATTCAAAGTCTCAGTCTCTCAATTCAATCTTGCTACTATTTTTTCTGGGTTTGTTCCTTTTGCCAACATGTTTATATTGCACAATATTTTCTCAACACACTCCACATCCAAAGTCTAAAATACATTTTAGAACACAGAAATCATGAGTTTCTGAAAATTTCATGCAAAAGTAGGAAAATAAATCTCTTTTCCTTACTTTCTCACTTGTAGCCACTTTTTTTCCCCTAATTCTAGCATGCTATCCTTTACATCCATGTAGATGCCTGAAAAATTAACAGGAACCTCTGTAGTAACTCTGATGAATGAAAAAAATTCACGCAGATTTCTACAAGGACTTGTACAATCCAAAAATTGCTTCTCTCTGGCTGAATCTACTAAATATAAATATGCTTTCTCACTTTTGCAGCCTTCTTTTCCCTTGCATCATCATGCATAGATAACAGTAAGCATAACCTTTCCTTTTGCATAGTGATGATTGCAATATTTATTTTTCCATGGTTTAACTCCAACTGGCAACGAAACAGAGGATAGCCACTCCCATTGCTCACTCCCTTTCACTGGGATGGGGGAAGAGAATTGAAAGTTTAAAAGTGAGAAAATATAATGGGCTGAGATAAGAATTTTAATATTTTCATAATAATGATGAAAATAATATTGCAAGGAAAATGAAAACAACAGATAGAATAAGTGGCACAAATGAAAACAGTTGCTTCCCACCAAACAACAGGTGCCCAGCCATTCCTTGAGCTCCAACTGTGTTACCATTCCCTACTTAGCAATGCAACAGAACAAGGAATAACTTGTTTTGCTGATAAAAGCTAGCAATACATATTGTATAGTTACTAGCCAAAATATAATAATTTCATTGACTTCATGTATTATTTTTGAGGGATTCATCTAAATCAATGGTAGGAGTGTAAAATTCATATATACACAAAAAAAGATAAAAGGTATCAATTCTATGTCTTTAATTCCGTGTTTCAAGAATAGGTATAAATTTTCGTTGCTCTGATATCTTCAGTATTCTTGGTGGTTCCTGGTGAAGAAATATTTCCAACATGCACCTTTAGACACCACTTTAGGAACCAAACTCAGATGCAGAGTGAAATTCATGAGGTGTTCTGTGGAGTCAGGGAAGAAGGATCAGCTTCTCCAGAAAGCAGATCAGAACAGACACCTGACTCTGGTGCTCTTTTATATTGTGAAGGGAAACATCCCTCTCTCCCTCTCTTTTCCCTGCTTATCATAACAGCAGTATGACATACTGATAAAAATATGTAAAGCCAACCAATACAAATCTCTCTCGTGTCTTATTTTAAGATTTTTTTTTCCTACAATCCTTTGCTTTCACTCCCCAAAACTCTGAATAGTCTCTTTAAACCTCATTGTGGGCAAAATATCACAAGCAAATGGTATGCAATTAGTAAATATTTAATGTCTCTTTTTTGTATTGTTACCCAATTATTTCTGTGTTTCTTTTACTGAAATCCCTCCAAGTAATTTCTAACCCTCTAATTCCTAATTCCAAGTGTGTTATACAATTTAAACATATAACACGTGAATGCATAAAGCATTCCTAAGGAAAATTAATGAGAAAGAGAGGAAAAAAGAGGGGGAGGGAACTGGAGATAGAGAGAGGGAGTCAGAGAAAGAGGGAGCTGAGCAAGAGAGAGGAAGAAGGAAGAGGGAGACAGCTGGTGATATGACGCAGCTGAACATCAGATGTTGGAGTCTATTTGACAACAAGCAGAACACCAGATGTATCCTGGTAGGTTTCCAGTTGCCTGGAGGCCACAGACCCTAATTTTTACATTCTATCATCAGCATGCTCACTTCAGTTCTATCATGTTCTGATTACTTAGATGGGAAAAATTATAATGATAACAAATTTTCTTCACTTGGTACACAGTAAAATTTGCATGCTACACTTGTGGGAGGAGAAAGTTTTCAGAATGGGTGGGTTTTGAAGTTTCACATGTGATCTATATGATGGAATGGCCAGATTCTTTGGCATGTAACCTGAAGTTGCATAAGCAGGCCTTTTTATAGGGAGTAGATTTTCTTTCATAGTTCCTTTGTAATATACATACTTATATGTCTCAAGTAAGGCATTTCAAACCTAGGACTCAGAACAATTACTTTAAAAAAAGGAAGTCTAACTGTATAAGGAATACTAATTTGAAAGGAAAATTACTCTAAGTTATTTTTTGTTCATTTATCATAACTAAAGCATATAAACCCATAAAAAAAAAAAAGGAAGAAAAAAAAAGAAAAAAATGGGATGTAGAAAATAAGACTATACATTAAGAACTTTCTGAAGCTAATCAGAAAATCCAAGAGTCCAAAGAATTTTTACTGAGACAATTTAGTCAATGAAATGTGCCAGTTTGCCATGCAAAATGGAAACATCTGCAGAAGGGAAATACTTTTGAGATTCAGAGAAGGCAAGTAATTGCTATGCTCTAACTAGTCATTTTGATCAGACAAAAACAAGCTCAAAAAATTTTCTAAGAGAGTAGGATATCTCCCTAGATCTCTGCAGACTATACTCACTCAGCTAAACTCCACTGTACATCCACTCTACCTTGAGAAGGTAAAATAACCTAAGCATATAAAATGGTATTTAGAAAAAATTATATTTTGCATCATATATAAGGAATATATCAATTCTAAGACAGTGAGGAATGAAAAAAAATCATGATTATGCATATATGCATTTTTATTAGCATTTTTGAAAGAAAATTGAACCTTCTTCCTTCAGAGACATCATTATCACATTTGAGAAAAATTGGAGTTTTGAATGAGACCTTTATTTACAACTTAAAGTGACTTTTTAGTAATTTACAACCTCCAAGCAATACATTGGAATAAATGGTTTGATGCCAACCTTTCAAATATAAGTAATTAATTCAACAATTAATTTCCTGTATTCTACAGTTCATGCTCAGGAACAGATATCTTTCTCTATTCTTAATGCTAAACTGTCAACTAACCTCATTAGTGGCATGCCATTCTTTTATTTCTCTTATGAAGGCTTTTGATAATAGAAGGGCAAGAGAAGATTTATTCTACCACTCTGCTCCTGAAATACATTTAAAACAACAATTTAGATTCTCTGAAGACACAAAACATTAATGAATGCAATCCATTTCTTGGTGGGAAACTATAAAGGTCAATGTAAAAACATATAATGAATTTCTGCAGGTAAGTGAGAAAAGTCAAACTCAGGTTTCCAGGCAATTACACACAATCAAATATTCCCAGTCTAGATTTTTGAAGAGCAATGAAGATAAAGTATTCTGTAAAAAAATGCCATTAGAGCTGTCACGGTAGCAGAATGATCATGATTGTGGTGGGGTTTTTTTTTTTGTTTGTTTGGTTTTTTTGTGGTTTTTTTTTTGTTTGTTTGTTTTTGGGGTTTTTTTTTGGTTTTTTTGGTTTCTTATGTCAGCTATTAGTCAGAGAACTACAACCAAGAACTGCCCCAGACTTTGGAAAGATGCATTGCTCTTACTACACACAAGTTCTCTGGCCCAGAGTCAGACCACATGGCTAACAAATATATATCATAAAGAGCCTTATTCTGTGCAACTTCATAATAAGAGTAATAGTAATAACAATAATAATAGTAATAATTATAATTTGCAAAGTTAATCACAGTTTGAGACAATAAATTTATATCCAGGAGTCAAAAATAAATAAATAAATAAATAAATAAATAAATAAAAAGGCCTTCACTACTGAGTTTCACTTATTGAGGTATAGCTGCCCACTCTAACAACTTGGAGGAACTATCTACTCATAGGACTATTTAATGACATAACTGCAAGATATTTTGGAAATTTTTTTTTTTTTTTTATTTATAGTCTCAAAAGTATATCTCAATTACAGAAGAAATAGCCAAGCGTTTCTTGCTCCCTACTCTGGATAGTCTTTGTACAGCCATCACAGGGCAAATTGCACAAATTGAAGTTCCTCTGGCATCTCTCCCACTTGTAAAAACTTTTTGGAGACAATACTGCAATACTCTTTTCTTACACAGAGGTATCAAATGTACTGCTTGCTCTCCCTTGATCTCCCTTCTCAGCAGTCCTGGCCCACCTGGGAGATCAACTGCAAACATCTGGACAGCTGTGGAACCTTCATTTGATGTCCTTTCCTTAGACATCCTACAGAGGCTGCACTAAGAAGCCCATACCATACTGATTTGCCCTGCCCCCCAAGACTCACACCTGTTCCTTCTGCTTCTAAAGAGGTATTTCTTCTTTTCAGCATTAACCTCACAGCTCCTAAAACCTTAATGACATTCTTCTTTACCTTCTTGCACCTTTCAGGGAATAAAAAGTCACCTGGGGTTTTGATACCTTTTTAGGGACCCTACAGATTTCAGGTGAGAAAAGAGAAGAAAAGAGAAGAAAAGAGACGAAAAGAGGAGAAAAGAGATGAAAAGAAAAGAGACGAAAAGAAAAAAAAAGAGATAAAGAAAAGAAAAGAGACGAAAAGAGACGAAAAGAGACGAAAAGAGACGAAAAGAGACGAAAAGAGACGAAAAGAAAAGAAAAGAAAAGAAAAGAAAAGAAAAGAAAAGAAAAGAAAAGAAAAGAAAAGAAAAGAAAAGAAAAGAAAAGAAAAGAAAAGAAAAGAAAAGAAAAGAAAAGAAAAGAAAAGAAAAGAAGTCTACCCTCGTAATTCACTTCAATGTTATCATGTTGTCTCCTCTGCCTGCTACCTCCAGCAATACAAAGGGAAAGGGTAGTACTGATAATAACTATGACTGATGGCTTCTGGCATGTCTCCTGATCTTTTCCCTTAACTAGAGATAGAAATCTATTAATCTCTGGCCACAATGTTTAAACACATCATTTGGCCATCATTCTCTTCAGCAAGTTCTTCAAATGTGTTAAAGATCATTTTAACATACTGAAATTGTACCATGACATTGGCTCTTACTGATACTGATTAGAGAGTTTACTTGACATAAAAAACCTGTTGGAAAGACAGTTATATTTCCATTTCTATATATGGATCAGGTTTTCTGGTTACTATTCATCTGGAAAAAAATTAAAAATAAAGGGTGGAAAAGCAATTAAAAGGAAGAAGGTAAAGAAACCAAAAACTTTACAAAAACAACAGAAAGCTGTCATGTTTACTGAAAACCTAGTTGTCCTACTGCTGAGTCAAAATAGAAAATTAACTAGAAAATCTGCACTCCCAGACATCTTCCCGCCTTTCTTTTTAAACTACTATGAATGAAACTCTTAGAGAATGGGAATTCTAAGCTCACTCACTTTCCAAAGCTTTGTGAAAAATATGATGCTTTTCTTGAGATCAGCATCTCATTTTTCAATTAGTATGAAAAGGCTGAGGGATAAGATTTACTGAAAAACAGCAAACTGCAAATTGTAACTGGATTCAGGCACTTGGAATGAATTTTTTTTATGGTGGATGACTTTAGGAATCATATTGGATGAAGATTAAAAAAATATTACAGAAGAGATTTTAATTCTGATAGAAGATTATTTCATGCAACATTTATCTCAAAAAAAAAAAAAGATACAATTTAAATCATCCCCAGGAAGTGTTAATAAAGGGATGTTTTGTTTAATTTTCAGAGTATCTCCATTCTCTCTGTGACATGACTTTAAACTGAGAAAACAGATAGTGCAGTACAACCTACAAGAAAGGGGTCATCACAGAATAATCCCCTGTAATTTCTGTACCAATGGTTGGTTTTTTTCAAAGAATATTTTAAAGTTGATGATTTCTGTAAATTCTAATTTATCTAATTTGGGGTATGTTTCATAAGATAAACTTTGCTACGTTTCTTTATAACACAGTTTTAAGCTAGTTCACAATTATTTATACAGGATCAGAACTTCAAAAGAAGTGGAAACTTACACAAAAAGAGGGGAAATCCTCAGTATAACTCATTAAAAGAACTGAGAGTCACTAGCTAGTGTCTGTTTTAAAAACATAATTCAAACCAACACAAGTAATATTGCAAGTGCACCCTCTGCCCTTATTTTGAGATATTTATGGTATAATTACATTCAAAATCCCAAAGACAACCATAGAAGAGATGAACTACAGCATGTTAGACCAAAAACTGCCAGATAAAAACAGTTTTATTTTACATAAGGTCTTCCTGAGAAATTTTGGCACAAATATACCCATTTGAAATTTAAAAACCAAATTTTTGAGAACACAAAGGTTCTCACATTGAATTTAGAAAGCACTAGAGCAGACTGTTTTTCTAGCCTCTGCAGTGGTTTTTTTGTCACGTGAGTCAAATTGCTTGAGCCTTTCCATGAGTCCCATTGTTTGCTTCCTCACAACTCAGCAGCATTGCTCTGCTTCTGGTAAGGCTACCCACAGCTGTCTTTCTTCTCAAATACTGAGCCTGAAGGGGCTGCCTCGAAGTCACTTTTCCACTCCCTGTCAATCTGCAAGAATTTGTAAGCAAGACCAGCAGGGGAAGCCTACACAGAGTGCACCAGAGGCAGAGCGTCCTTCTCTGTGTGTCCTCTGGGTGCATGCAGAGCCTGACACAAAGTCTGCTATAGGTTTTTGTTTATTTATATCAAGGCCCCGAATTCTACATCAATAGCATCAGAAACATTCAAGAGAAATCTCTGATAATGGTGCAAAGGAAAAGGTACATAAAGCATACACTTTCATAGGGTCTTCTTCCTACCAGCTATATACACTAGTGGAATCACTTTAATTTGATCATGTGATCATTTCATAGGCACTAGTTCAGTGAAATTTTAGTCTCATGTAAATTTTCTTTTAAGTTTCATTGAATACTGAAGAGAAATGAACTGTTATATTGTGAGTCTAAAGTATATATGTACAGATAGTAGAGAAATAAAACAATGTAGAATTTTCTGACTATCTTCATATAGATCTATTCAGATCCATTTACAGAAGCAGGGGACTAAAATAAAAGGAAAACATGATTTGGTTAATAAAAAAGCATCAAGTGCTGGGGGTCTTTTTGGCAATTTATTTAAGTTAAGGGTGTACGAACAAATATGACTTGGGCATAATAAATAATTTGTCAGTTACTATAGATAGGCTCTTATATCTTACATAATATTTATATGCATACTAAAAAATGAGAAGAAATAAAAATTAAAATCCATTGTTTTATAATGCTTCAACAGCAATAAAATAAATTTGTGGGTTTTTAGCTCGCCCACAATTAAAGTAATTTTAAACTTGACACAGGCCAAGTATACATTTGTATACAATAAACCTACCTAGCAACTAAACATTTTAAATATTATTTATGAATAGTGCCACTAAAAAAATTTGAGAAGTGAGTCTGCTCTAAATCCCTCTGATTGGCCATTTGAAATGAAACATTTACTGAGTTACAGCACAGGTCCTTCCACTTCGGCATGACACTAAATGATACTCTTCAAAATATTTAAATATAGCCACCATGTTTCTACCCAAGAGTATGAACAAAGCTGAGTATATCAAAGCCTGAGAAATTAATGAAAGAGAATGGAATATTAACTGTTTAAGGACAAAATTTTCTGGTGCTGGCTAGGAAGGTGGCAATGTGTTGAGCTGTGGAGGATAACACATGTGTGTGCAGCTGGTGTAGCAAACTACCATTTGACACCTTCTTTATTGTTTCTTGGCAGGTCTACATTCCTTAGTAATGTTACAAAGATTGTTAGATGTCAGCATCTAACAACAGCAACAAAAGAAACAACAGCAACTTTCCAGAAGAAAGCATCACCTGGATGCAATTACAGAATTAGCAAAAAAATTTAATTTATGAGCCAATGTGTGTTAACAAGGTTCATCTAAGGTGAACCTTGATAGCCACTATGTTATCTTCCTTCATGCTAAAGGAAAAGGAGACGTTACAACTAACGGGAAATGCTATCAGACTCCAGGAAAATGAATAATACTGTAAGATTTCCAGTTCAGGAATTGTTCTTTTTTTTCTATGTGCAGAATATCAATCACATTTCTGTCAAGTACTGAAATATGGATAAGAAAAAGCTCCTGCCTATGTTAAGAAGCTGAATTGATACTGTAAACAGCAATTGCTGCCCTAAGTCAGGTGAGACAGCAGATCATGCAATTGAATAGACAGTATCCTAAAGAACAATTTGATACCTAAAAATCTTGGTTTATTTAAAATGAAACGAATACTCATACCCCTATAATCTTAGGTTTAGAAAATAGAAAATATTGGAAATATAAATCAATTTGCACTAAAGATTGAAAAGCAAGAAAGCAAATATAACCAAGCTGCAAAGAAAACCCTACTCTCATTTTGACAACTCATTCTGATCTTTAAGGGATCTGGATTGCAAATGCTGAATACTTGGAGCTTGATATATTTATGTGAATCAAATTTTTCATATAGGTATTGTAAATTGTCTTTTCCAGTCTATGAAAAATTCAATCATTTCCACACCAAGACAGCTCTCTCAAGATTAAAAACTCAAGTTCCCTCTTTTAAAATAGACTGGAATTGTAGCAAAAATAATACTAAGAAGAAAACGTAAATTGAAACAGTAGCATTTACTTATCTGTACTTAAACCTTGGGTTTATGGTGCAGGTCCTATAACACATTAGGATATTACAGCTACTAATCAGAATCTATATGTTTTAAAATGAACACAAAGAGGAAATCAGGAAATGATGCGCTTCATTTTTTCTGCACACCCAACCAAACATCGTTTTATTTTGCCAAAATTGTGTCTTTGTCACTCAGCACTCTGGTATTACCATGTCCTGAAGATCTATGAGCTCTTGTGATGATTTTCTTCTATTGGCTAGAAGCCATGGATGCCCCTCACAGAGTGGCTGCAGGACTTCCCACTGCCCTAGCACCTTGAGGCCATTGGGACACCCAAAGGTTCTCTGTAATATATGGCAAAAGCTGCCAAGCTCCTCTGTCACATAATTTCTGGCTGTGGGCTGATGAAGTTTCTTCCCTGAAGAGTTGGGTGGTGGTGTTTGCTCTGGTTTCCTTCTTTCCAGGCATGGCTGCTGACATTCTCAGCTGAAAGTCTTAGCCAGGGGTCTTCAATGGCCACTTGCCCTTCACACGGAAAGCAACCAACAAGAACCTGTGCATAAAACACAAAAAGCTGTGGAATTCTAGATCAATTCTTGTTACTGACATTAAAACACAGCATGACAGCTGTTCAGATTATTTTTATGGAGCAGAGAGAAACAACAAAGATTAATCAAACACAAGCAGCCTATGCAAATTTTCAAGAATAAACTCAAATTTTGTTCATAAGGCTTCAATGGAAGCTATAAATACCTAACTTCCTAAATCATACCAGGAGATAATGTAAGGGCCATGTGGGCTGCAGGCCCTCCTGTCCCTGCCCTCCTCCCCTAGGACTCCCTTATCCTGCCCAGGACCCCTTATCTTTTCCCTAGAAGCTACTACTCACTACCCGTGTACCAATAAAGATTTAAAAGGCTGAGTATGAGATCAAAATTGCAATAATGTAAATGTTGAATGAAGTGGCATTTTTTAGAAGAAATCAATACTTTGAGAACAGAAAAAGGAAAAAAAATAGAAGAGAGGGCACATTTCTCACAAACTATAGCAATCAGTGTGAAATATAGTGAAGAAACAAAAGATCTGAACATGGCTAATATCCATGCTGGGTACCTCCTGCTATGCCCATTAAATATAAACTCTATGACAGGTACATCCTATAGGAATTTCAACATTATTTAAACAGGCTATGTTATGCACAGCTTATTTGTCAACCAAACATGAGACGATATTTTTAAAAGTNATTTTGTTCATAAGGCTTCAATGGAAGCTATAAATACCTAACTTCCTAAATCATACCAGGAGATAATGTAAGGGCCATGTGGGCTGCAGGCCCTCCTGTCCCTGCCCTCCTCCCCTAGGACTCCCTTATCCTGCCCAGGACCCCTTATCTTTTCCCTAGAAGCTACTACTCACTGCCCGTGTACCAATAAAGATTTAAAAGGCTGAGTATGAGATCAAAATTGCAATAATGTAAATGTTGAATGAAGTGGCATTTTTTTAGAAGAAATCGATACTTTGAGAACAGAAAAAGGAAAAAAAATAGAAGAGAGGGCACATTTCTCACAAACTATAGCAATCAGTGTGAAATATAGTGAAGAAACAAAAGATCTGAACATGGCTAATATCCATGCTGGGTACCTCCTGCTATGCCCATTAAATATAAACTCTATGACAGGTACATCCTATAGGAATTTCAACATTATTTAAACAGGCTATGTTATGCACAGCTTATTTGTCAACCAAACATGAGACGATATTTTTAAAAGTAAAGGAAGTCTTTGACAATGACTTATCATTCAAAACAAATTACATATAATATAATATATAATAAATATATTTTTTTTACTTGTAGAATTGTAACAGATCAATTTTTATTACATGTAACAAACAAAAAAAAATACAGAGCAGTTAGGAATAAACACTAAGAATTAAACAATTGTAATTAAACAATTGTAATTAAACAATTACAGAATTTTAAAACCATATCTGATTCTGTTATGTTGGATCTAAAGGTACTTGTTGAATAAAAATCTGTCATCTTGCAGATCCTAGAATAGTGCTTGTACAGTACATGACTAGTTTAAACATTTTAGAGAAAAATCTAATAGATACACCAGTGGTTTCAATGCTTCTACTAAAATTACTAATCAGACATTCATTAGTGTGTTTTTACTATGCAACAGATTCTGTCCTCTGTTTTCTAGGCTTCTACTGAGACTTCTGGACAACTTTCAACATTTAAAAACACTCTTGATCACTCCTTTGCAATTAAGGCCTTTAGCAGTTTTCAGGATGAAGTAGGTTAATGCTACTCTGGTGAATGGAAAGGAATCTAATTTAAGTTGTAAGAAGAGATAAAAGACACCACAGGCAACTGGCCAGATATGGTGAATGCTGTCATTTCCTCAGCGAGATGTACTAACTTGCACATAGTATGTAAATATTTCCCCGGTAATTCTTCCTGCTTCTGAAGAGTCTAGGTGAACAAAATTCACACAAAATTCATTGGCTACCAAGGAAGACCTGCATCTATACCAAAGGTTCTCAAGTGTCAGACACTACCAGGTTTGTGCAGTAAACTTCTTCACAGCTAATGTCCCAACAACAAAACAAAACTCTATTGTCATTTCTAGGGTCTATAGCATGATCTGGCTGAAATAGGACATTGCACTTTCATCATCAAGCACACATATCAACATTGTCAATGACTGTAGTATGTCAGTGTTCATCATAGTCTTAGTGCTATCAAGACATGAAAAATAAAAAATTATAGAAAATGTGATTGTTTCTTTGCAAGCACAGGTTTTTTATGGAGTCCCATTGATGAGTTTGACAGGAGTTTACAATCTGGAAACACTTGCTTTTCAATGTCAGCATCCTGCATATAAAATTTACATATCTATTTCTGTAGTGGCTATCTATTTCTGATTGAGGATTTCTTTTCCTGTTATTATAATCAATGTCCTCAATATCAAATAGCTCTGTGCATGTCTAGTCCTTTACCTAGGTTAATTTCTTTAATTTCAGTGACTCAGTCAACACTGAGACCTCTATCTCCCTCTTCAGGAAACTTCTAGCTGTGGGCACAAATAAAGCTCCAAGTTGCTCCATCTCTGCTGTTCTCACTCTAAGTCACAGAGGTAGGTTTTCTGCTACTATTACCTGTTTTATCACTGGGCTACTCTGCTTGGATGCTGCAAAGGCAACTGAGCAGCCCTTGGGGCTTGGTTTAATTGAAGAAAGACCCTTTAAACTTAATTCCCAGTACAATAAACATCTTGGAGCCAGTAGGCTAAACAGCAATCTGCTGCTGTATTTTGTGAGCCATGCTCCTGGGCCATAGTTCTGAGACTTTTAAAAAGCTGAATAAAACAAGTATCTCATAGAATACAGCTGTGAGTCAATTTGTACTTTACTTGAGCTTCCTTTGGGCAGGACAGATGGATAAGCATCCTAATTTCCATATGTTCATTTTAAAGCCACAGTTCCAACTAGGAGACTCATAGCCCCTCAGATGGCAACATGGTGAATGGATCATGTAGCTAAGTTGCTCATTATTTTTGAAGTGCTGCTTCCTCCAGACTTGATACTGATTTTTGTTTCTGCACAGCAAACTGAGTTTTTTAAAGCTCTGCGAGTAGAGAGAATATATTTTAAAAAATCTTACTAGTAAAAACATTGTACCCTGTATCCTATGGAAGACATTTGTCTTGTTCCCAAGTTCAAACTGGATAAGAAAGTGGTTATAGTTTGACGATATCTGTCTTGAGGGTGGTATTTTTTCCTTTCTTTTTTCATCCCAAGGGACTTTACTTTCTTCTTATTCCCACAATCAATTGAGGATAAATGTCTATTGTTCCACAGGTGGCAAAGCAGGAGATAAATAAATAGATGGGTGTAAAGACATAGTCTTTAAGTAAATTGCAAAGTATATATATTATATATATATATAGGAAGATATATATATATATATATATATATATATATATATATATATATATATATATGAAGCCTCCTTTCCATAGGGTATTTTTTTGTGAAGTAGTTCCTGACCTTCACTGCAGTTCTTAATCTATGTCTCTAATTATACAGCGCTATCAGTCCCTTATTTAAATCTTTTATTGCCTTTCTGCTACTTCTGTTTTGTGAAAAAGACTGTGGTGCTATTTTGAACCTTTATTTCAACAGCACTCATGTTTTATTATCACTGACGTGAGAAAGTTGAAAGCAGTCAGCAAATTGCTGAGGAAACCGGCCCACTATGTAACCTCATATTAGGAACCATTTTTCCTTAATAGCAGCTGTCCAGGGTTTTTTCTTCCCTGGCACTAAAAGCGTTTCTGTACTGGCCTTCTTCCAAATCCTGCCTTTCTGTAGCTTAGTTAGTGGTGAAATAGAACACAGGGTCTGCCTTCATTAATGACTCCCAGGCTGTGAAACGTCAGGGCAAGGGAGTGAAGAAGAAACCATGTTTGAAAAGCATAATAGTTTTAAATGCTTATGATTATTACTTTTTTTTCCCTGAGTTTCTGCCATGTCTCCATGGTTTACTTATATCTGCATGTGACCATCTTGAAAAGCTGTCCTCTCAGCTTAATGCATAAAACCTGCTAAAGTTAAAGCTACTGACTGTCTGAATAGAATGAAAATAACAGTAGTATGAATATGGGCAAAAGGAAGAAGGAGAAAACCAAACATGGCATGCCTTTTGCAGCCCCCAGGTGTCTGCAGCTGTAGGCTCAGTGGCTCTCTGAACTCTAACCCTAAACTTAATGTCAACTGGGGTCTGAGGCCGAGGTCACCAGCATCTTGGGTGGTCCACATGGGAAAGATGCAGAGGGAGCAATGCTGGTGAAGTGCCTCAACACCTTTGGCATTCCTTTTGCAACCACAATGCACCTTGAGCTGTAGACTGTGGTTCTCTGAATCCTAAAGCTAACACATACCCTAGAGGCAGCTTGAGGAGACATGTCTAGCATGCTATATGACTACATATGAGTGTATATATGTATATGTGTGTGTATATATATATGTATGCATGCATATGAGAAAGGTGTAGAGGGAGCAATGTTTGTACAGTGCCTTGATCCCCTTGGTATCCCTTTTGCAGCCCAATCTCCCTGCAGCTGTAGTTTGAGGTTCTCTAAACCCCAGCCTTGACCTAAATGACAGCTGAGGCTGAGGCTGAGGAGCCCAGCACCATTGTGTCCCAGATGAGAAATATGTCAAGAGACACTTGCACTGTCTAGTAACTGGACTACTTTATGACAAAAGTACAGGCTCAAAGATTTATAAAGCAATATCTTTGGTGTTTTTCTTCTCCAGTAGGCACCATTAAAGCATCTGGGCAGGACCTTTCCCTGCTGGTCAGAGTGGCTCACCTCCCCTGGCAAGATTTAATTTGAAGAAGCAAGAGAAGTTCTAATTCTGCACAATTTAAAGACTTCAGATCAAACTACCTTTTTTTTTTTGCCTTTACAAATTCCACTTCACGACATGTTGTCTCTGAAAGGTAGCTTGGATGATCAGCCTTATCTTCATAAAAGATGAAGTCACTCTGAAGACTTGTATAAAGTGTGTATATATATATATATATACACATATATACACACAACATAACATGAATTTTGTAAGTTTAAACAAATTATTTAACAAAGTACTAAATCCACTTTAAAAATGGATCTCAAAAATGTCTCTGATGTATGACTAATGTATTGTGATGTATTATATTTGTGACTTTGAAATTACCTTAATGTAATTAAGTAATTTCAAAGTCACAAAACCCCACCTTCTATTTCAGTTTACCTAACATCAGCAGGAGTATATTTTTTTACAAATACAAATACTATTTAAATATTTCTCACAAAAGGGATACACCATTCTAAATTTCTTCAATGTTTATTAAAGTATCATTTTCACAGGGAATAAGTGAATGATGTATGAATAACCTATGAGGCTCCAAAATCTTATGTAACAATAATGGAATACTTCACAAACAATGAGTAGTAACCACAGGACCATAAACCAGTCAGGATAATGAGTCCCAAGTAAAGAAGATCCTTCATCATATTTTGAATAGCAGTGTATCTAAACTGAATCTAAAAAAGGGATGGTCAGGATACACCTGTGAATTCGTATTATTAAATATGAGAAATATGACTGTTTCCTCGATTAAACACTTTGTATAAATTCTCAAATTGTGCAGAAGGGTTCAATTAGCTCAATTAATACACAGATGTTGGAAAATGGAAAAATGAAAATTTTTGTGAAGAGTTGCTCTTGAAATCCTATGTCAAGAAAAAAAAAAATGAAGCAAAAAACCCTAAATCCAATTCCCAGTGCTACACATGAAAGTAAATACATAGAACTGATGGCTAGCAAGAAGCATTTCCAAATGTAATATATTTTTTTGATATCTCTGTAAAGCCTCAAAATACCCTTTCCCCATTTCTCCAAGAGCCTGAAAACATGGTATCTGAAGATGGTTTGACAGATCATGATGTGTCAGATGTATCTACACACTCCCTGGGTGAGAAGTGCCACTACAGCATTTTGGGATAAAAATGGTTTTGAAACCACATGCACAAATATTCATGGCAATAGAAACTTCTGAGCTTGCTTCAGCTTTTGTGATGATGAAGGAGAGAAAGTAAGACATGCAAGTTTCTCCCTGGAATCTGCAGTTCAGATCTGCTATTCAGGGCTGTCCATTATTACAAGTTGCAGATCTATCTTTTCCTTATTTGGAGGGCTGTTGGATTGCTTACACTTGAAGTATATAAGGTACCAGTGAGAAACGATGCAGATGCTTCTGTAAGATTTCAGCTCACTATGATAGTCCACTTTTCACACAATATAGGCAGTTGACACATGTTAACAAAGGTCCTTTAATAAAGTTCACCACGTCTGCACAGCTCTGGAGATACATTAGTAAAAAAACCAGCATAACCTGTCTTATAGTTGCTTTAGTTCAAGACTACTACTGACTTTGAGTTGAGAACAGTTTCTCTTTTAAAAGTTATTTTCTCATGCTGTGGTTGGCCTATGAAACCAAGTGTCATTGTTAGCACATCCTCCTCTTGACTGTGTCAGTGTCTCATTTGAGAGACAAATTTTAGGAGAAAATGCCCTGGGATGAGTGTTTCCTCTAAAGAGAAGGGCTTCAATAATCCCATTTATCCATGAGAGAAATGAATACCAGTGTGTGAAAGTGAAAAAAAAACCCAAACAGTTTATTAACAACAACAACAACAAAAACCCACAAAGCCAAAAGGGTGCCCACAAGGCACAGAAAAAGATTGAATAAATACTAGTTATTGAAATTTCTAAGCTTTAACCCCCATCTTCCACCAGACCACATGGCCAGGAGGCAAAGATGGTGGCTGCCCTCTTGTCTTTGAGGAACAGGAGTTCATACAGCCACTTAGGCAGAATAGTTGGGAACCTTTCTGGTGCTGGTCTCCTCCTCACAGCAGGAGGAGCTGGTGGGTTCTAGTGTCTTTTCTCATGTTCAGCTTCTCCAAGGTTGCAGGTTCGGGGTGGACTCCCCACCGGCACCCTGGATGGGCTGAAAAGAAAAAGAAAAGCCAAGCTGAAATAGTTCAAGGAAAAAGAACCAAAAATGCCAGGAAAGGAGTCCTGGTACAGCCACCAGGTTAGGGGAAATGAAAAA
>VZRH01007892.1:1035647-1054964 GCA_013397555.1 Urocynchramus pylzowi | reverse complement strand
AGGTAAGGGAAAAAAAAAAAAAAAAAAAAAAAAGAAAAAAGAAGAAGAAAACTTCTTGCTTCAAGCTAGAAAGAAAACTAATCCAACAAAAGGAGTAATGTGACATCCTGGTCAATGTTGCAGCCTGGGCATGCTGGAAAGAGAGAGTTTGAACCCAACCAGGCAGGAGCCCAAGGCTCCCTGTCCCGCCCCTTAAAACTACAGGGTTTATCTTAAAGCTACAGCAGCCATTTCTGGGCATAAAGCAGACAATTAGGGAATAAAGTATCATCATCAAATCAAGCTAAGGCAGTTGGTAACTAGTGAGAAAATCTTCTGCAGTACATATGTGTCCAAGAGGCCACCTTTTGTCGCAAACTATCTTTCCAGGTTTCAATTTTCTTGAACTTGGAATATTTTGAGCTTAGTTAATCAAAATCTAAATCTACTTCTACAATCTTTCAACCCCAGTCCTTAACTGCACTATGCACAACTAGGTAAGAGTGGTTAATTTCTTTCATAAAGGCCACTCTGTAAGAGCCAGTTTTAAGGTCTGTTAGGGCAGTGAAGACGTACATAACATCGTCAGGACTAACAACCTAAGGGCAAAAAATTAGTGCAGCCTTAAGAGAAGTAAAAATTTTGAGAAATATGAGAGAAAAATTTACCTTTAACTTTCTCATGTCTGAACAGTTTAGTAGTTGCCCGTATTTGCTCAGGTGTGCAGTGCAATCCAGAATTTCTACGAGGTAAGGCTCAAGTCTGCATGTCTTTCTTAAGTCTACTCAAGATCTCACAACTTACTTGAATGGAAGTTCATATGGTTCTTTTGCCAAATCACAAGACAAAGAGGCTACTGAAATGCTCTTATGAGGAATGTCTTTGGTCTGTCTAAGTCCTAACCTTTCCTGTACCTAGTGCTGCTGTGCAGTGGGCCTATTGCATGGAAAAAAGGTGCAGTGTGGGCTGTGCTGGCTGCTGCACTATCCCAGCTACACAGTGGAGGTATAACCAAGAAGTGAGAAAGCTGGAGTGAGGCAGGACAACCCTGAGCACTGGAACAGACTGGGGAGAAGAGACTGAGGTAAACTAAAGCTTGCAGATCCCCATTAGGACAGTCCTCGCCAAAGGCTGTATCTACAGAAGACCTTGTCTAGACATGTTTCACTGGATTTTAATGCTTCCAGTCACTGGAGATTGCACATACAGTAGACTAGCTTGAAAATCAAGAAATGTCTAATTAGAGAAAAACTCTATTTATTTTACATATTATCTAATATCTATTACAGTTCTTGGCATTATAAGTACAAGAGGAAAGAAGAAAGCCTTGAACACGTGCCTGACTTCTACTTGCTGTATATGCCTAAATGTTTGTCATGCAAACATTTTTATGGATTTCTGGATCTTAAAAGAACTTCATGTGTCATACAATATTATATATATAAATTCACTTTGCAAAATTCAGTGAAACATTTCTAGCATCCAGGAAATGACATTCTTTTTTTCTTTTCTCTTTTTGTACAAATGAATAAAAATTCCATATGTCAAATTCCAGTAGAAGATGTACTGGGGAAAAAATATCTATGGGTCTAATTTCCAAGTTCTGTGCTTTTTGGAATTCAACATGCCGCAATATCTAGAGTGTAGCTGAAATACGTGAACTTAAGGGGCGTTTCCCAAGAACTTTCCCAAGACTGACAATGGTATTTTTCATTACCTGATTAAATTACAGGCATTGTTTTAAACTCTGCAAAACAACGATGCCAAAGAGAAAGCACGTTTGAATTCCTCATTTTGTGCCAACAGCGTTACATAATGAGATAAACATTGGTAATTGTGGTTAGTTCAATAACACTTTTAATTATAGTTGAGATCTCCTTTAAAGTGTATGGATTTTACTGACACAAAGTAAACAGCTGAAAGCCAAATGAAGGCAATCTCATAGATTTCTACTGTCTAATTAAAGTACAGAAACATTGCTTAACCAATTCATGCATTTAGAAGAAAAGGAAAAAAAAATCCCACTCTGCTTGCACATTTGATACACATTTTAATTATTGCAAGATCTCAGGTAATAAAATTTGTACTAGATCAAACTAAAAGATCTCTAGCATGGGAATTTATTCTCTCTTTCTTGTTAAGCAGGGCAAACAAGTCATGAACAGTGTACAGTATTTGCGTACATAAAGACAGATAATCAAGGAAGTCCTGTTATATCCCTTGAGGCCCTGGTTCAGCAATACACTAATTCCCATTGCTAAACTTTAATCATGTCAGCAGGTCCTACTAAACTTTAAAAAATACCCCTGCATACTTTTTTTTTTTTTTTTTTAGTGAATTAAGATATAATTTCTGGAAGCGGCTGAAGGCAGGCAGAATTCTCATCTTCTTATGCTGGGTGTGAAATTTCATATGACTCCTTGCTATTGTGAAGAGATTCTGCAGCATTCCCACATGCAGAATTATCATGCCTGGCATCATACACAAGTTATGTACCAATCGTTCCTTTAAAATGACAAATAGTTTATAAAAATATTATGAGCCTTTTACATGAAGGGGAAAAGTTATATCCAAAGTATTAATTGTCAGTATGAATGTTTACAAAAGGCATTTTAAATTCAACTCAAGAAGTAGTTTTTGTTTTTGGGTAAGAAGACATTTAATCCAGGATACCATTTGATTTGTCTCACCAGTAGCCATCATGTGTCAGCAACAAAGAATATCAAATATTCAGAGTAAATGGAACCTGATCAACCTCGTCTGGCTCTTCCCAGACTAGTAAATTGAATAGTGTCCAATTCCTACCTACAAGAAAGACAATTGCTTATAAACGGTAACAGTAATCTCTAGTTTGATGCATCTGAATGCTCCAAAACAATTCCTAGCACATGCCAAAGAATATTTCCATTAGCAGTTTAGCTAATGCTGTATATATTTGCATGCTAGTTTTGGCTCAGTCACCCAGCACTAAGCTAGCAGTCTCATCCCCATATTATCCGTTCATTCCTGTTCAGCCTGTGACTTGCATCACTCAATGCCCTGGTAAGGAAAAGAACATTATTGAGGACTGCAGAGGCCTCTAGACTTGACAATAGAGTGAGTTATCATACACTTGCAGTGAAAAAACAACCAGGTGCTCCTCATAACCTGAAAGAGATTTGGTTGATAGCTAGGGAGATTTGGGGGATAATAAATTCAGCCTAAGTAAAAAGGCAGCACATGTAGAGCTTATTAAATGGAAAAATTTATAAAAAGGCAAAACCTTGTAAAGAGGTTTCTGCCCTGATGCTAATTCTGTTATAAACATCTGTGCCAGTCAGTTTTCACCATCTCCTAGTCTTCAAGGCTGTAACTGAGCCACTAACTTTGAGGGTTTTGGTCAGTGTCTGCTCTGTAAGCTTTTTAAAGTCCCTGAATGATGGTCTGTTACTTGTGCCTTGAGGGCAGTGGCTTTCAGTTGCCAGTCTTTTTGGAAGGGTTCTGTGCAGTGAATTGCTCTATCAGGTTTGTTGTCCTAGTCAGGATGCCTTTGATGGATGCAGCCTGGATCTGTCTGCTTGAATCAATATTTTTCCTAGCTCTGACAAAATTTCATCACTGTATTTTTTCAGTGGAGCTTCAGTGTTGTTGAATGGAAACCCTTGCTATCGGTAATGATGCCATGTAGCTGCTGGAGACAAAAATGTGATCTTTTCCTTTCTTACTGCTTTGCACATAATTGCTTGTAGACTGCTGTTCTGTTTTAAATATATGAGGGATAGGCAGGAATGATCACAAGAACAAACTCTATTATGGTTTCTGTAGCACCATAAATATACAAACTACAAAAAAATGAATTCCATGTATTTAATATTGCTGGTTCTAATGTCAAATACTGTCAGCAATTTTTAAGAATAGTCTAAGGATTGTTTGAAGGGGGAGTTATAAAGGCAGGCTGGTTTTATACTGGATTCACAGGGGAGCTCTTAATCAGCAATGTCACAGTGAGAAATGTGAAACAACTTGGGAGGTAGAAAATGAATGAGTAGTAAGCAAGAAATTAAGCTCACTGAAACTGAAGATCTGTTAGAGGAAACCGAGATTCTCTGTGAAACAGGAGATACTTATGATTTATTGGGCAAACTTTTGAGGAGCTAATCCAAACACAGGACTGGTTTTGTACATGTTCAGGATATCTCTACAAACAGGAAAAGGCCTTTATATCCAAAAAGCGAAGTAGCTGAAAGATAAACTACAGTGATCAGATGCCTCTGACTGTTCAGACACCCCAAAGAAATCAGGAATGTACATCTAGACCAATTTTGGTAACAGCAACTATTACCATAATCCATGATCTGCTTCACAAGTTACTGTTATACCTTTCTGGGTACTCCAATCAGTCTTTTGTCAGAAGAGTAAAATCAAGGTTGGAGCCAAAATTCACCAACTTTTTTTTTTTTTTTGTAATTCCGAAAACCACATCAAAATAAATTATAAAAGATTAGCTGTGATCAGTGATTAATAATCCTAAAGTGATTGATAATCTACATGTGATTGTTGTACTCCATGAAACAAGATTGCAGAACAGGACATAGGCCAAATAACCTAAGATGAGGAACTATAATTCTGCACCTCCTCATGGATGAAGAATATGTACCTTTTTTTTTCTTAATTTTGTGGGTTTGGGGTGTTTTGTGGGGTTTTGTGTGTGTGCATGTGTGTGTGTGAGGGTTTTGCATGTGTTTTATTGTTTTTCTGTGGGGTTTTTTGCTTGTTTGGGAGGGTTGTAAGTTTTGTTTAGGGGTTTTGGGGTTTTGTTTTGTTTTTTTGTTTTTTTCTTTAATTGAAGGGGTTGCTCTGGTATAGTAGTTCAAATTAGAAAAAAATATAGTGAAAAATACTGTAGTTTGAAAACAAATAAATATTTTAAGAGCTCCATATTTGCTTTAGCTGTTTTCAGGAACTTAATAATTCATGTTTAATTTATGCCATATGGAAGGTTTAGAGTCAAAATCAGTTCTCAGTATTGTACTTCTTCATCTGCAAGAAAGAAAAATGTGATATCTGGACTCACTTTATCTCACTGTAAGTGAGAAAAGAAACAAAACCCCAAACCTGAAGATAAGCTTACAGCAGAAATTTTTAAGCAAAAAAAATATTGCAATAACCTGCCCTACTTAAAAATTGAAGTTGGACATTTTCATTACTCCTATAATCCAGACTGGTACATTGCACTACTTTTTCTTCCAGGACAACTTTTCTTTGGCAGTTTCCTGTGCCATGTCCAGAAAAGTGCAATGAAAACTTCAGGAAAAAACTTTGTAATCCAAAACAATAGTGTGAATATTGAAACTAGACTGCAAGAATGAAGTACCACACATGCCAATGTAAAGGCAAAGAAAACCTAGAAAAAACTTTTTCCCATTTCCCTTGATTTATTAAAGAAATATGGATATTGATCTAGTATCGATACCCAACTGTGATGGACAAAAACTCTCAACAGTTTAAAGTTAGTAGAAAGTGTATGTTTATTGCAGTGCTGGGTGGCGTGCAGGACAGCTCCCAAATACACACCACAATTTGCAAGTGATTACAGAGTCCTTTTATTTACACAAGTATTGAATACCCAAAACACAAATGCATATTCATAACTTTGGTATATCCCATTCCCCACTTCGTATGGTGATTAGCTAAAAAGCTATTAAGCATGCATAGTTTGTTCTTTGAAATGGGTCGGTGGTCCCTTTCATGGGAGAGGACCCAAAATGAGGAAGTAAATGAAGTTTTCCTCATTCTGACCTTTCTACCTTTTCAATGCAAATATGACAAATGAACCCCTGGTAGAACTCCCATTTCCCATCTTCGTAACCATTCAATAGTTTTCTAAGCAGGAGAGACCTACAATTGTCTTATGTTCCTAAAAGCTATTTAACAGTTTCTATGTTCTTCATTATAAACCCAGCTAACCAAACATAAAGTTGACAAGCAATCAGTTATTAGTTAAATACTAAATTTTAAATTCAACAAGGCCTATCCATCTACTTTAATTAATTTCAACAAAGCTTATCTCTAACTAAAGTCTTAGCTCCTCTAAAATTTTAATTCTCCAAAGTCTATGTCTCACCCTAAATCTTTTCTTCCAATGCAAGAATCATGGAAATAAAAGAATATTCAGATCTTCAAGCTTGAATATGAGGAAACTGGTGAAATTCCTTGGATGGAAAACCCCCTCTTTTTCAAATGAGATAAAAAAGCATTATGACTATTTCAGAAAAGCCTCTGTGATCCATCCTAGATCTCAGTGGCAGAACAATTAGAAGAATTATAGAATCCATATAGAGAACTTCTTTGGTATCTTTTGTGTACAGCATGGATTTTAGGTTTTTACCCTCCTCTTTGACAGAGGGAAAAAGATAAATTTTAAATTCTAGTACTAAACAGGAAACCTTGAAATAATGTGAAAGCTATTCAGCTGCAGGAGGGAGAATCCTAGAGGAATCCTGCTGTGTTGAGATAATTAGGACATTAATCAACTCCCTGGATAGAGCGAAACTGACATTCATAAATGCCTAATGCTGGTTCTCAATTCTTTTTACTTCTAATACTAATAAAGCTGTACCATGATCATGCTCACACCTCCTCCCCCCACTTGGCTGCCACCTACAGCACCAGCGTGCCCACAGTACAAAGACTGATGGGCACCAGAGGTTAAGCAAATGCGAGCCCTTGGAAAGACATGCTGAGGTTTGGAGCCTGAAGGATGGCGGAGGGCACAGCTCAGCTCAGGCAGACTCTGCCCGTGCTGGTGATTGATTGCTGTTTGCTCCTCTGCTAGCACTCCATGTCTAACCTCACAGCTTCATCTGGAACTAGTTTGATTCAAATCCCTCTGCTGTCCCCAGATGCCTCATACTGTTTCAGGTCTTGGTCTTGGCAGAGGACAAACGATCTAGATCCAGACAGCAGTGAAGCAGGTGTCCTGCTCCCACTGTGATCGCTTTCTAATGGGGACACGCTGTGCTCAACCCACAGGTGGCTCCTTTCAGGAAGAGTAATTAAGGACCATCTCTCTCCACCTTTTCCTATTAGTCAACAGATTATTTATCTTATGAGCCACAGTCCCTCACAGACTTTTATTCTTTTTGCAGGCAGTACTAGTTTCACCTTGTTCATCATCTTGAGTGTTAAAAGCTGCAGTCCTAAAATTCAAGAAGTTTTGTATTATAAGCATATTCTCATCCACAGCATGATGGTTAAAGACATATCTATTTTTAGTGTCTGCTTAGAGTTGCAGGCTAATGTGCCAGGTGAGTGCAGTTAGAAGAAAGAAAGAGAAACCTGAACTGTGGGATTTATCATCAGAGAGAAGAAAGCAGAACCGATCACCTCAGCCTGGAAATTTCCTGGGGAAGCAGTGTAATGCACTACTTTTGCACCAAAAATGTCAATACACTTACTGTCAGAATCACAGGTGACTAAAGAATAAGATCATGTGTCACTGAGCTCACTTCCAAGTGTGAAAAAAGATCCTGACCATATTACAATCCTGTAGAGCAGCACCCTGTGAGGCAAGGAGGGTGGTCTATTTGCAGATTGCTGAAACAAAGACACTTGTGTAGGGGAGGTGAAAAATGGGAAGAGGAAAACGAAGCAAAAGAGGAAAGTCAGTTTCTGAATACTCATATAGAAACATGGAGTCATCTGAACATCTCCTGAGGCATCCAAGTGGCAAAAGTAGTAGTGAGAAAGACTTGCACTCTCTCCAAGAATAATCTAAAGGCCAGATTGTTTCCCAAACCTTTTGGCACTACAATCCACTCTCAATACAGTATGTCAAGTATCTACAGTTTACTCTACTGTTTCAGGATAATCACCAGAGTTCATAACAGATCAGTTCTTCTATGGCAAGAGATTGAAAACCCACTATTATGTACTGTCTACTCTGATAGAAATTAGGCACTGACAGCAGCCAAAGGTAGCTAGCAGTTTCCTGGATAGAATGAATGTGTGCAGCCGGTATGTAATGTTTTCCTTATTCTCCACTACTGTGAAAAAAGATCTATTGCAGACTTAGGGAACTGAACTGCTGCTGACTGTTGCTGTCTAACAGTTGGAAATCCCCTTTGAATTCTTTTATAGCCTGCAGTTTGAGAAACATTGATCTATAGGACCTAACTAGAGGCTGCCGTAGAGCAGTTAATGACAGGGGAAGAGGGAGCATTTAAGTGCACTTCATTTAACTCAGCTGAAGTCTCAACTGCAATGAATAATCACATACACCTAGGCTGAATAGCAGTACCTATTGCAAACTCTAGTCAAAATAGGATTTTGAAAGACTGTTTCTAATGGTGGATGAAAGTTTTGAATAATGCAGAGAGACATGGTGACTATTAAACAGTCATGGAGTTTTCCATTTTCCATGCATAAAATATAGAAACTATATTGGTACCCCCTCAGCGCTTATTTCAGTGACTAATGCTCCACTATTTCCCACCTGTCAGATCACATCAAAAGGAATGCAAACAATGAAATTAAACCAAAAATTCTTCTACATGTCTTTCCCTCCCCAGAATACTGAAAACCTCATCACATTACCATCAGAGTGGTGCAGAAACTTCATTACTATCTAAATAAGAGATTTTGATCCCTTGCATATTTATTATTGAGACTTGCTTCCCCAAAACTGCTGGGAAATTATCTTATTGCTAATAGGTCTTTCAATTTTAAAAACTCTGCCAACCTTGAAATATGTAGTTTAACTTATTTCCATAACTGCATCCCTTTTCTTGAGAAAATGGGCTTACTGATATAAGCTCTATCAGTCACTAAAGTACAATATGCAGTAGAGTGCATGACGAAAATGTGCGAAACGTATCCACAATCATTCTCTAAGGCATTAATGATCTTTGAAATAGGCTTGCCAAGGAGTTGTCTGACCAAGTTCATTGGTTTAATATGTACTTTTACTTGCACCTTAGACTAGGGACTTTGGTATGTCTTGTAACTCTGTGTCAAACTGTTTAATTACAAAGAGTCTAGCTAATTTTAGGATCAATTTATTTTAAAGAGGTCATTGCTTCTTAAATTTTAAGATATGCATTGCTTTAAGTTGGTAAATTCTAAGACCAAGCTCCAGTTTGATACTAATTGTACTTTTTTCTATCCTGTTGTTAATTACAACTTCTCTCTGAAGCCCACTGGCTTTGAATACTTAAAAAATTTTTCTAATTACAGAAATAAAGTTACTCATTTGTAATTTACGCTTACATTTGCTAGTAGGTGAGACCCTTTATTCACCTATTTGTACTCCAGAGTAAAATAGGTTATGGCATATTCTTATTTGTGGTTACACAAGATTAGCTCCTTTAATTTGACATCAAATGTTAGAGGCTGCACTCCTCCAGTCATTCCAGCTGTTCTTGAATAGATCTGTTTCAGATTCATTCACTCATTCTTGAAGGTGTTGTGAACATGTCAGTACAACATCATCAGTGTTTGTAGCAGGTGTGTGTAAGTAAGTTTCCTTTTTGGAAAATCTGCATTTACCTTTTCTTGTATCTTGAAAAAAACTAATAAAAATCTCTTAAACAGATAACACACAAATTTTATTCTGAATTTTTCCAAAATAAAAAATGTTTAATTTACAGCCCCTCCCTGTGTATTTTCCTGTTTCATTAAAAAGAAGTGAAAAACATGGAAGTGTGACTGAAGGACATTTTCAACCATACATGTCACTGCACATCCTCCAGATCCTCTCTTTATTTACTGTATTTTGTAACATTGTACTGCTATCTTTTAAAGTACTTAGCAGTTTTTCAAAGGCTTTTAACAATAACAGTTAGGGTGATAGACAAATAGAAACCAATTAGAATTTTGTGGGGACAAATTAATGGTGTGGAGTTTTTTAACAACAAATATTAGTATAACAGAAAAAGCATTTAAGAGGTTGCCTTAAACATGACAGAGACTGTTTCTGTTAATGAAGTAACAACAGCCATTAATTTTTTGAGGTATGAATTTGTCAGTATTTTCAGTACAATGACAACAATGATATCACACCATGCCAACATGGAACATTTAAACAGCTATGCATGTATAAGCTCTCTGATGATAATTCTTTTAGATACCCTTATGCTCCACTAATTCCTGAAGTGATGTATATGCGATGTTAGACAATGCATCGAAGTTTCTCCATTATACATTATGGGCAAAATGACTATCACATATTGTAGATTTCTTTGGAAGTCAAGTTGCTATTTTTAAGCTCTGCTCTTTTTCAGAATTTTTATGCATCTTCTAATTCTTGGGATTTGTGGCACCTTGTGTATTTGTGGCATCTTGTGTATTTGCAGCAATTCTTGTGTATTTGCNTCAAGTTGCTATTTTTAAGCTCTGTTCTCTTTCAGAATTTTTTATGCATTTTCTAATTCTTGGGATTTGTGACATCTGGCAATACACACTGGATATTTAACTGTCTGCTCCATAGGTATAGAAAAGTTACATTTTTCCCCATTATAGTGGTTGTCTCAGTGGTACTCTTAGTTTTGGTATTTACTCTGGGTATGCCTCCATCAGTATATAAATGTAACCACACCTGATGACATGCAATGTAAGAAGTCAGAGTTTTTACTTTTGGAGCTTTCTCAGACTTTGCAGACTTCTTTTTTCGTTACCTTGAAGTTTTTCTACCACTTGAACAAACACACTAAATTAGTCACACATTTACCAATTGTCTTTGGTGAATTATCTCTAACTAAAGTCTTACTCAACTTGAGATCTCTCAACTCTCAGTGGTTTGATACACATTCATTTGCCTAGTGGATGGCTGAGCAGGCACCTCTGTGGAAAATAACATAATACCACCCACACAACAATCATCCTGAGATGACTGCATGCTAGTCAGTAACTTCCAGCCTAGAAAGACTAGCTACCAGTATCCTTCTCTGCTGCCAGATGAGGAGCACAGCAGGATGGCTGGAAATTGCATGTGTGAAGAGCGGATAACGTGAGGCACTCTTGCTGTGAGTCTCACCACTGTGCAGCCCATCCCACAGTTCTGAATGATCGAGATCCTCAGCATCATAGTCTAAAGGTCTCAGCTGTCAGTATTTTACAGCACCATTACATTAAGAGGTGCTGTTTTAGATGATCAAGACAACAACAAAAGAAAGATAGGAGCAGTAGAAACTGTTGCTAATGATCACACATTATATATGTGTATAGCAAAATAGAATCTATGTTTTAGTAATTTGCGCTGGTGACAAAAGTGCTTGTTTACTGATTTGCACCAAAAAAAATCCTTTTAACAATCTCTTGGGTGTGTACTCTTCTTTTTTGTTGGATAGTATGGAGCTTGTCAGAAATTACTTTTGTCTTTCTGCTGTGGAGGACCCTGCTGTCTTTTAATGCTATGCTATTGACCTGGTTATTCACTTTAGGTCCTACATACCAATGTCCAATGTGTGACAAGCCTTATCAGGATAAGTGTATTTGGCAACATAATAAAACCATCTTAGTTTCAGGTCACTTTCCTAGAATAATAAAAAAAATTCATAGCAAAAAATGTTTCATTTCAACAAGACACATAGAAATCTTATAAATCAGCTGAAGATACTTTATGCCCATGAAAAAGAAAGATTAGAAGTTTAGAAGTTTAACAGCTTGTGTTGCAAACATACCTGTATTAGCCTGTGTGGAGGTGTGCACTTATATGAGGTTTATATAGGTGTATATAATTTTTATTAGCGTATATAATTCAGAACTTGCTGAGGATGCCATCATAAAAATGTTACACAGATTCTGTGTAGAGGCAGTAAGAGTTCTCTTCTACGTTGCTCTATGCAGATTGCAAGGAATTGCTGGTATTTCTGGCACTAACTACACAGCTGACACTCATTTCTGGATCATATACATTTTCTGGAGCCTCTGTTCTCCCTAAGACAGAAGAAATTGTTGATTACAGCTTAATTGGCATTGTCTTGTAATATTCTTTTTCAGAAGAGCAACCAGGACCCTCAGAAGGATCTACAGTAAACCAAGTATCACTCATTCCCTTTTACAGATTTAAGGGGTGAAGGGAACCAGCATGACCTAGTACTGATTACAGGTGTCCCAGATGCTGATAAGCCTCCTTTTATTTTAAAAGGCAGCTATCCAATTAGGTTGCAGTTGCAGCTTACATCTGTGTCTTTCTTCTTCATTTGGGAAGCTAGCAAACCAGGGCAAAGTGTTAAGCCAGGCAACAAATGGTGAGACAATGTGTGGAAGGAAGCAATCTGTCCTTGTCAGCCTGGCAACATCACTGTTATCTTACATCTCTGTACCTCTGCTGGAAGAATGTCCACAGGACAGCAGCTTACAACCTGAGATGTTGATACAATCACTCCTGTGATTGACTGGAGATGTAGGCATAATTCCATCTCAACGAGTTCTCTCTGGTTTCTGGTTAACAAAAGGAAGAGCTCTCAAAAATGGTAAGTGATCCTAAATCCAAGTTAAAGTTCTCAGTTGTGAATGAGGACTTCAATATAGCAGATTTGTACCAAAGGGCAGAATTTGCTTGAGCCTTCTGTCTCTACACATGGAGAGGTGAGAGGATGCATTAGGTTGTCAACTCAGCTTTAAGTAGCAATAGGTAAAAAATTCACCTGAGATCTCTCAACTATATAGCACCTATATATATAGTGTCTATATATTTCAAGGGTTTGGCTTGAAATGGGAATAGCAGGTTATGAAGTAAACTGCAAACTGTGAAGCAACAGGTCAGCAAACAAGGCCGAGTGCTCTCTCAGATGCATGGGGAGAACATGTAAAGTGCTTGCTAAAATGTTTAGCTGCAGCCCTAGCTGTACTGAGAGAAAGGATCATAGGAGTATTGTTAAACCACTAGATGGGACATTTGAAAAATGGCTGAGTTTTCTGGTACAACCTACATTCCTCTAAGAGGGAAATGCATCAGGAGCTTATGACATCCTGGGTACTGTGACTGCTAGCAGAAGATAATGGAGGGAGGAAAAATTGTAGTCTAAGTACTTGTTCTTAATGAGCATATTCTGGGTAGAGAGTTCACTTCCTCACAGAGTGAAAAGGCAGAATTAAATTGCCTTGATATCATTGGATTTGATAGAACATAATGACTATAGCAATAGTCATTCCCAGACTTTGCAGTGAGATGACAAAATGCACATTTCTCCTTCATCCATCCTTAAGCAGATAATGCTTGGCTGAACAACCCATGTGACCTGAGCAGTCCAGGGCTTATCTCTCCAGCATGGGGTAGACAGAATTTCTCAGGACTCATATGGACATTCAGACCTGTTAAGAGTTCTGATTCATATAGGAGGATGAGGTTGTTAGCATCCCTCATATTTTCAGTTATCCAGAAAACATGGGTGTTATGACATCAGACAATAAAGCTATCAATGAAATTATTAAATCTCCCTTGATGGTCCCCAAGCCTTGTGTGACCATAGAGCAGGAGTGCTTTTAGTATGTACAGTGAAAGCTCAGAGGGCAAGAATGAAAAACCTGTAAACGGCTCCAGTCATCTGGCGTCAGGATGGGGGTTTGTGTGACTCAGTGCTTCCCAGGGGTACCTTTTGTAAGAGAGAGAACTGACTGACAGCCTCAGAGACCTCAATTGCCACCTTTCCAGCAGTAGGTTGCTGCCGCCCAGAGAGACTGATGACTGACAGAAGTCAGAATAGGTGCACAAAAAAGGCTGCAGAACATTATTATCACAGTTCTCATGACAGGCTCTGGTGTCTGGAACATGATGAGCTAATGACACTGGGAAAGCATTAGCTCTTGGCAGAGAGCTCTGGATGTCAGTGCTCCACTTCAGAAAAAATTGTGCTAACACAAAATTGTTTATAACTGGCCTATAGGACAGTCCATAGGTCCTGCAGGACTATGCTGTCTCTGCAGCCCAGAAGAGTATTATTTGACTGCTGTTTTACACAACCTCAGCATAACTGAAGAAGGTGAAACCTCCCAGAGGTTGAAGTTCCGATGAACAGAAATCTATAGGAATTCTTCAATATTGCTTCAATTTTGCAAGCTGTGCATAGTGAATGCATGGTCTCTCCTGGAAAATAGACTTCAATACTGAATTATCAAGCTGCACTCAGTAAAGGAATTCAGAGACAAGGAGTTTGGTTCAGCTGGAATAAAATAAACATTCACAATGAAGATTTTAATTTCTCTTTTTAGACAGCTTTTTTTTACAAATTACTCAGTTCAATTAAAAAAATGGGTTGAGTATCAGGGGATGGTTGCTTATTTATTCTGTTTACAGCTTTTTTATTAAACTAGTATTTTATTAATTTTACAATCACATTTCTCAAAAGTGTAACCTATGTAATCTGGGAAGTGTGATAATCAATTCCCCACACCACCTAATGAACAACATGTTTAAAGAAAGCAGAAAACAAAACTTGAAGGCTGTGAGTACACCAGGAACCCTGTAGGCTATTCTTGTCTGAATGTAAGGTGTACATGTGTGTTTTTGCAGAAGAGGAATTATTATTCGCTCACCAGGCCCACTGTGCCAAGCAAACAATGTTTTGTTTTTAGGTCAATGACTGGCATGGTTCTGCTCCAGCGGCCACTCAATATCTTCATGTCAAGGCTGTCAATCTGCCTAATGTGATAATGGCAAAATTTTAGAAATAAGTTTACTACCATCCTCATAAAATTAAATGCATTTAATTTCTCAGATAGCTATAAATCCTATTTGAAATAAGTTTTTTCATCTTAACACGAGTCCTATTCATTGAAGAAGTGCGTTGACTGGGATAATTCCACACTGAATACACAGTTGGATGTACAGCTACTGAGAGTCTCTTTGCCCTCAGGAGTATAAATTTCTTTCTGACAGATTTACACTGAAAAAAAATCCCAAAACTAATTGCTGAGAACTGTACACAGATGTCAAGATGAGTAATTTAACTAGTCTTATTATTTTCAAAAGATAATTTAATAATGATATACAGTCTTTAAACAGGAGGCAAATATTGTGATTTTGTCAAGGCAACCACACTTTACTCTTCATATGGGACTTCCAGCCCAAAGAATTTCAGAAGTAAATTGTTTAGCCCTTAATGAGACAACAGTTTCTAAGTGTTTTCAAGTCCCTTTGTTCCTTGCAAAAAATAAAGCCTACAGAGGTAGCAAAAGGTATTTGCTAATCAAGTGAGTATGTAGATGGCCAGATAGACACATATTGTTGCTGACTTCTGTCTGGCCAATCGTCAAACACAGATCTTTAAAGCTGTAGCTTAAATACTTGTATTGTCAAGGGATATCAACTTCTTATTAAAGAGTGGAGCTAGCTAATTCTGAAGCTCAGAGAAACCAAGAGAAGGATTACTTTTTGTGCTTATTATATTTCTTATTAGGTCTTGAGTAAGGCTGGTATTATGTAAAAGATGAGAGCAAAAATCTATCCATCCTTGGGAGGGATTATTCAGAATTGCAACTGAGCTAGTTCAGATGAGGCACTTTTCCTGTTGTTATTCTGTCCTCAATACTAAGGCTCATTCCCATACGAAGATTTTGTAAAAGATATCTAAAGATCCCTCTGGAAGAGTGGTGTCTACCTGATGTCCTTGAATACTCCTGTAATGACCTATTGCCTTGCCATTTAGGTAAAACAAATTGGACATATAAATTGTATTTCCTCATGCACCAGTTTGCATTTCCTGTCTAATCTTAACAAATCAAGGTTGAACAGATTTTGCCGTGAGAGAACCTGACATTTCTGTAAAAGGGAATTGCTACCTGTTTGTCCTGGAATGATCATGGCCATTACTTAGCTGAGGGCCCCAGTGGAAAAAAATCTCTGGTTCACCAAACTTTACCAGGGAATTCAGTTGGCCACAGGAGGCACCATGATTATGTCATGTTTTAAAGTTTGCCATCATGTAAACTTTTCATACTTGAGACACAATACGGGCAGCAAGAGAAGGTCTAGAGACCTAGATGGAATTTGGGCAGGCAGTGATCAAAACGATAAAAAAAAAAAAACTTAAAAAAGCTCAAAGAAAGATAGAAAAACACATGAGGATGCAGACAGTTATTTTAAAAATCTTAATCAGATATTCTGCCTTGGCATGGAAGCGTTAATGCAGGCAAAAAGCCACCCAGGAAGCAATGAAACTGTATCTGCACTGGAAAAAGATTCTTCTTTTTCCTGAAGAAAGTATATTTCACTTGTTTCACACATAAACTGTATTTCTCTTATATCAATACAGCTGAAAATAATCCTACTTGCAATTTTTCTTAGCAAGAGAAAAGCAACAAAATCAATTAAAATGTGGGAAATAAATAGTCTATGTCAGCAAGTAAATCAAGAATCTTGCTTGTAAGATGTTTCCATTTTATAATGCTTCTCAGCAAACACTTAGTGATTACTTTACCTCATAAACTGACTTCCCCTGTTCTAGAAATGCCACTACAAGGTAGCACTATGCAGTACTATAAAAAAGCTTAAGAGATAGATACAAATATTACCATAACTTCTTTTCAGACAACTTTAGGATGTAATCATTTTGAGGTTAGGTCTGTCACATTAGTTTTCTGGCTTGAAAAATATTTTTTATTCAAATTCTACCATCAGATGCAACACAAAATGTGGTGACCCATGCAAATTTCCTTCAGTCAGAATAATGTAAGGAGTGCCTTTCAAAATAAAGTTTGTGACGTTTTTTGCCTTTAATGTAGAGCAACTGTAACTTGTTTTGTTCAATAATTATTTTACATAATCTGTTAGATGAGTATTTCCATAACTTTAAATACCTCTTCTTTGTGTATATTTCATATTCTTTAAATGTACTTTTTGTAACCTGGGTATTTTGAATCCTTTGATGCGGAATTACTGAACTTCAAGCGTTACAAAAAAAACTTTCAGAATTGAGGTTTCTCATTCATTTTACAGCATTTCTTTCGGCCTGTGCTTTTGCTTTTTCTGTAAGAGGTGACTGTGGGGTTCTGAAATACTGTAATACAAAATAGGCAAAAATAAAAAACTTGATTATGCATGTTTGGTAATAGAAAAGATAATTGTTTCACAGTGGCACACACACTATAGGCAGAAACTGTGTGTTTGATATTCTTTAATTCCAGTATATATTACAGATTACACTGAAAACTTTGATCATGACGAAGCCTTGGCATGAGGAAGTCCCACTGAAATTAATAGGAATTCTAGCTATTTATTAAGTAGGGCTCAAACAGCCTCATGTAAAAGGGTAGAGATTAAAGGGGGAAAAATGATGCAAACTGAATGAAAAGTGAAGAGAAATCAGCAGTTTAAAAATGATGCTCTGAACAACTGAAAAACACCTTCCAAAACAGGGCATCTAAACTTTCAAAGCAAAAAAGCCCTTTATAGAAGGGCACTGATGTTGGTTCTAAGTTTGAAGTAAATGCTTCTTCCCCTTTAATGGGAAATGAGCACATTTCCCATCCCCTTAAGTAGAAGAAAAGGAAAAAAGTCACTTTACTTGTTTTTTTTAAAAGAAATACTGAGTAAAAGAAAGTGTCAATATTTATCACTCAAATTAACCAATAATCATCAGGTTGACACAACAACAGACAAGAACAGATCATAGCTTTAATTGGTCTTCCATGTATATATATCCTAAAGTAAGGCATTTACTCTTAACATGCATGGTCCATATGTTCAGGCTGAATTTATTCTGTGAGGACCAGTAACACCTACAGAAAACTAATTTCTGTAGGATGCTGGAAAGGGTTTCCATGAATCTCCAAATATCTTTTTTTCAACACGGTATTAGCAGCTGCAGAGTACTCAAGGAATTTTTCCCAGCTTACCCAACGGCAGCTTTGGATTTTATTTTCAGCTTGAATAGAAGTAAGTAGTTCCTCTGGAATTGTAAATTGAATATTCTTTTTGCCATACCAATTTTATCATAGAAAAAACTTACTATAATACTACATAGTCATAGTGCACGTTGAACACAGATTATTACCATCTATTCTACTAAATCAAATGTGAAAATAACCTTGTCGCAACTTTGGAAGTTAACATGGCTATCAGGCAGACTCAGAATAAGAACACAGATAATTTTGTGAAAGAGAATAGTAGCTGCAATTGGGATCATAGCCGTTGTTTATGCTGCAAAGGAAACTTCCCACCTCTTAAAATTCTCAGATTTCTTGGTCTTTAATTTCTTTTCCTCTGGGAAATATTGATCTTCTCAGCTATCTCTAGGGTTCATGTAAGGTAACATACAATTGTTCAAGATAACACTCAGTGTCACTTTATATGCCGTGCATGTTTTAAGCAAACATATAACTAAGCAGAAGTGATGGTGCAGTGTCTAATTTCAGCACAAGAAAGTACTATGAAGCTCAAAATTTAAATAACACCTCCCACACCCTACCAATAGCATCCTTAGTCAATGTAATTTGAGTCTTTTTTTAATCAGGACTATGACAGGAACCAGGAAGCTCATGGTCCTGTTGTCTGACTCAGAAGTGCACAGATGTTTTCAGAGTGGGAAGATAAAATTAGGACCATTTACTTCATTAAGCAGTATCATCATATAATGAGTAGAGAATCTCTTTATTCATGAAAAAATCAAGGGATCCCACTGCCCAGCTGCCTTGCTTTACCCTTCACCAGTTTAGGCAACTTGGAATAGGCTGAAGTAAGTGTCAGAGCATCTTACTTGAGAGAAAAGGCAATGGGTGCTTTTGACAAAAGAAGTTGAGATCAATACATATCATAAAAGGTTTTGGTATTGGTCTCTATTTCTAATTCTTCCATTTGAGAAAGGCAACCAATGCTCACACTATTTTGATATGAAGGGTACTATTAAGAAGTTCAGTCTTGTCTGGGCATTCTTTAATCAGCATTAGCAGAAAAATGTTGTTCTTCTTTGACTGCAAAAGGCATATGCAGGTAGCCTGAGAAAGAATTTTTTTTCTTGTTTGTTTTCATCAGGTACAAGGTTGCTTAAAAGATATCACCAAACAATTCCAACCACAACCAAATTTATATTCTTCCAATTTAACATCCCACAGCTGTTTAATCTTTCTCCATTGTCCCCAGTTTTGTTATTTATTTGATATTTATGGTTGCCCCACTATCTTCCTCATTGGTCATCAATTTTCTTGAGCTGTTATCTTTTGTTATCTACAATGCTTCTTATTTATTTTCTTATATAGATATCACCCTAATAGATAATTTTACTCTATGTTAGTGATTTGCACTGAACCTGCCAAGTATATGCTTTGTGCGGTTTCCCTGTGGTCAGAGCCCTGGACATTTCATCTTTCATCTGGTGGCCTTCTTAAATCATAGTGGACTGGGTCTACCATCTTGCATGATAA
>VZRH01007892.1:938820-1031446 GCA_013397555.1 Urocynchramus pylzowi | reverse complement strand
AGTTCTTTTTTTTTTTTTTCTGCAAAATAAAAAAAAACATTTTTTTTTTTTTTTTTTTTTTTGGTTGGCTGTCTAGAAGCACTAATTAAGAGCTTTCGTGACCAGTTTGGGTAGTGTGATAATCACTTCACTAACACTTTAAGTTAACATTTTAATATTATTCATGCCCAGTGTCTCTAAGTTTCATTTTTCTTGCATTTCACTTCAAAAAATATTCTATATGCATGCTTTTGTCTAAAAAGTTCATTTTTCTGTTATCTAAAAACAATTAATTTACCTGTGTTTAGATAAGCAATAGCTAAATACGTAGCCAGAAGACTTTTTAATGATTTTATCTGTAAGCATTGCCCTGTAGGTTTTCCAGCTCTCTCATTTCAGAAATTTCTTTTCTTATAACTAGACAGAGATTACAAAAATTATTTCCATTCCAAGCGAATTGTTTTCTTACAAGCAGGTATTTTCAATATATTTTCAGTGTTTCAATCATTTTGTGACCAGAGAAAAACCTCTCATATAAATGTAGATAAACATTTTATATTTAAAAATAATTGAAATAATTTAAAAAGTGAATGCTTTTTTACCCATCTTACTCAACTTAAATGAAATAAAAATTAATTTTAAACTTTTTAACATTTGTGTTTTCCATATTGTCTTCCTGCATATTCCTAGGATTTTAATGACCAATAAACATCAGTGATCTCAGAAGAATGTAAACATTACCAAATGTGCATTTAGTGCTCTTCAAGCTTTCAGATATACTAATGGTAAATCCCAAAGAATTTGAAGTTTTTATGCAATATTTTTGTAAAGAAGCAATAATAAATATTCAGCATATTTAGAAAGGCTATAGATATTTTTGGTATACAGAAATATCAATAATCAGATCATGCTGTTAAACACTCATTGATCGGCTATGATATTCCTGGCAATTTTGTGTATAAACAAAATCCAGATCCAGATATTTAATCCATTAAAGCACCATTCTGAAGTCTTCTACCTACTCAGTAGCCACACTGTCTTGAAGCAGCCTAGAATCTGATGTTAACTTCAATATATTCCAATGCTTTGAGTTTGTCCACATTTGTCAAGACTAATGTATTGAAAGAAGTTTTGAGATTCTCAGCCTTTATTTCAGACCTTATTCACCAGTGCAACACAAAGGGCTTAATCTGCTGGTTTCTTCCCAAAACTTGTTTGAAAAAGTGCAAGGTGTGTGGCAGAACAGTTTGTCTACATCCTCCTGCAGGAATTGATATGGACTGAATGGTGATTTATTCTAGTTAGTAATACAAAATCTATTCTTTGTCTCAACATATTTTTCATATTCTTATATGATTAAAACCAGAAAGAGAATTGTGTACATTTTTTCTTTCTTTCAATTTAGTTTTCTCACTAGTGTATTGTATTCCATTTGTTGATTTTAAGAAAACATGGTTTTAACCATCTCTTCACTTCTGCAAAATTTTTGGTCCTCCTGTTCATTCTTTTATTCCTAATTTGGTGATTTTCTTTTTATTAGAATAACACTTTTAGAAATTGAAGAGGCTGGGAACTTTGCTGAGAGGTAGTTATCAATCATTGTTGCATCAGTTCTTACAACTGTGCATGATAGTTAACAAACTACCCATGATGGTTTACAAACAGTTCTTTAAAAAGTCAGGAATTAAAATAAACTCATATTGTTTTAAATTTTCTTCCTTGTAATTGCCAAATCCTGCTATATTTTTACTTTTTGGTGCTGCCAATTCACACATCTTGAAGAGATCAATTTGTAGTTTCTTATTAAGTTTTCTCCTCTTTTTGTAAAAAGTTCTTATAACTCCCCAGAGAAAAAAAAAACAAAACCTCTTAGTTTGACAATCTTTATTCCAAGTTAATAAAAATCATAGCATTATAACATAAAATTGCAATCTTAATCGACATTATATGCAGTGGGAAGATTGAGGGGGCGATTATATGACTTTGCAATTGAAACAATGGGAGACTGATAAACTGACTAAACTCTTTATCAAAGACAAAAGTTAACTCAGAAAAAAAACATTTCATGTTAGAGATTTACCATGTGCAAAAGAGAGAAAATATATCCCTAACTAAACAAATTGGTATGTGATGCATAAATATGTATGCAAATATGGATAAACTAACTAGGGATCTGAGTAAAATTATAGGGATTATAGATGTCTGTCAAAAAACCCAATACAGCATCCAAAAAAAAAACCCCAAAACCAAACCATTACATATATGATAGAGAAAATAAAGTTGTCTTAAATTCAAGAAGAGCTAAACCAGCATGTCCTTTGTTTTGCCTTAAGCATTCATTGATAAGACAGTATGTTTATTTGTATAAAACTAAAATACATTTGTTCTGTGTGTTTAAAAATTAGCCTTCTGTTGTATTTATCCATCTATAAAGCAAAAGAAAAAGCTGAGTTGAAAAAAGATGACAAAAATTAAGACTTTGAGTTGTCCAGCTGTGCAGTCCTTAATTGTCCTGACAGTTATAAGTTACCAGATTCTCCAACAAGCTGGTCTAAATCAGCAGAAAAAGAGAGCACTTCAATTAGTGTACCTGTGAGAAGGTATACTGATATTTATAAATTAAGTAGAAAATAAACCTGGGGCAAGTTAGTCCTTCAGACTCTAAATAATGCTAGGAGAAGAAATTATTTTTGAATATGTAGCTTTGTTTTATTTAAAAAGGATAGCCTTAAAGTACATCTTGACAGGTCGAAAGTCAGCAGTTTTGCAAAATTATCTCAAATTCTACCTGCAGACCGAGGTAATTTTTTTTCCTGTTAATCCTCTCCTCTTTTCTTAGGTTACAAGTATTGCTTAGACCACAAAGCAGGTCCTTATGCAGGTGTGACCTATCACCATCAATTTAACACTTTAGCTATAATCTAATGAGATAATGTTTCCTGGTTTTATTTTACCTTTTCCTGCTATCAGGAAGGGAAGAAGAGACTTACAGAAGTTATGTCTGGTAAAAAAAGAGTAACCTCTGCCCATGACTTCTCATCAATGCATGAGAGGCAGCCCTTCACAACTGCAGCAGCCACCATGGGATCTTTGTACTCTTGAAGAAGTTCTATTAATGATGCTTTTTTCCTCTGAGCCATATCTGTCATTCATGATGGACGATTCATCATGATACCCGATGCTTATTGTTTAGTTCCACTTAATTGTGATGTTTTCAGTAAATTTTATGTAATTGAATTGAAAACAGTTGGAAATAAATTTCACAGAATCACAGAATATTCTGAGTGGGAAGGGATCCACAAGGATCACAACTCTGAAGTGAATGATCTGTATGTGGATTGAATCTGCAACCTTGCCATTATTTGCACCATGCTCAACCAACTGAGCTGATCTCATTGTCCAAAGAATGCATATTGGAAAAAAAAACGAAATGGGAAAAAAAAACTGTTTGGAAAAATGTTTAGATCTTTTTAAGCACAATCAGATGAAGACAGGACTGATAAGTAGTTATTTTCATGAAGTATTGTTAACTGCCAAATTTCTCAGTCTGCATTTATTTGTTGTAGTTCAGGACATTGGCTGCATTTGCTGCATTGCAGTTGAATGTTGGTTGTATAGCCTGGTTTATGTCCTGAGACAAATTCAAAGTGGAAGTTTCTTGCTTAGAAGTACTAATGTAAAACTATTTTCTACATATCTAAAAAATTAACTTTTTTGTTCTGAATATTTATATAGGACATTAAAAATTTGCAGTGGATTGATGATAAAACAATACACAGGCTAATCAAATAATGTCAATACTTCATCTTTATTGGGGCAAAGAACCCCTTTGGGATTTTGATGTCAGATGTAAAGAAGAAAGATGGAATTGTGAACATGAATCTGTTATACTTGCTGTAAATTTGTATTTTGAAGCAGAGTTACTGCAAACAGAAAAAATTTCAAGCTAATGAAAGAAATTCAGAAAAAAAAAAAAAAGTATGCAGGCAGGGATATCAAAGCAGAGGGAGGGAGAGAAACACCAAATAACATGACTTGCTTAGTTCAATTTATTGGGAGGATCACATAAGGGCTGCTGGGGAAAGGTGATCATCTTCTCAAACTCATGCTCACACATGCATTCACAGCAACATCTGAGCCATCAAATGAACCCGATCATGGTTTGTTCTCCCTTGAGACAGTAGAATAGAGGTGAGGGAAACAGAATGCTGCTCTGAACACAGGGCAATGGTCCAGCCCAGCAGCATGATCATGGTCCTACCTCAAGCATTCTGTGTTTAGGCTGTGACAAACAGAATGGCAATGTTCTGATATCTGCCAGGAGTGGGACACTGCAGCCAGACCTGTCAATCAGATCCATCCTTAATGAAATCACAACTCACCTTTTCAAGTATTATTAATCTTCTGGCAGTTTTTGATTTCTAGCTTGTGTCATGGCTCCTTGCATTGAATTTGTGATTGCAAACTCAAAGCAAGCAAATTATTTCCAAGGACATACTTCTATAAATGGCATATAAAATATAAGTCTTTTGATGTGGGAGGTAAAACAACAAGCAGAACTGGTGAAAATACCACAGAATAATAGAATGGGTAAGGCTGGAAGGGAACACTGGAAGTCACCTGGTCTGATCTCACCGCTCAAGGGTCCCATATAGAATGTTACTCTGGATTGTGTTCAGATGCCTCTTCAGTATCTTGAGGGAAGGAGGCTCCAGAGCCTCTCAGAGCAGCCAGTTCCAGTGTTCAGTCATCGGCACAGTAAAGGAATACCTCCTCATATCCAGTTGGAGCTTCCTGTGCATTTTTCTGCCCGTTGCCTCTTGTCCATTACTCAGCACCACCTAGAAGAGCCCATCCTCTTAACACCCTCCCTTCAGGTACTTGCAGATATTTTTGAGGTGCCTGCTCAATTGTCCCTTCTCAAGACTAAATAGGCCCAGGTCCCTCAGCCTTTCCTCATATGAGAGATGTTCCAGTCCCTATATCTGACTGTGACCCTCAGGGATCTGCCATTCAGCCAGTTCTTAATCCACCTCACTATTCATTCATCCAGGGCACACTTCCTGAGTTTGTCTATGAGGGCATTGTGAGGACATTGTGTTGAAAACCTTGTTAAGATAGATGATATCCACTGCTCTCCTCTCATTCATCCAGGTAGGTTTTTTCATTGTAAAAGGCAATTAGATTGATCTAGTATGATTTACCTTTAGAGAATCCATGCTGATTACCCTAGGTTACCTTCTTGTTATCCATATGCTTAGACATGGCCTCCAGAATGAGGTGCTCTGTCACCTTTCCAAGGATTGAGGTGAAACTGACGGGCCAGTACTGCTCTGGGTCCTCCTTCTTGCTATTTTGAAGACTGGGGTGACATTGGCTTTCTTCTAGTCCTCAGGCAAATTAGAAATCAATACTCAGGTCAGTGAGTCCAGACATATGAGGAAAAATGGAAAAGCTTATGAGGCAGCAGGGCACTCTTTTTAGGAACTCTTTTTAGGAATATTCATATTTGTTATATATTGGGGAGGTTTATGTCAATTTATGCTGTCTCAAACCAAATCACCAAGTAAAAGTGTAAAAATTTGTGTTTAGTAACGAGTCTACTGCTACCTCAAAGTAGGAAAAGCTTTTGAAGAGAATGCTGGATATATATCTCACTGAGGCTGGAGGGTAAATCTTGTAAAAACAACATACCACCCACTACCAATAAAGCACCCAGAAATCAAAAACAATAACTAAAAGAAAAGTACTTGCTATTGACTCACCCTAAATAATCTGGACTCAATAACTCCTCTTTGAGTCTTTCAAAACTTAAATTCAGATTCATAGAATAATTTTTATAATTATGCAGCAATTAAAGCTGTCTGTTTCTAAATAGAACTAAGGGCAGAATTAAAGTTTGGGAAAAAATCATAGGTAACAATCTTATTTTATACTACATTGCTCTCTAATCGCTGATCTTTCTGAACTGAGAATCTACTGGACTCATTTTAGGATGATAGGAATATGGAACTCTAATCTCTGACAACTAACAGTAAAAGGGAGCAACAACAGGAGAACACACAGAATAATTTTTTATTGTGTGTATATGTGTTTTCCTGCTAGAAGAATCTAAGGTATTTATGATTAAAATTAGATTATAAAATAGATTTCTGACACAGGTCCTGAAATTATTTTGAGATGACCATTTAAAAATATCTTCTGACAGCTTTCCATAGATTTTGATTCTAGCTCTGTTACTGGAAACTGTTCATACCATGTACAAATTCACAGTACACGTTAAGGGCTGATGTGAATAGGACTTGAAGTCCCATTGGTATTTTCCACATGGAGAACATTTGTAACAACACAACCATAGGAACCTTTTCTGTGACTGAAATAGTATGCAGGATTTGAAGGGAAATTATGCTCCAAAAAGATTTAAATTTCATCATTTCTTCTAAAGAAAACTAATTATCATATCTGTTTCAAACTCTATAAAAGACTTCATTCACAAGCTTTAAAGAGAATGTTGAGTTCCTCCAGGTTAAGTACTATCATAAGTATCATTAGATACTAAAATTCAATGTAATCACCTCAATACTTCAGAAAAAAAAAAAAGTATTTTAAATTAACAATATAAAATTATTTAGACCTGATAAAGAATACAAAACTTAAATAAACACCAAAGTCTGTATTTAGAGGAAGGGTTTAGAATTTTATTCACTCTGTAGCATTTAAAGCATATTTTTCATTCTTTCCCCACTTGCAAAAACATATCTAGCCTCCGAAAATCTTTCTGATAAATGGGGTTTGTATGAAAATTTTATACGTATCATTATAAATTTAAAGTAAAATAATTTAAAAGACTATTCAGATGTATCGATTCCTGTATCATGGCTGAAATGACATTACAAAACATATGCTGTTTGCCACTTTTTTTTCTAATTGTTCTTCCAGACACAGTTTGGACTTCCTTTTTTTATTTTATAAGCAGTATTAAATATCAGTTCAAGAACATTTTTTCACACATTTCCTTGATACTTACCTACAGATAGGGGGCTGATTTTGTAAAACTGGCTTTTAAATTAGGTCATCATCACAAAAGAAACTCTTCCACTTGAAGTGTGTTTAGGCTTGTCACAGCACAATTTTAGCCACTAGTTCTTACATTTTTCAGTATGATACCAATTGACAGTGTTTGCAAGCTGTGTCCTTGCCTTTCAGCCTTGATTATATCATATTGTACCAGTGGATTTTTAAAATTTTTTTTCTTTGCAAAAATAGAGTCTATGAAATGCAAACTCTGTTTACTTATATATCTTATTGTATCTCATTGTTGCAGTTCTTGATAAATTTTTTGCTCTTTTTTTCACTGCATATATTTACTTAATGCATTTTTCAGGATAAAAGTATTGAACCTTTTAGGAAACTACCAAGAGAACAAGCTGTTTCTGCTACATCATTACTCTACTTTTATTCAGATGTGAAAAATCACTGATAGAAATACAAGCACCAATTTAACACTGTACATGGCTATATCCTTAAATGTAAACTCTTTTGAAGAAAATGGTTTTTGGCATTAAAGTGCAACATTATAAACTGCCATCACTTCTACCTGTGTGGCAAATTTGGGATTTTTTTGCATGGTTCAATTCTAAATTCTCATGCTGAATCCCTTTTACTTTCACAGGCAAGACAGATACAAGGGATATTAGGTTTTATTTTCAACCAGTATGCCCTTTTCCTCCTGCCCTCATTCCTAATATGATATCCAGCAATAATTACGACAATAATGCAACTGTATACAGATAGTCAAAGATAAGATTGATATTATCTCATCTTGCATAAATTTTTGTGCATACATAAATTCAAATTCTTAATGAAATAGAAACTGTATTTGAAAATATTTGAAATACCTAATAATTGACTTACTAACTTTTTGCCAAAGATTAAGAAGGTGTCTATTTGGTTTTCTTTCATTTTATGCCAAGCAGTTGTCAATGTCCTGATAGTACTTAATTGTTTTGATCAGCTTCAGTCAGGTCCCTCACCTTTTCCCTGTGCCCATCATGCTGGTGGTTCCATTTAAGTTCAGATCTGACTTTAGTTCCTCCGTGCATGGAGGTAGATAGAGTTATTTTCTGCTGTCTTGATCCTTGGATGGATTTGAGTAAGTTCTTTGCCTGATGAATACTTAAAAAAGCCCAGGCCCAGGTCCCTCGGAGGTGGGGTGGGGGCTATTTTTGTAGAATGTGAAAGAGGTAATTTATATCAAAGGTTTTTGGAGTAAAGAAAGAACTTTATTGTTTTGATTAATCTTTTAGCTTGGGAACTTGAAATTTATTTTCTTCTGCTCTGATTCCACTGTCTTGCTCTGAAGCCTTTATGTTTGAAGTTGTTAAATGGAAGCACTTTTGTCTGGTGATTGTTTCTGAGAACTTTCCTAACTTAAACAAAACATCACAGCAATGTTGGTTTTTTCATCTTCTGTAATATTGCTAGACTTAGTTAATAGTATAATAACTACTAGCTAATCTGTCATTTGAAATTCAATGGGAGTTTGTAACTGGATTTGTTAGCTGTAGCCAAGTGATGCAGCTGGAAGAAAGAAACCTTTTATGACTCCATATTAACTTATATGGCTTTTGAAGAGTAGGATTCTTGGAAGCATAGGTAGTGAATGTTCTTGGTGAGTCCTGAATCCAAGTAAAATTGTCTTAACTGTAAAGGGTTCACTTTAAAAACATAAGTGAATTGCAACCCTGAGTGGGACATATGGATGTGTGTGGCAGCATGTGGGCAATGACAGAAATGAGGCTTTCTGTTGGAATACCACAAAGTTATTTTGAGTAGTGCAATGTGTGGGGAAAACAACCATGCTCCTACCTGCGCTCTGTCTTCCCCTGTTTTCAAGGACTCTCTAAGGAGCCACGTAGGCTCAGCAAGGAGTGGATTTTCTTGTCCACTTACTTAGCCTGGTGACTAATGTATCATAATGTTGTGGCTTGCACGTGGCTTACATGGGCCTACTTAGTCCTCCCACTAATGTGTAAATTGTATTTAAGGTGGATAGCAAGTGGTATGCTTTAAACTAGAGTGTGACACTCGTGATGTACAATATCACACACAGTGCTCCAAGTTAGAGATCATGTTTTTACTTTCTTAAATGTCCACGCAGTATGGCTATGTTGCATGAGTTTGTATGCCATGTATTCAGTCAGGTGTTTTCACCCCCAGATAGCTATTGCTTATAAGGTTGTCTTATTGCCAGTAATGAATGACACATTTATTCCAGTCAGATGTTTGTGTCAGATGGTCTCACATTATATTTGTTTCTGTTTTAAGGCTGTTTGATGCATGAGTACAGGTAAATGGAAAAGAGAATGGAAGAACTGAGGTAAGGAGGAATTTCACTGGCTGGTTTAGTTGTCTAACATATGCAATCTGGTCTCTGTGGCTATGCCTGGTTCTTCATCAACAGGAAGGGCTTTTCCTGTTGTGTGCTCATGTCAATTGCAGATAATTACAGCATCCTTACTGCCATTGATGACAGGTGTTCTGTGGCACTGTGAGGAGTCCATGTGTTTTGTAATTCCCAGTCTGGCTGGGACTAACATGAATACTCTGCATTTGGTGTAGAGCCTAATGAGATCAGCCACCTCTTTCCCTTGATGATCCTGCTCACTTACTGCCAAGCTGCCTCATTAAGCTGTTCATTGGCAACTTCTCCTTTGTCCCAGAAATCTCCCTCATCTCTCTAGCTAGCTAGCTGATGCTGGGTTTTGGATGCCCAAGGAAGACAATTAAATGAATGGTACTGGGGAAGTTATTCTAAATAAGGTGAAAGTCAGAGTCTGTGATGCCTGAAGTGTACCAATTATATTTCTGAGGAAAGATGAGGTACATGTCTGAAGGTCTACTTGGGCCAGACAGATACCTTTTAAACAAGTAGAAATGGTCATTGCTCACCTTAGCTGGAAAGGTCATACATCTTCATATATCTTAGTTTAGCAGTATTTGACCCAGTTATTTTTCCAGTAGGCAACAGTTGTACCCAGTATGACAGTGCTGGGCAATATTATATTATTCAGGAAAAGAATGTTTCAGATACAGTCTGTTTTAGACTGATTCTGTTGGGTGGATGAAGAACTGTCTAGAAAGCCTTTTTAGTTGTGCTTGGCTTGTGCAAGTGTTTCTATTGAATGAAAGCTTGAAGGAAGTGTGATGTGCACATAAGTATGAGAGGAAGCAATTCTGTACCATTCTGCTTACAAGGTCTCATTTACAACTTTGGTTACTGCAAGCATGAAGTAGGCCATGACCCTTTGGTTTGCTTTATTGACATTGCAATCAAGCAATTGAGTAACTTATTATAAGACTTTAATTTAAACAAACCAGAACCACCGAAACTCAAGTCAGCAATTCAACTTAAAACAGTTGGTAAGCAGGTGTTCAGCACACCCACTGTTTTCATTAACCAGAGGAGCAAAGGCTGTGCCAAGGTATCAGTGTAGACTGTTGCAGTTTCATAGCTTACTTCCATGGAATACTGAAGGAACTTTGGTTTCACCATAGAGTCAGGAACAGGAAGAAAGGTGACATACTCCACACATTTTCAGAAGGCATAAAAAACTTAATTAATTACAATCTCCTGATACTTATAAACAACATAACCAGAACCTGATTAGTTTTTAATAATACCTGTCACCCATTGGTTAATTAGGAACAACCATTTGGTAAACAACTAATGAGAAACAACTGTTCAAAACACCAGCTGCAGAGCCTTAAGGAAAGAATTGTTTTAATTCTTTTCTATGAGCTTCTCATAGTTTTTCCCAGAATGATGCCTGGGAAACTATCCCTTTCTCTCTCTCAGCATCCACACATTAGTGGGCACTAGTTATGTCAAATATTTGTGTAAACCATATTTATAGTAATTTTTCCTTTCACAATCCCATGTTCATCAACTATCTCACCAAATACCACCACAGAACCCAGAGTGCCAACTTCCATTTGCAATAATTTTGCAGCACCACAGCTAACCTCCAGTACTGGGAGACCTGAGGAGGAGCTGTTAAATTCTGTAGACAGCAATTGCACTGAATTCCATTCCATTACAGAACTGGAGTATTCCTTTAGAAAAGGTTGAATGAATTGGTTCTAGTAGCATAAGTGTCTAGGTATGTTGTCAAAACCAAATTAAAATCTTGAAGCTAGGGGTCTGGATGACATGCTGACAGTTTAGATGGAACTAACAACTGATTTTCAGGCACTTAAAGAATGCAACTGCAATTAGATTGAACATGACACCTTGCCTTATGTCTCAAGACAAATGCAGTACTAAAAATGTAGACATCCTCATTTTTGAGCACTGCATGTGCTATGATCCCTTCCGTATTGACCACAGTCACTCAATGGTATCAACAGCATTTCCAGTTTCAAGACATTTAAGGAGAGCAAGTTTGGTTGTGGGATAACCAAAGCAAGCCTAGGAGTGTTAGGTTTAGAAGGACATTTTGGGCAAAGTACGTAAATCTTGCAATCTGCCAAGCCTGAGAATAGAGGCAGCTAAAAGCATGACTTCTTTTGCCTTGATTCTTTTAGATTGTGGACTATCTGTACCAGGTATTTTTCATTTTCACACCCAAATTCCTCAGATGGTAGGCTACACCCAGAGTGTCTTTTTCTATCACCTCTTCAAATGAGTTGTTTATGCCTACTGAAATGAAATCTTTGACAAACAAACAAGAAACCAGAACAAGTAAACAAACAAAAAAGCCCCAAAAGGAACTCACAAAAGCAACCAATTAAAAAAAAGAAAAAAGCACTTATAGATGGCAAACTGGATTTGTGCATTATAGTTCCTTGGGCTGCACTGTAAGATGGCCTTGTCAGGGCCTACAACCCTGCACCACATTTGACTGTCTTGGCCTTTGATTGTTTCTTCTGTTTTGTAAAATCAAGTCACTTCCTTAGTTGGAAAGCAAATGTGCCTTAGAGTTGTCTGCTCCTATCCAGGCTAAAGCTCTTAGCGGGGGAGATATTATGTTTTATAAAAAATACAAGGCTTTCCATGCTTGTTCTTGTTTCTGCTAAGTTTTAGTTAGTGTTGTCTTCAAGATCTGAATAGGATGGAGACTACAATCCAGACAATGTTTTTGTTCTACTAGAACCTAATTTCCAGGCTCTCACCTCAACCCAAACTCTCAGGAACAAAATCTTGTGACATTGTGGGAGGAGCTGGGATACTCTTGGTGCTGAAGATGCCACTACATGCCCTGAGGTGTTTAAACACCAAGTGTAACTTTTCCTGTAGTAACAGCTTCCACAAGGTGCCATTTTTTGTAACTCTAGGCTGACTCAACAGTTATAGCTGTCAAAGGGTAGAGACTGTGATTCAAGGAAGTCCTGGTGAATAATCTAATTATATTATCCTTGTAGTCAAGCTGAGGTTTGTTTAGCACAAGCAGCTGGTTGCATTCTATCTGTACATCTTGAGAAAGGAGGAATGGTCAACAATACTCTGTATTCTCCCTTGCTAAAGTCTACACTTATGCATTATATGAAATAAAACCTTGCTTTGCTTTGAGCAATTTGAACTGCACTATATTTCTTTCAGGGAAACATTTGCATAAGAGCATGCAACAATGGAAATCAGTAAATATTTATCCTTAGTAAGGAAGTATCACTGTCATACTATTTCTATTGTGATCCAAAGTATTGTTTTATTTAACAGTCTATGTACAAATTACTTTAATTATTGAAATACGACATTTTGTCATCTTGAAGTAATCTTGACTCCTTCCAGCTCTGATTAATGAAAAACCTTTTCATGCAAGAACATTAACGTTTTTCCAGCAGCAGAATGTATTTGAAAATAAGGCAGTAAATCAGTGGCTGAATTTTGACTCCACAATGAATGTGTCCTGCCTTTGAAGTTCTGTCCCATACACTGTTTGCAAGAGAGAGAAACTTGCTTATCACAGAGCATCACAGAGCAGGCTGCATATGCAGCAACCTCAAACAATCAAACAAAGTTTACCTGCCTGTGTCAGAACTCTTCAAACTCTTCTGTCACAAGGAAGAAAACTGAGCTACTGGTGTGGAAGTGCATCAGGACCAGATCTATTTTTAATCTTTTGATCTTTATATTGGTTTGGTTCAATAGGGTGGGCTGAAAGAACCTCAATGTCTGACTTTTGTTACACAATAGAATGGCATGAATGTCTGTCTACAGCTGCAATGCCTATCACCTGCCATGTTTGGATCAGGTTTCATGACCTGGCATGTTACTGAGGACTGCAGTGACAGTGATACACCACTGTTGGCATGTGCTGGCATGAACCTGGACAGTAACACAGATTGCCTACCATGTGAACATAATTTCCATCTGGTTTATGGTTCAAAATACTGTTTAGAGATACTGAAGTTTCCTGCATTATCCAATACATAAAATTTCCTAATCTCTGCTTAGGGAAAAAATGTGAGGATTTATAATGATGAGAACTTTCTTAGGGACAAGAGATTCTCTTGTCTAATATCTGACTGGACTTGAATCCAGGAAAGAGCTTTACTTGATTATCATTCCCAACATCACTAGAAGGAAGAAGGGAAATGTATATTGTCTTTTTCATAGCAAAAGTGTTTGGAATAAAGCAGGTTTTTCTTGTTGAAGAACACCAATGAATTTGGGACTTGTACTAAATAATATTTCATCTGGAAATCTGCTGTCATGTACATAGTGTAATCCTTTAGAGCTGGGAAAAATCCGCAATGTTTTTCCCTTATCAACAGAGTTGAAACACTTGCTATATAACCCCACCAATAGGGAGTGAGTCCTTTGGAGACTGCAGTCATAATTTTAATTAATTTCAAATAAGGTTACTTGATCTTTAAGATAAATTCTACTGATTCTCTAAAACTTTGAAAATTCAGTCATTTATCAAGAATTGGGTGAAGTTGAAATGATATCCATCATTAATGAAATAACCTTCACCACCTTTTTTTTTCATACTCCAAATGCTCTGGGTTGGTTTTTTTTTTTTTTTGTTTTGGTTTGGTTTGGTTTTTTTTGTTTTTGTTTTTGGTTTTGGTTTTGGTTTTGGTTTTGGTTTTGTTTTTTTTTTTTTTTAAGAACATTATAGCCCATCTAACATAGCATGCTTTTGATTGTGAACAGTTTCTAATTGGGAGAATTATTATGGCAGTTCATGTTCAGAAGAATCAATGCTGTATGCTTTTGTTCCCTGCTGTTTTCAATTTTCTTTATATTCCATTCTCAGCTGGCTAGTTCACTGCTTAATACTATTATTCCAGATACATTCTCTGCCTCCTTGAAATTATTTGAAAACCTTAAAATCCATGTTGAAATTCAGTTTAGCTTAATAAGTTAGTCTGATAACTGGCTGCTCATGAGCAGATCTGACCCTCTTGCCTTTGGGGTGGTGACAGCTGTCAGAGGCACAGATGAAAGCCAAGGGCTCGTTCCCACTTCATCTATCTGTTTTTAATTTAACAGAAGTCTGCTAGAGAAGGCATTCAAATCACTGTTGCAACATAGTCACCTGCTCAAAACACAAGGATTCTGTCATTTGTGTAGCACAACAATCCCATGAGACTGTGAATTGTTAACAGAGCACTCTGGGAGTAAAAGTTTTTTTCTATACTTGTCTGAAGCCAGTCAAGTGGATGGAAGGATCTGGTTATTCCTTCTTACATTGTGTTTAACCTAGAAAAATCTTTTAAAGCACTAGAGAGCTTGAACTAAGGAAAAGAAAAGGTGTTGCATTCAGTTTTCAACTGACACTTACAGTGTTTATTGTACTTTGGATTATTTGGGCTTCTTCATTAGACACTTTGCCTTTTCTCCGAGTGAAAAGCATACTTTTTCAACAAAAAAAAAAAGCAGTGTTCTTCCTATTCTGAAAATGCCTTCCATTTTCATTGGTGTTTTTTGCAGTAGGAAACAAAGGACTAAACAATCATACTGAATGTTGGTCTCTCATTCTAAATAGAGAGGTACTTAGCCGAGGGAACTTTAGCAGCCGTGCTACCAAATTATGAAACAGCAAAACTCTTTGTCTGTCTGACTATGCCAACTGTTGTGCAATCATGTTTAGGAGCATTTTGAAGACTTTTGCATGTTCTTAGCTTATCTGCTAAGACAAGCTGTCTTTCTGTTCTTATATTGAGATTAGCAGTCTTTGCTCCCCAGCACAATGTACTGTAAGGAGTGAGCTTCAAAAAAGTACTGCTTGGGTACCAAAAGATGTCTGGTTGCAACAACATGGAAATTTGTGCACTGATTTACTCTTCCCTTTGGCCAGTGCTTCCTAATGAAAGTCTTATAAATAATGTCAAACAAGCATTTAATTTCTTTTAGGGAGAAATCACTCTGAGTACATCAGCATTTGCGTAATAGTGCACTGGAAAGCATTTGTCTTATAAATAAAATCCAAATTAACACATACACATTCATCAGCTGAGATATGTAAAGCACAGTCTGGCTTCAGAATACAAGCAAGACTGGAAAGTTATTAGAGCTTTCTTTTTTTTTCCTCAGTAGGATTAACTGTGCAAACAAAGGCTGTATTGTTTGAAGCTTCTGTTTTGTAACCAGGTTTATGGATGAAGAACCCTGTAGCTGAAGGAATCTTGAAGAACAGAAATATCTATTAATCCTCTGAGATAATTTTTCACTTACATTTGCATCTTGTGGAATGGTAAAAAATGGCAAAGATTAACTAATTTTTTCTTCTGACACAAAATTCTAATTGTAAAATCAAAACAACATAAGGAATACATATAGATGCCTATAAATGGTGCAAAAATTCCAGGAATTATATGAGCTAAGCAAATTATTATTTTGAAACTAATAAGCACTTAACAAGAAACAACAGAATGAATTGTTTAGTGGTCTCTGTTTAACAGAACTGTCAAACAAATTCGACTCACTGTTTTTGTTTCTTTTTTTAATTCTTTAATCATTATTAGCTTTAGACAAATTTCAGGCATTTAATCTGAATTTTCTGTCCACTTTTCTTGGGGTATATTGCTGAAAAAAAAAAAAAAGAAGTTTATGCAATTTTGCTTTAAGTAGTTTCTACAGCTGGTTACTATATGATGAGTTTTCTAGTGAAAATCCTTCATTTAAGAGGGTTTTTCTTCCACTGTGTATTTTATATTCAGTAATTCTTATCATTTGTTTCCATAAAAGTTGCCTTATTGCAGAAAATTTCCTCTTAAAAAGACTTGGCAAACTTCTCTTAGAATCTACTGCCTTCCAAACACTGCTTTAAAATATTCTATGAAGAAATCGAAGTAAAAGGAACATATGGAACACTTTCTGATTTTGGCTGATGGCTCTTCTATGTACTAGAAAAATACTATGTATTTTTTGCATTGGGAATGTGAGTCTGTAGAGTAAAAATGTGAGTCTGTGTTGTAAAAATTAGGGACAACATAAAAGATACATGTTTCTTGCCCTTGCTCAGTACAAAAAATTATGGAATCTTTCACGACAGGCTTTTTAAGTACTGTTGCTAAAAACCTGTGTGCTTATTTTTATTTTTAATCTTTAGTTGCTACAGATTTTTCATGTTAAAAATAGGAAGAATGAAATTGCTAGAGATGTTTTTGCAAGACAAATTTTTTTAAAATACTACACTGCAAGGAGGAAAAATGTCTCTTGACAAATCTTGGTGTCAGAGTCCTATTGGTATATTTGGCCATGCAAAAGAATGTCAGAACCTGTTCTGTCAAGCACGCTAAAGAAATAACATTTTTGAAACAATGCACCAAATGGCTGTAAATTTTCACATCTTAATTCACTTGGGTGGGGGGGGAAGACATGTATTATCTGTATAACCATTTGGCAATGATTCCAGCTAATTGCATGTGAATTTTTAAATTGTTATCTTTTCTTTTCATCTTTTCACACAGTTGTCCTGAGGCTCATCTCATGGATCTGAAATGTTGCACAGATTTCTTGGTATCATATGTACCAAATTTTTTCTTTGCTTTTTTTTTTTTTTTTGTGAGTACACTTTTATAAACAGCACTGAATGCCATTTTGACAGATCACTACACTGTAAAATATGTATTTTCTTCAGTACTTCCATTTCTTTTCCTGCATTTGAACAGTTATTCCTCTTGGGAAAAATATGGCTTTGGAACAGTGTTAGACTAGAAGATGATATGTGAAGGCAGCTTATGGCCACCTGCTGTCAGACAGCATTACACTAACTACAGCTTCTCATTTCCTGTCATGATCACTTGCATCTGTTTTCTTCCCATTTTGGAAACTGAGATTGCTCTGCATGATGAAATACATAATAATCTGGTCAGCTCTGCCCCACATGGTACTGCTTGTTACAGCAAGCTGACAACAAATGAAGGAATTGTAAAAGCTTATTTTTTAAATTTCTTACATATAAAAAAATTCCTTTCATAATAAACCTTCCTGCCTCACCTTCAGTCTCACTTGACAATATTGAGGAGCATTTAAATTAATTTTCACAATATTCATCTCATATTCCTCCTTGACTGAGAGGGCAGATAGGGAGTATATTCTAATTTGAGAAACACTTGGTGCTGCTCTCAGGAGTAAACATGTTTGTCTATCCTATAAATATTCTTCCCTGAACTGGAGTAGAACAGTGACTTAGAGGAGCTATTGCCAAGCCTCCTCTTCCTATGACAAAGATGGGGGAGGTATCTTGCAAACAGTATTGGCTGGTCTTGAATAATACACCCTGCTGTGAACAATAAAATAAATGAAATTGTTCAACAAAACTCCACTTCCAGAAGCTGCTGTCTCTGTAGAAGGCTCGTGTTCTTGTTTGCTCTTCTAGAAGTGACATGAACACATTTGTGCTCATGGGAGAATGTATGCTGAAAGAACTTGAAAAAGCTTTTCTGTTCTTTGTAGCAATGCTGAACATTTGCACCTTCAGTTCAGAACACAGCTTCCAATTCCCTCCAAACTTGGAATATATGCATGTGCAAACATAACCCTTCTCAGAAGAATGTGCTCCTTTTTATGGGTGTAGTTTAGCAAATATCAGAAGAAAAAGAAGAATTATGAAAGAAAAGATAAAGCCAACAATAAGCAGTTTTACTAGTAGTCTAATAGAAGAAAAAAAGGGTACAAATAATGTTTTTTTGACCACTGTTATCAACAGTATTTAAAGTTCTCTGTGGGTTGGCAACTGCTAACTCGCTAAAACTTACTAAAAATGAAGGAATTTTGTTAGGTCTTAGAGTGTGATGCAAAAAGCATCCACAAAACTTTGATCTGTTATATCATTGACACAGATTGTTTGAAAACTGGTTTACCGTGAAGATTAGATTTGCTTCAATTACACTTAAATATTTTTACCATTTACTGTAGTTTTAATATGGTCTTTGTTTTATTGTAGTAGCATGTTAACTTTTGGTCTTCCTAAGGAGATAAAAGACAATTCTACTGCATCTTTATGGGGCTGGACCAACTATTGTTAGACAAGGGCAATATGACTAGGAGTTGCCACAGAATTAACTGGATTGCTAGACTACCTGTGAAATGCTCTGCTTATTTGAGGCTCCTTAACTCTATTACTTGGATTCTTGTAGTATCTAGAAGTCCTACTCATGGATCTAAGTCCTATTACAACAGCACCAGCTGTGCAAGCAACAGAATAAAAATATGTTTCTCCCTTGTACAGTTTCTAACTGAAAATCATTAGGGTCTAAATGTGAAAATATATACTTTATTGCCATACATGACATAATGAATGCTAATACAATATATTAATACAATAAGCTCTGATTTCATTGTGAGGTTGAATGAGATGATCTTGAATGGTTAATCCTAAACTAAATTATTCCACAAGTTAGAAAAGACAATGTTCCCTTGTGGCTCCAGTAAGAGTTTATTCTTAATAAAGATAGATATTAATGATTCCATTCTGTTGCCTAAACATTGTTACAGCTACATTGCAAACTAGGCTTAAAGGCAAAGTACCAGATTAAACAGAAGCAATAAACATATTTCCCTTTAAAAATAAAAATCCTCTGTCATTCATAGCATCAGTGCTGTAGGATGCCAGACTGAACAGATCTATACTCGTATGTCTGAAGTAATGTGACAGGGCAACCGTATTGTTTACTCAGTGTGTATGAACTTGCATAGATGATTGGAAGACAGCTTTGCCATTGCCATCAGTTATTTAATCTTCACAGGTTTGGGCTTTGCAGTTCTGTACATGGTATAATTAGGTAACCCCTGCAATATTCCCAGAAAAATCTAAACCAGAAGGTTTCCCTCTTACTTATCTTTAGTATACATGGTTCCTTTCAACTGATTATTCCAGTTTTTCTCAACACTCTTCAGAATTTGCCTTTCTAACAATATAAATAATAGTGTCACCCACACAGCTCTGCCTTAATTAAATCCTTTTTATGCCCTAAAACTTACTTCTTTATAAGGTGCACTCAAGATTGGCTAATCAGAGTGGCCATGCATTTAAGTATTCATATATACAAAGGGCATAGACTATGCCAAAATCAAGCTTATTCTCTGGTTTTATGCACATGGCTCCCAGTACTGTAGGATGAATACTGTATGCCCAGCCTTCTGCATGGTTTTCATCTCCTTGTAGAGACAGATTGTTTTATGCAAGCCAGATCCTTTTTTCTAGACCCAGGACAGTCTTGTTTCTTATAGAAACAAGTATTTCCCTTCAAATATGGATAAACGTTCATGATGTTGTGCAGTTCTTAATAATGAGGCATTTAGTTCTTGTTGAAAAGATTTCCTAGTAGTCCTGTTAATATGACTCTATGTTATAGCTTCCACAATTTTTCTCTGTCCTGCTAATAAACTGATGAAAAATAAATATCTTTAACACAGAGATAATAAAAAAGAAGACAGGCTGAATTTTTTTCCCTTTTTTTTTTTTTTCTGGTGGGTAAGGCACGTCAAGTTCATTACATAGAGGAGGATAGGGAAGGTTGAAGCATGCTTAAGATGTTAATTTGTTCTGATGTCATGCATGTCCAGTGTTAAAGAAAATACACCTGGACTTTTTAAAAATCAAACCAAAAAGCAGAAGAGTCTTTTGGTTCAAAAATGCACAGTGCAGGGTAAGTGCAGTACAGGAATAGTTTGAAAAGCTTTACCAAACACTTTTTTCTGAACAGTTTTAAAAGAGACATTTTCCTCTGAAAGTTTATGGATATGTGTAAAATGCAACTTGGTAACAGCTACATTCCATTTAGGTAAATGGAAGAAAACAAGGATGGATTTGGGGCAGTAGTGATGAGTTTTAGGAGTTATGAGTGGGGCTGGAGTTTCACTATCCTTCACAGCCTTTTCCATAACTACATTTCCTCTCTCTGCTAGAGGAGGTCCCAAAAACCTTTTCTTCCAAGAACACAAAAGTATTGTGGGGAAATATACTGTTTTTCAGGTCATCCTTCATTGGACTACTGCATGAGTGCAGCAATACAATTCAGGAAACGTCTGTATATCTTGTCAATTTGTCAAGAAAGTTAGAAATAGATTTTTGGAGGTAATGGAAGTTCAGGTGCTGCTTTGTGAACTCTACACTGAGACAGAGCATTGCCAATAGCCATGCAATGTTGTCCTTTAGACCACGTATATCTACACTTTCAAAGTTCAGAGTATCAGGAAGATTCTTGTCAGAGGAAAAACTAAACCAAGCAAAAACCCCAGCCTTTTGCACCACCCAACACTTGGCATTTCTCCCTCATAATCCCTCACGCTGCTCTCACATCTTGCCACTATGTTGCTTCTTCCCCCAAAAGGGACAGGGATCCCTACAGACCCTGAGTTCTGTTGTTCACTTGCAGCACAACACAACTTGCAATGATATCTGTGCTGCTCAGGGCTTATAGCAAGGCAAGGAAATACCAGGGATATACCATGTAGAAACAAACAATTCTTCTTCTACTTGGATCTTCAGTGCACCAGGAGGATGCTGGTAGATGCATGTTTTCTTTCTTACAACTGCTGCCTTCCACAGCAGCTGATCCCACAGAGGAGTGTACTGGTTATCCCACACCTTCGGGTGCAGGTGTCTGGAGGGGAAGAGACTTTCTTGAGATGCACATTCACTATTGCTCACAATTTGTGGTGCTCGGCAAAGACCTTGGCTGTGTCAAAATGCATTGCTCACTTTTTGCAGAAGCCTGCTGCTATTTTGCTCTGTGGACTGCAACTGTTCTCAGACCTCCACAGAATAATCTGAACTTTACTTTCCTGTGTCAGCCAGAGTTAGCTGAATGCCACCAGTCAAGCACATCTGTGTCCTGGATTGTCTCCCCTCCTGGTTGCCAAAGCTCAGCATAGGTCTCTTCTGGCCAGGTATTCCAGTCTTTATTACTTCTGCAGAGCAGGAAAGTAGATCCAGACCCCAATGCTGAGGTCTGAAACATCTTTTTTTTTGTTGTTACACTCATTTTGAAGAGGCCAGTTACTGATGTTCTCATTTTCTTCACTCTGCAGAAAAAGTTTGAGATCATTTTAAATTTAGAAGTGACATTTTTTTATCTCACAGACTGGTCAGGAATTGCTCTATCTTTCAAAATATCACTATTCAAACGATTTATTATTCATATTTTATAAGTCTTTGTAATTTTTTTTCTCCACACATTCTAAATTCTTTTTGTGCTTTGTTTTTCTGAAAGCGAATCAAAAGATAATGTGAAGATAATTACCTTGAAATTTAGGTCTGTCATCTATTGAATTCCACTTGGAATATTCCTAACCAGCAACAAGCTCAGTGTGTTTAGCAGCATGTTTATTTCTCTTGCTACTCTAATAACAAATCTCCTATTTCATTATTTGTCTTTTTACAATTAGTGTTCTAACAAAATGAATATTTCTACTTTTCACCATCAAATATATGAGCCCTTTTTTACCAATGTTATTCTACATTAAACATTTTCCAATCATAATTTTTCATTAATAGCCCAAACCTAATTAAAAAAAAAAAGAAATTTACTCTTACACTAAAATATTTAAGACTATTAACTGAAATATAGGCAACAAATTTAACATAATAGCATTGGTTTTCACATTAGCACAAAGTTGTTTATACACTATAATAAATATATGAATTTTATGTCTATATATCAACTTGATTAAATTAACTCTTGATTATGCATTTCTGCAGCTATGAAAATAACTTGAAAAGGCAAGACTGTGACTACAGACATTAGTTACTAAAAAAATTGTAACTCATAAGTCCATGCTCTGAAGCATGGCTGATTTTATTCAAATGAAATATGTTGTGTTCCACCACCGTCTCCTTCTCTAAGAGACTAATGCCACCGCTCTCCACCCATCATGAATGTATAAACCCCACTCTATCCTGTGGGGCAGATAATTGCAGTACTGCAAAAAGCATGTAGCTGGTACTCTGTGGATACCCACTTACCCTATTCAAAGATAAGTGTCCTTTAGGGCTCTCTTCCCTTACTGGGTTTTCAGAAGACTGTGCATACCCCTGAGACTTTCTTCTGTTGTTTGGTCCCTAATGAATATTCTCTAAAGTTTTTATGTGGGATAACTTTAGATTCTGAGATTCTTCCTCATTTATGACTTAAAATACAGATTTATGTCCTCAAATATATTGTGTTCTGAAATATTTTTTGAATAAGCAGGGAAAATTCTTCCTTAATTTCATCTAAGTTTTCCCACACTTTCTTTTTTTTTTTTTTGTATGAGTAAAATCCATTAGATCTTACTGTTTAGAAGTATTAAATATTTATTGAATAAGATCAATTGACATCTGCCTTTCTTCCTTTATATTAATAATGATTTCATGTTTCTGCCAGTTCCTTGCATTACATTTATTTCCTTCTTGTAACAAAACATTTAGAACAGAAAAGCATCTTCCCTTGGCTCCTAACCTGGAGTCAGAGAGGAGACTGTTACTTCTACAGTAAGGAGTAATTCCTTTCATTTTTTTGCACACCAAAATTATAATTGCATTTGGTTGGGCTATTAGATGCACATTAGATGTCCTAGGATGGTAAGTTACATATATGTAAAAACCATGGTCTGATGTGTCTCTACACTTACCATAATTAATGAGATACAACAGGAGTATTGAGCTTATAGCAGTAGTTAGTTTATTTTACCGCCAAGAATTTGAATAAGGCATAGAGCAATTTGACAACTTCCTTCTATCCCCAGCAAACACAAAATCTGATTCCCTATCAGCAAAAAATCTGATTCCCTATCTATGAGTTTAAATATTTTTTAGATATCTTTGTATAATCAAAATCTCATAAATAAGTAAATCATCTAAGGCATTAACTGAGAGTCAACAACAAAATTAGCATTTATCCACTGCTAGCTCATTCTGTCAAACAAATTTTCAATGCTTGAAATTTTTTTTATTTGATGTTTCTAAAATAATAATTTTACTATATGCTTTGAAGTACTGAATGTAATGCTAACCAAATCCATGTTCTTGTCAGTAATTGCAAAGATGGATACCTATATATATTTAGTTTATTAGGGTAATTCAAGTAATATTTTTGAAAAGGATTCATGTTGATTCTGTTGCCTGTACAGGCTAAATTTGTCTTTGTAAATAGACAGTTGTTTTTGAAAAATGGGATTTTGATAATGAGTCTTGTCTTCATCATGTAAAGATTAAATGTAAAAATACATTTTTTACATTTAGGAGGTCCTGAAAGTCAGAAGGCTTTCCCATGTCAGAAAGAAGGTCTTGATGTAACTGAGAATTCAGTTTATTTTTCAGTAAAAAATGTGGTTTGAGGTGATTAAAGGATGCAGTCTAATTCCTTGATGGCGGTCCAGTAAAGATCATTACAAACAGTGGTGTGGTTGTATTTATTTCAAACCTAGTGCTATATACAGATCAAAATAACATTTTGTTTATATGTGGATTTGTTGTTTACTCTACCTAATCCCTTTATCCAACCTCATTCCTGACTGCTGTTTGTGTTTAATTTCCTTTCTTTCTCAACCTTCTCTTTCCCCTTTTCACTTTGCTTTTTCTTCTCTAGTCTTCAGACTTTTTCTGTTTTAGAAAGAAAAAAGAATTCTATTCTAATCTAAAAATATTTTAAAGAATTCTTTCTTTAGTCTGTATGAGTCCATACTATAGATCTGGGCAAGTACTGTATTATAACCTTGTTCATCTGCCAAGAGTTCACTATCTTTTTCACATGTGCTCACAGATGGACCATTACCTCATCTACTACATTGTGTTGGTTTGAAAGTAAACCAGCAGTGGAAATTAATCACACACAAATACCTTGAGAGATATTTCAGGTCGGAGTAACAATTTAATAGAAAGATTATACTAAATGCAAGGATACAGAAAAAACTGGCTTGAAGCCACAAAGTCAGAGTACAACCTGGCACCCTTTTGCTCAGGGTGGTGGTTGCAATCCAATTTAGCAGTGGTTGCAGTCCTGCTGAAGTGATGGCTGCAGTCTTGTTGAAAGCGATGGTCCTGTGGAAGGTCTGGTTCTCCTCTGAGTCCATTGAGTGGTGTTGGTCATGGTAGACCAGGTCTCCAAACCTCAAGATTATATATGCTCAGATTCAGGCAGGAATGCTCATTACCTCTCCCAGGTCAGGGAGTTTCACAGTGGAATGACGTAATGCTGTAATTGTCATAGGATATTTTTGGAGTCCTTGATGGTATTGCATGTTGAGTCATTATGGCCCATCTGCAGGGATGACCTCACTCTGGATATTTCTTCTCCCTGATCCCTGCTCAAGTAGAGACATAGGCTTAGTGATTCATGGATAACCACAGGCTTCATAGAATACTCTTGACAAGACATTGCATACAGTTTATCATAATAGGGACAGATACGACATGTCCTGGTCCTCCATGGTACCTGAATCCTGGCAGACTACCTTAATTTTATGGATAGTCATGCAACAGGATAGACAAAGCTCTCTTATTTCCCATCCATGCATCCTATCCACAATGGGTGAAATAGAGACAGAACTACTCCTAGCCTTATGTTCCCTAAATTTCTAAACTTTTTGGGAAGGGACTGGAGAATGTCCTCTGCTGAGAGACTATCTAAAATAACTAGAGGAGCTCTCTGTAACTAATCACAAACATTTGGCAACTGAAAATTCCCTGAGCTGTCGTACTCTTGAACTGCTCCAAGTTTCCATTTCAGAGAAAGGTAATTGGACTGTTCTGAGATCAATCTGGGAGTTGACCTAACATGTACAGACTGTGAGCATCAAGGAGTTCATGTTCATGGAGCCAATTCTTGGTGTTATTTTGTTTAGCAATATTTGCACCCATAAATAGTCTTTTGCTTAAAGTAGATTGTTCATTTATACTGGGTCTTTTTAATATGTTAAATAGCCTGCTGCACCTTTTGCTCATGTTCAGTTTGGATTATGGCTATTGTTTAAGACTACCAGAGAATGTCTTATAACAGAACTTATAATGTTAGCTTGGCATTTTGGCATTTCTGATGTCACATTCTTTCAAGGGCATTCAGCTCTTTCTTATGTAAATAAGAGCTTTAAGAGTGCAAATTAGATGCAAAATTAAGCACATTTGTTGCTGAAAAGAACTGTGTGTTGGTACTGGAGCTGTAAATTTCTTGTTTTGAAGCAGAGATTTGTGTTTTTTCCCTGCTAGATATGATCCAGGAGGTGTATAATCGATTTGGTCTTGTGTCATCACAAATCGATTTTTAGAATTGTGTTTTGAGGAATCCCAAAAACATTCTAGAGTTTTTTGCATTGTACTTGTCACTTGTACACTATCACTTTTTGTGATATCTCCACAAGATAATTTGTTTATTATAGAGGAGAATGCTTGTTCTTACACATGAAATTAGTTGCCAATCTGAGACCACTGTGTTTACTTTTGGAATGAAGGATTTTGTTGTGTATATATAGAGATATTAAAACCAGATTTTTCATCTCTTTTGTTGATGCTTTTTACAGATATTTTTCAAGTTGCTTCTCTGGACAGGAATTCTTCTATTTTATACATCTGTGCTCTCTACAGTAGTTTAAAAGAAACTCTTTGGAGCCTTTAACTTTCCCATGTCCCAGTTTGTGAACTCATTCCAGCTATCTTTACTGATACAAAATTACAATTTTATATTTTTAATGTGGAGAAAATTCAGTTTATACTTTTTATGGTTATATGTTTGGATTTGGTAGGGGGGGAGCTACAAGGGTGGCTTCTGTGAGAAGATGCCAGAAGCTTCCCTCATGTCTAACAAAGCCAATGTCAAATAGTTTCAAGATGAACCCACCATTGTCCTCTTGCCTTAAAAAGTTTCTGAAAATATGCCGTTTTTAGCAGATTTTTCTAATATCCTTTCCTGTAATGACATTCCATGTTCTCATCCTTCCATTCATTGAATATACCTTCTCCACAGGAAGCTAGCTGCATACAGTCCTGTTTTAGGAGTGAGGCTAGCATACTTTTATGCTTTTTTCTATACAGCTTCTGACATTTCATATGTGTGTCTCTGTGGGTTTAATTGCTCCTTCCATTTGGCCCTGAAAAAAGTAGCTGGCCCACCCATTGGATTTAATGATGTCTGTGATTGCTTGTGAATAAAGACTCTCTTGGTGGTAGCCATCAGCACTATCAGTGTGACAGGCTGTCATCCCCCATGTAGGTGTCCATGTGTCTTACAGCAATCCAGAATGGCTGCGTTCTAAACCCTTTATACTGTCGTGCTCAGTGGGACCAGATTTCACAGCAAGAGCCTTGAAATTATCTAGCAACCCTAATTTATTCAAATTCTCATCTTCACTTTCATCTACTCTGTAAATTTTAATTCTTAGCTGGAAATCATACCGATAAGTGAATATTAGGAATTTTTATTTTTAGCTGAGATGTTTTGATACGATGCTGGATTTCACATCTTTGCTGTGCTCAGTGGAGTCAGAAACATGGACTGCAGAATTTGTAATGATACTTGCAAATCATCTTAGGGTTTTATTTGTAATGGCACTACCAGAAATGAAAGAGCTTGTAACTCACTAGCTTTCACTTTATGAGGTCTCAGCTGTTGTGCTGTTTTCCACACAGACACAAGTCCAGTTCTGTCTACCCCTTGACTACAAGTGGGTCACTGGCCATGAGTTTGCCTCTGGGCTCTGGCTGTGTGAAGTGGTCAAAGGAACATACACGATGCTCTGCTTTATCTCTTGGGGAAAGCTGAAAAAAGCCCAACTTAGCTTCCTGGTTACAGACAAATGAAAGCTTGCAAGAAACAAAATGAAATTAGATTAAATGAAACTACTTTAGGAGTCACTTTTTAGCTAAGAAAGTCTGATATTTAGTAAATAGCATGGAAGATGTTTAAACTTTCTACAATGTAAGAGAAGGCTCCTACTATTCACTTGGAACATGTTTTTTGTTATATGCTGAAACACTAATCCTGACTGTGTTCACAAACCTGTTTCCTGAAATTGCCTTATTCTAATCATTACTTTTAATAGAATACTGCAATTATTTAGAAACATATTTTATTTGAGCTAGCTCTACTTTTTGTGTCTTTCACATGACTTTTGTACTTGCTGATGCTACTACAATCTAGGGAAATTCTGAACTTCTTTTTCCAACTGTTTGAAGTTCTGACAATGGGCCTAATCTTACGTATAATTTAATTGCTATCACAGTCCATGGTTACAGGGGAAATTTTACTTTTGGCTAGTCAATCCTTGCTCTTTCATAGTTTTTAAATGGCTGTTCTTTTGTGTTGTGTTAGATGTGTGGGGTTCTGATTGGGTGGTATATTTACCAGTAATAGCAGATTTATTGTTCCATGAAGCATTTGCAATTGTACTTCTTTCAAAAGAAACACTCCTTTTATTTTTCTGCAATCCTTATATTGTCTGACAATTTCCATGCAGTTGATTCTGAATGGCAGGAACAATAGCAGTGCATGCTTCATAATTTTTAGCTGAAACAAAATCATAGTGGCTGAGAAAAGTAATGAAATTCACTCCTTTCATGGTCATCTGTGAATATTCTCAATTTCTCTGTGAGGACATAATGCTTCCCTTGAATATTAATACATATTTGATTCTGCCATGCAGTTTTAGATTCAGATTCCTGAAGTAAGTTGTTAAACCGGCTATAGAAAACCGTACAAAAGAGTACCAGAAGTAAACTTGAGGTAGCAAAAATGTTTCCCTATCTTCTTTTTGTTCTCCCCCATGTTGTTCAAATGTTTGGAGAAAAGAATTGATTCCTGCTCTTGGGCATTGAGAGCTTTGTCAGACACTGCTCTTCATCTCTCTCTCCTCACAGGTGCAGCACCAATGCTTCTCACAGGATTCTGCAAAGGAAACAGTGTTGTGTCAGGGAATTAACATAACCGTTTACAAGTTCCATAACCAATCTGCATGTTAAACTTAATGAAGATTTAGAAAATACTACAGGGATCACTTGATGGATTATTGTGCTAAGCAGTAAAAAGCATTTTACATGAATTCAAGCAAAAAAAAAAAAAAATAGAACTTTCTCTTTTCCCATTACAGCTGCAAATTTGCTGTGGCAACTCTAATCACCTTCACAGATTAGCATTTCTTTACCAGAGCTGTCCCCAGACTACATTTAATATCCAGGCAGATTATTTGCCAAGTCAGAGATCCAGCTTTGGCACTACTCTTGCTAAACATACCTATGCAGCAGAAATACCATGATTGCACTGTTCAGAAGAATCCATACTGTCATTCTTTTCTAACAGTGGTATTTTTTTTTTTTGGTCTTGTTTTTTTTTTGTTTCTTTTTTTTTTTGTTGTTTCTTTTTTTTTTTTTTTTGTTTTGTTTGTTTTTAAAAAAATAATTTTTAAATTAGTTGTAATATTTTACTTTTTTTCCACTTATTCATTTCCTAGAACCTTGGTCCTTTGAGGTTTTAATGTCCATTGTACACTTACCACCCACTGTGCGCCGAGTAGAGTATGACAGTATCTACTGATGTGACACAGCTTTTTTACCACTGTTGTAACCACTCCAGGGCTTGTTTTATCCATATTTTCCTGTTGATTTTTCATAATGAGTTAATTCTCGTAGAGAGGAATAGTCATGGCAATGAAATTCTTTCTCAGTGGGAATTTTGGAAACACAGAATGGAAGAAAATCTGAGTCCATGTGAAGGATATGGGAAAACAGTGAGAGATGCAAAATCTGCATGCTTTTATATCCAATATTTTAGAATAGTGCTTTAAAATAGAAAAGTTTTTTTGCACGTGGAGTTTAAATGAAATTATTTTTCTTTGTTCATTTTATTTTATTTGGTTCACAGGGATCATCTTGAAACTTCTGTCTCTTGGACTGCAAGAATTCAAAACTGAGAATTCTGGCCACCATAATAAGAAGAGATTCCTTCACATCCTTGTCTAATATGTTTTAAATTTCATATGATGCCTGTTGCCAATAAAGAGAATCTTTCTCATCTAAAAATAACAAAAGTACAAAACTAGCTATAAAATCTATATAGAGGGCTACTTATGCATATGCATATTAAAAAAGTCTAACTTTATCAAATCAGGAACTTTTGTTTTCTCCGTGTATGATCTTTAAAATTTAAGTACATAATCAAAATTATTTTACCTGCTTCTTTGGCAGAATGTCCAACAGTTCTGAATGAATTATTTTAAACAAAATACAGTTAAATGCTACAGTTTTGATGACTCCTAAAATACCATGTTCAGGTCATAAACCATTTTAGGTATGACAAAATAATATGTTAAGGCTGAAGCATAAAGAGCTTCTCTTGGTCTCTCTTTAGGTTTGTAACACTGCTATGATATTTTATGTCAATATTAGCAAGTGCAAGGTGCACTTGCTTCTGTTGATCTTATCTGACATGAGAATGATAGTGATATATTCCAATACGGTTAATTCGTGGTCTCACCATTCTGAAATCAGAATCAGACTCACTTTTTGATCTTTGACAATCTTTCTGGAGCATTTATCACAAAACCACTTTTTTCTTGTGTGGTATTTCCACCTTTTCTCTGGCACAAACTAATGTGTATATTACATGGTTGTCTATTCTTAAATATTATTAATAGCTGTTTATCAACAGCTAAAAGCTGCATGCTGAGCCATAAATAAAAGCCTGGCACTCTATTATTGCTGCAAAGAAATAAGCAGCTGGAAGTCATAAACTAAATGCTTTTGGAGACAAATAATGCTTACTAGTTTGCTATATATTGCTACAAGATGTTCTGCATAGCTTTATTTATTTGAAGATAAATGCCCTATTCTGAGAAGCTCTAGGATTCTGTAGATACAAATGATCTCTCTATCTGGAAAGTTATTTCTAGCTGCTACTTCATACTATTTTCTAGTAAACAGTTTTGTGGCAGCTAGGACTGGTTTGTCCTTGGATGCTCAGTGATTTGGGGTAAAATTTCTCCTCATTACTTTGGGTGACAGAATGAAGTCTGACACTTCATAGAAGTGTGATGCTTCCTATGAGAAAAAGAGTGAAGTAATGGAAGAGATGGAAAAGGGCTAAGGCTTATGTCCTATCTCCCTTTCTGGCAGGCAAAAGTAACACTCTGGGCAGGTGCAAGGTAAAAAAGAAAATGTCATCTCTGTACCACCCAGAACTGTGAAATAATCTATTTCCTTTTCCCAAGCAAAAGGAGGAAAGATGTAGCCTTCTTGGAGCTACCAGACTCTTTTGTATCTCCTTGTAGGCATTTTATTTTTCTACTTGGACAGCCTAATAAAAGAGTCTAGCCTACTGGTAACTTGTTAGTTAGTTCTCAAGTAGATATTTATTGTGGTTTTGTTCTTGTTTATTAGTGTCATAATAAGAATGCAGGACAAGGAGGCTTTCTTGAACTTCTCTTCTGTGGCAGCTGCTCAAGATTGTGTTGTTTAACAAATTAAAGTTGCAGCATGAGAAATCCCCCTTTAGAGGGTGTTTTTCCAAACCTGAGAATGTATGTAGAAGTTGAACTTCCAAATATGCCTTCAGAGATTAAATCTACCCTCTCTTTTTCCTAGAAACATTTCTTTGTTAGTAACATTTCCCCTACTTCGATTATTCGATGTTTCGTCACTGCAGTCCTAATCACCAAATCATAAATAGTTAAATTTTCACAAACAGGGAGACCTTTCACTAGGCCAGGTTTCACAAAGGCTCATCCAACCTAGCCTTGACTTCCAGAGATGGGGTGTTCACAACATCTCTAGGCAATGACAGCTCTGATGTTCTCTGTTCGGGGGTGGCTTGTGGCCTGAGATAAGTGGATTGCTTTGCTTTGAAACAAACAACAGTGATCTTGGGTTGTAGGGTGGTATTTGGCTACAGGAAACATTATCTTTCAAGGATACTTTACACTCCTACTTCTTAAGAAGAATTGTCTGTTTAAGTGAAAACTCAGAAAGCTAAGATCGAACAACATTTATATTGGACTTTCATAGCTGTGTATGTAATTGAATACAGAAAAACATTTTAATACAGGGTATGTGTGATTTATTTTCTTAAGTTTCTAGGAAGCCCTCAGCCTCAAGTTCAGATCAGATCTTATACCATAAAGCAGATAAAAAAAAATTCAATTAACTTTCATTTGAATTTTAAATTATTGTTTTTTAAGCAAACTTCTTCAGTGTTCCTGACCCTCCAAAAAGATGCTGTTATTTCAGTCCTATCTTCTGGAACACATTCTGTGTTATGTGTATAACACATACAAATTATCACTGCACCCCTAACAGGCCTTTCCATGAGCCATGGCCAACACTCCACATTAGTGCCCTTTGTCATGTTTGGAACAGTCTGCTCTGCTCTCACATGTTGCCCTGTGCCAGTAACAGGCAGTGCCTTGGGACTGATGGTTGCCAGGTCTGCTCTGAATGAACCTTCTGCTGAAGTGCCTGCCGCTTCTTTTTTAACTTGTTGCTGTTGCAACAGAAATTTTCTAATTGACTAATTCTAATTTTCTAATTGGCTAACTTCTTTCACTGTTTCTCATCTTCATATGGTGCTGCCATGGTTTTGTGACTGTGATGCAATACTAGGTACAGAGCTGATGCGATGGTGGAGCCTTTCAAGCAGGGACAGAGGACACTGCACAGGAAGGAAGCACATATGTGGGATGGTCAGGGTGGCACTGAGGACCACAGAGATGTAAAAAAGGACAAATGGTCAGCTTAAAGAGATGTAGATCTGGACAAAACTGGTTTGGGGATTATTTTGTTCTTTTGGAGAACAAAGTAATAGTATTGGAATGTGACATATGTGAAAGGCAATATATATAATGAATTTAGATACAACATGGAGCTAGCTGCAGGTCAATGAGGAGAAAGTAAGGTGTGAAAGCATAAAGTAAAGACAGAAAGGAATCCAAGTGGATCCCAAAGTGGGGAAGAAATCACCAACATGAATGTGACATTCCTCCCAGTGTAAGACTCTAGGCAACAACAACTCACCATAAACCCAATATCAAGATGAGAAATAAGCCACCAACTGTCACAACTCATTGATGGGAGCCTGATGTTTATTGTAAGTTCTTGTCACGCTGACCAAAGACATGTCAGGAACTCTTATGTTTCTTTTTACAGTTTCCTTAACTCTGGCAACAAGCCCGCTGCTTAGACTCAAAAGGTATTGGCTAACAACCCCTTAAATTCTTAAAATACACTTCCACAAGTGTGTTGAATCCTACCCAAATTCATAAGAACTCAAGACTAAGCTACTAATCCATTATCAAACATCTTTTTTTCTCCTATCAATTGGTAATGAGTGCTAACCTACTTGTAATATTTATCTCACCAGCATAGAAAATAAGTTCTGTTTCAATATTCTTTAGCCACAGATATTTTTAAAGGTTTAAGAGAAATCTGTTTTTCAGTTGTTAAATCAATTTACATTAAAATAACAATGTCTAAACTACAATCTCTGCATTAATACTGCCAGGAGAACCTAGAAAAGACCAAAATATTACTGCTAATCAAATTTTTTTGCTTTTTCTCTAAGCATCCTAATAAAGCTGATGTAGCTGTGGTTGAAAAAAAGGCAAGGACTTTACAGACTTTTTTCAAAAGCAAAAGAAAGTGAAATCTTAATATATTGTGTAGGGAAAAAAACACGAAGAAAAATAAGCTGTAGTAATGGATTAATTCAGATGAATTTTTAAAAATAAATTAAAAGAAAAAAGGAAAATGATGGTAAAATTAAGACAAAATGGAATGAAAAATTCTCTGTATGCTCCATCCAGTCCAAACAGCTTCCCTGATTACCTACAGAATCTGTTGATTTTGAGATTCCCTTCTGGGTTTAAAGTCAAGACAGCTGTACAATAATAAAAGCCAGATTAGATAGAATTTTGCTTAGGGAATTTAAGGAGGATTCTTGGTTGTGGGGGTATAGATTTTAATTATACCCAAGGTCAGTAACACTAATAAAAATGCTTCCCATAATTAAGAAGTACAGTTGGGATGTACCTTGTTGACCCTTATCATTTTTTATTTCCCAGGGAGAGTAAGTACAGATTGTATTAAACACCTAATACAGTAAAAGGGCACACAGTTTATCAGTCTCTCTTTGTCCCTGGAACAGACACGCCATCATGTTTTATTTTAATGTTTAAAAACATTCAGCTATAATCTCCAGCTTCTCTCTTTCTTCCTGTTGAAATTAATAAATTCACCAGCAAGTCAGCTGTACCTCCTGATCCTGAAGGGAAGTTCATAAAGAAATTAAATCATAAATGAAATAATTTATAATATATAAAGAATACCAATCTTGATAAGTGATCTAATGTTTCTCTAAAATGACAAAAGTATGAGGTTAGAAGATTCAGATCACATCTGACCTTGTTAATAAAAAATATTCTTCAAATTATTAAAAAAAACCCCAAACAACAGTCCCATGTTGCAATAATTAAGTACCTAAGTGATGACATACCATGACTATGAGCTGAGATAAATGTTTTCATTGTGCTTTAACAGCATTTAGTACTTACTATTTCTAATTGCACAACCTCTTTCCCTTATGAAAATCTAACAGAACGTAAAGCAGTTACATGAGATGTCAACAACAAAATAAGGGATAAATATTTTGTTGCTAATAACCTAAGCAAATGCAAAAAGGGGTGAGGGTTCAGCAGGTTAATACAGCAGTTCCAATTTTTGGTATTGATGCCATTAGTGGAACACTAATTGTTTCCAAAAGGCATCGAACCTGTGAATCATAAAAGACTTGCTGCTTGTATTGCTACACAAAACTAATCACTCATACTGACACTTAGCAAGGAAAAGAACAAAAAAGAAACAAGAAAAAAAACCCACAAAGCACAACAAAACCAAGTAAAAAACCAAGAAGAACCATGCAAATGAACAAAACACTCCAGATTTGGGATTTTTTTTTTAATAAAATAGTAATTCACAGATGTAGAGAATATTGTGAACTTTTAGGCCGTATTAAAAAAAAATAATTCTTCCTCTTACTTATGGTTTAAGTGGAGTAATTAGTACTTAAGAGTGCAATATTTAAAGCATGGCAGGGTGTTGACAGAAAATATTGGCTTCGGAGGATTTCATACCACTAAGAAATGGATCGCCAGGAAATGCTGAGAATCAATGGGAGTAAAATGAATTGTTTGGCAAGCCAACATCTCTCTCCAGTGAATGGTAACACATGAGTTTCCAGAATGCAATATAGTATAAAATAAGGAGTTAAAGAATTTAAAATAAAAAACTACACATGCTTATAAACACAAAAAAAAATCTTCCAGATCAAAAAATAGTGAGATGAAAACTATCAAAGAAAATAAATTGCTGAGCAATTAGTAGAATATTTTTAGTAGAATTTTTATCAATGTTCACTTTTGCAGATATTGTGAACATTCTCCTTCGTATCAACAAGTTAATGGAAAGGTTTCATAACCTTTCAAGTTGCTTTGTACAAATATGTTAATGTGGTGTCTTTTTAGTCCAGTGGGAGAAGTTCAGTCCTTGTGTGCACCATTTCTTAGTCTTCAAGAGTTTCTTGAAAATTGTGTTCTTCCTAACAGCCATGTACATTGCATTTGTGCCATAGTCACGAGCCTCTCAGAAGCCTCATCTCAGAAGGTTGAACAAGAAGCAATTTCATGTCAGTTTGCTAACTGGAGATAGGTCTGAAAACAGGAAGAGAGCTGTTCTGATGATTCGTTCATATTGCCACGTTTTCTTCCATTCCTCTTACTCTACTGAAGTTCTGCCTGACAAGTATCAGAGTGCAAGTGTAAAATAAGCTTCAACCATACAATTAGAGAGTCTGCCTTACACATTTCTTCAGACAGCATATTCATTAATCATATTACTATGATTTCTCTCTGGGCCATTTTGTTTAGGAATCTAAAACCATACACAAAAAAATCTCTGTTAAAAATATAGAACAGATGTGGTCTGTGATTTTTCCCTGGCTTGTAAATAGAAAAGATACCTAGGCGTTACCTGATTACTAAAAAAGTAATACAGATTCTCACCCCACTGTTAAGCCCTTTCAGTTTCTTATCAGGAATAGACAATAGAGTCTTTATTGGCCAAGTAACTATGACCCAGGAGAAGAGTAAGTCTCCATTGCTCCCAGGAGCAGATCTGTAGTATCAGTAACTTGAAAGCATCCACCAAATTCAATGGTACCCATATGATCCCATATTTTATTTTATTTTTTTCCCCATTTCAGATTTTATACTTTTCTACATTGGTGCTTTTTAGTCTTGATTCTTTCAGTTACTCGTGCTCTTTCATCTTTATGGTTCTACCTCTGTCTGTAACTCTATAGTCATAACTTACAAGGCTCTTCTCTGCAGGCTTTCTCACAGCTGTTTCCCACAATCTATGAGTCTCTGTGGCAGCCTGAGCCAAAGGCACATCATCATACCACATCAGAGCTGTGCTGTTGATCTTCGGAGCATGAACGGCTGAGCCCTGGGGAGAAGGGGAGAAAGAAAGAGTGTTATGGTCATAGATAGTGAGATGAGTCCTTCTCAACCCCAAATATCAAACCTTCAGACATCAAAGTCTGAGCTAACTGTCCTAGGATGCCCTTATAGTCAGTGGACTTAAATACCTGTTGTAGGAAGGTGAGTCATTCACACAAATAGCACCTAAAATAAATCAAATGACTCAGCTCTGTGTGTACTTGCTTCTCCCAGCTGACTGACAGGAAGTGTTGAGTGATTAGTTTAAATTTAGGTATCTCCCTTTTAAATAACTGAAATAAAGTGTTGTTTTATGGAAATGGCCTAAAGAGGCCCACCCCAGCTGTAAGCAGATTGTTGTTCTCTTGCATAACCCAGTGCCTCATTCACAGTGCCTCAATTGAGCAATAGTCATTGCTAGCTATTTTTAGTTTATGATATGGTTCAAACATAAAGATAACTTTTTTTTTTTCAAGTTCATTTACCTATTAAAATACTTATAGAAAGCATAAGAGAAATTGCATAGTATGTGTCAAAAGCTGCTTCATCTCCCTTCATTTTTAAAATCACAGCTATGCTACATTTCCATGGGGTAAAATCCTAGGTATGAAAGCATCCAGGAAATAATGATGAATTGACTTTGAAATTTCAGGTTAGATTACTGCTATTAGAAAGAAAATAAAAACAAATCCATTAATTCAAATATATCTGTAAAAGTCTATGTTCTCTCATCACCTACAACCCTTACTAAATGAGAACATAATAGTATTCTCATTTAGTAATATGAAAAAGGAATAATAAAAAAAACATTTAGCCATTTATTTAATATCTTAGCCTTCATGTTTGACATAGTGGAAGTATAATTTCTCAATCTAAGTGTTAACAACAATAAGTACTCAAAAGGAATTAATGCAAAAAGTACTCATAGTCTATTAGTGTTGTACCCTTGTGTCCTAGAAACTAGTTCTACATCACAGTCTTTCTTGGAAATTCTTTCTCATTTTCTGTTAGTTCCAGTGTCACATAAAAACATACAAACCAGGCTAGCTCTACTTTCCTCTTCATTCAAAAACTCAAAGTATTTTATCTATTTCAGGTTTGCTCATAGAAATATAAGAAGCATCACCCTCTCAGCATACTGATTCATCTTTGCATCAGATTTTTATGAGCTAATATTTCCTTAACAAACCATCGATGGAATTATTTTGATAATGATCTTTCATACAAGCATTTTGGAAATGTAAATCTAATGTGATGGGATGCATGAAACTGGCATAAAATAGTTATCTAGGTTTCCATTTGCAGCACATAGGGATTCTGCTGTACTGCAAAGACTGATCCTCTGCAGATTTCCGCTGCTGTGAAGTGCTGCTAAGAACTCCACAGCCACTGCTGTAATTGCCCCATAACAAACAGTCATTGTGAGGACTTAAGAGTGCTGTGCCCATAAGATAAGTCACCATGGCAGAACTTGTGATGAATACAGATGGCAACAAAAGGAAGATGATGATTCCAGGCCTGGTGAGGCAGATTTGGAATCATCAGATTTGATCTGATGATTCCAGACAAAAATTCACCCAGTGGCAAACTGGGAGAAAGAAAGAAACTGCTTACTCATGTACTATTCAAAGTTATGGGAGTGACATCTATGCCTCATGGGTGCCCAGGACTTGGACTGACTAAAAGTGGTACCTCCAGAAAAACAACTCGGGGACCCCTACCACCAAGAAGACCAGGGTGAAGAAGGACTGCAGGAATTAATTTTGCTTAATGTCTCTCTCTCTCTTGCTTTCTATTTCTCACTTTCTATTCCCCCTCCCCACTCTCTCTTCCTCTTTCTTCCTGTCTCTCTACCTCACATTTACTCTCATATAAAGTCATCTCATATTGACTTTGGCTTATGGTATCATTTGCACCTTAATTTGAGCAGAGGCATAATTTATAATTGGATCATAACATTCATGCAACAACTTGCTAATCTAGGTCCTGTGTTTCTGCATAGCATTTGTCCTTCAGCATGTGATATGATAAATTTTTCTTAGTACATGTAAACAGAACTTGTTAGAGAAAGCAATTTTTCTTTTTACTGCTGTTTCCATGTTTGACTTAATACTACATATCAGTGTTGACTTCTGCACCTTGATTACCTATTCTATATATACAAATAAAGCATTTTTCTTATTTTAAAATCACACAGATGGAACAAGCATAATGGGCTAATAATGATGTAATAAATATCCCTACCACATTTATACCATAGTTTTGTTCCTTCATATGTGGGGGGATATTTACATACAATATCATGGTAAAGAAAGAAAAAATATTGTAAGCTATTAGATGAGATTTGTTTAATTTTATGTTCAATTTATTTATTTCAGTATGATTTTCTTATTGTAATTCTGTAAGCTACTTAAATGTGAAATATTTGAATATTTATATATATCCCTTTGAGGATGAAAACTCAGGTCTGTTTCTTTTCTTCCTCCTGGGGGAAACTAATCTGGTTAGCTGTGCAAGCACATTCATTATATTTGCATTTATTTTCAAAAGTTAAAATGTATCAGATTTTCCTGGTGTTTCAGTGATCCTTCAGCTGGAATTGGACTTTAAAATATTTGAGTTCTCTGTATGTGCATTTAGATTGGCAGTATTTATTCAAATACTTTGCTTGGAAATTTCTATTCAATAATGGTTAGATGTCTCTTGTCATAAGCTTATATACATATATGCCTTTATTTCTTTTGTATGCTTTTCATATACATAGCATAATATAATTTCTTTAATTCCACATGGCACAAAAATGTTTCAAACTACAAAGGGAAACCAGAAAGGCATATGCACACAGAATGGAGGGCCTAAGAATCTCTTAAGTGAACCTGAGGCTTTATGCTGTCTTCAATTGCTGTGTATTTGCCATTGTAAAGTTTACACAGAACTTCACTGTGACTATCTGGAATAGTGGATGTACATCAAAAATGTATTTTAGTCCTAAATATACTACCAGTGGAATTGGAGTAATCATTTTAAGCATAGAAAATTCTGTTGGAATCTAAGGATTTAAAAATAGACTGGTGTTTAAAGTACATCTCTATTCTGTTTTCAAAACACGTGACTATTGATTTATAAAGCAAAATTAGCTTGCCCAGAGAGTAATGGAGAGAGGAGAAAGGTAGAGAGAGGGGAAAGTACATCATGTGTCTAAGAACCATTTTTATACTGAATCATAAATCTTAACCTGTTAATTGATTAATTCTGCAGCCTAAACAAGACCTTAGGCAGCTGTCTTGTTTTGCATTCTCTCAAGAATTCAGACTGGGGCAAAGCAATAAACCCCTGTTGACTGAAAGTAAAATATTTTAAAAGCTTGTGAATAAGTAATTAAATTCTCAGTGAAGTAGTTGATTCCAACACTGCAATAACAACCCACAAAGATCCCTTTGCCCTTATATACAAAGAACTAGTATTGCTCTCTTAAAACAAAACAGAGGAAAAGTCACCATGGTGAAATGACAAGCTGCTCTTTCCTTTCCTAGTTGAGTGAAGTGCTTTTCTCTCTGATACTACCACTTTCCTCTCTGATGAACACAGAGGACAGGAACTTGAAGAACTTCAAAAGTGTCAATATAACACTGAGTTAACTGCATTAGAGCCCAGATGCTTCGTAAGAATATTCAACAACTGTAATATAAATTATCTGAGAGAAATTCTGCTCAGTGCTGAGTGCAAAAAGTCTGGCTAAATTATAATATATTTGGACATAGATTTTTTTTCTTTGAAAGTAAATGGGAAGAGCATTAAGCATAGAGCTAAAGGAGTATGAAGGACAAAAAAAAATGCTAACATCTACCTAATAATCTTCTCTACCAGTAGAAATGAAGAGAAGGATTCCTGGTTAAATTAACCCCAGTCTTTCAAGAAATGATCTTACTTCTCATTTAATTTTGTTGTTATACTTTATAGAAAGAATGTATATGTGTATATATATGCATGTATATGTCACACTTGAACATACTGATTGCCAAGATCCAATTGATACACAAATTGTACTGACTCAAAACACTTACAGAGAAACTTATTTTAGGTTTTAAGATTGTCTTCTTAGTGTGGTATGAGTTCCATATTCAAGGGAGGATATATTTTTTTTTATCATTTTTTATAGCAAAATAGGTACTGCACATTCGAATTATATTCTCAGAACAATTAATCTCATTACAAATTAAAAAGTGTAGGTGAAGCAAAGCAATAACTATTGTTTCTGTACAGTGGTGAGAGTTCAAAGTGCTGTAAGTTTATTCTGTAATGAGTCTGGTTCAATTAATATTGCCACTTCCATTAAAATGAGAAGCAGGAGTTATGAGAGCACAAAATATTAGAAATCTGATTCAGGGGCTCTGAATCTTCCTTACAATTGCTCAGAATCAACTCATTAGATTCTGTCCAGAACTAATGAGGTGCCTGTTGTTGCACCTTAAATTTAAACCTTTGAACACTTTTATAAATATGAGGTCTTTCAGAATGGGACAAGAGAGAGATTTAAAGCTAACCATATATCATACAAATTATATAGTTGAAATAGATCCAAACAATTTATTTTAAGTGCTTTTATAAATCAACATGTATTCTACTGGAAGGAAATATTATGTAAATGACACAATGACTCCTGTTTCTGGGTCTCCACAGACACTAACCTAGATTTTCCCCTTTTTCATCTCTGGCCTTACAAAGCTATGGCTTTGTGAGATTTCTTCTGAAACTCTCAAAGATTCCAACATAATTTCCATCTCTAGAAGGGTTTTGTGGTCTGAATAGTCGGAGGTGGTCATTACTGCCATTGCCAAGAGAAAAAAATAGTATCAACCAATGGAGTAAGGCTATTTTCTCAGGAAACTGATCTTACTATCTATGTCAGTAAAGGGCAATGAAATTTGATAAGGATGTTATTGCAAAGTAGACTATTGCAATAAAAAAATTCTAAATAACTCTTAAAAAGGTCTTAACATGCAACACAAAATGTGAGACACCTGCAGTTTCTTCTGCAGATAATTAACATTTTCTAATATTTAAAAAAAAAGGCAGATGTAGAGAAAGTTCTCAGTATGTGAATTATGCAGATCAAGGTTTAAAAAACCTGATTCTGTCATGCTTCACACCAAGATTCTCCTGAATATTTTGCTTTCTTAAGTCTTTATTCCTTTGCATCTTATCATATGTTATCATAAAAAAGAAAAAAAGTACTCCTTGAGCTAATCAATCATCAAAAAGCATTTAACATGTACTTTCTTATTTACAACAAAAAACAGTTTTAGGTGTTGGAATCTCTTTATCATTCCCAATATTCAAACTAGAAAAAAATTTAAGCATTATTTTTGAGGTAAGATACTCAAGTATTAAACCTAGTGATTCTTCGTTCCTAGTGATAGCTAAGGTTTAGTAGAATTGTATGGGTCCTGTTTGAACTTTTACCTGAATGATTTTTCCTGTCATTAACTTAATATTTACAGCTTCTCAAACTAAAATGTAGTATTTCTCAACATTACTTCATTTACACTCAAAAAAACTCAAGATGCCAAACACTAGACATCAATTTATGACTTTATTCTTCTCTTCCTTCCTCGCAGCCCTGTGTTTCTGGATTATCCTTCTGTTTGATTTTCACATCCTTGTTGACACCTGGCCTTGATGATCCTTGTAGGGCCCTTCAACTCAGAATATTCTGCAAATCCCTGAATCTGTAAATTAAATTTATTTAAAATTGCCTTAAAAGTGTGCTATAGATTTTTCACAAATTTATGGTGTATTAGCATGTATTTTAAATTACACAGGTTATAGTATAAATATTTATCTAAGTGATAGCTCTGCTCATAGATTTTAAAGAATAGCTAAATACAAAATAACCATGTGTGCTATCATAGTGGTTATGCATTTCTTAAAGGCTCAGAACACAAAGTTGTTATCATCATAAATAGGTTCTAAATTATTATATGTTTTGTATGTGATAGAACAGTCTAGCTTTTTACTGAGAAAGTAAAATATGACAATTCAGTTTGATGTAAAATGTAAGGAAGGAACAAAAACTGTAGGTAATAGAACAGGAACAATTTTTCTTAGCCATATTATCTTTTAGCCTAATTGCAGGGCTTTTAATCTTCCACGAAAGGTTATAGGAACATCCATTGTCATACACAATGTATAAAAATTTGGAAAAATAGATGCTTTGAACATCAATGTAGCATGGTAAAACACAACTATGTCTCGAAAATTGTGGAATAGACATAATTGATTATTGTCTACCTTCTCTACCATCTCTACCTACTTCTTAGGTAGAGATGAAGCTTCTATATATGTTTGTTAATGAGCTGACAATAGACTTATAAAGGCAGAAATGAAAAACCCTGAATATACAACCACATATTCATAATTCAAATGTATTATTATCTGCACTGCGGAAATTGAATTACAATAGTACTCGATTTGTGAGTACTACAATTTTCTAATTTTTCTGAAAACAATTAAAGGCATAGATAAAGCAGATAAAAAACATTTACAGGGATGGAAATAAACTTTAATCTACATTAGAGACTTAAAAATTATTTACGGGGTTTTGCTTAATTTTAGTGTCTTGGTTTTAGGTTTGGGGACTTTTTAAAAAGTACTAAAAGGGTTTTTTAATATTATAAAAGTAAATAGATTGAATTAAACTTCATAAAAAATGTTTAATATTTGTGTTATAAGGATATTCACATATTAGTGAGTCTGTCCAAAAAGAGAATCCAGTAAACGAATCTGTTGATCAAAAATTTCAAGTTGTATTTACCTGAGCATTGATTTTCTGGAACATTTCCACCAAATATTTCAGCCTTTTGAGAGATAAAAATGTAGTGATTATTTTACTTATTGAGATACTCTTAATGCAGCAGTAGCTTGACATTTGGAACGGGAACTTGAGAGCAGAAAGATAATTGACATCTGGGTCAGGACTTCATCCATTAAAGCTTCACACAAAAATCCACATTTATGCTTCCCACTGGAAAAAAAGTCTATGTTTTTTCACTCCACTTTCTCAAGTGTCTACCTGAATCATTATTTTCTCAGGAAAGATTTTCTTTCTCTGCTTTTATTTTAAGCATATCTTTTCATTGTCAAACTGAGTTCACTCACTCACTCAAAGTACAGGAATGACACAATTTAACATATAAATCTTCAATATTCAGCATTAAATATGGATATTTAAATGAGTTAACAAATATTTTAAAAGCTCATGGAAATAGTATGCAATTAATTTAACTAATGTGTTAGAGAAAATGGCACTACATCTATGAGAAAAAAAAAATATGCTAAATTTACTAAGTTTTTCTTACATACACTGCAAAATGTTGTGACTTTTCTCTTAAAAGGAATATTTTTCTTTTTTAAAGACACAGAAATATGTTCTTCATTAAAGTGCTTGGCTAAGTGTTGGCGAAAATTTTGACAATGGAAAATCAACTATACTATCTAAAGAGGCAGTATTGTGAAAATTTGCATTCAGTCTTAAATATTCATCTGGCAAGATCTGAAACTACTAAATATACCTTGGACTTGGAAATGTGAATTCCCTCTAAATATTGAACTGATGTGTATATTTACCTGTGACTGAGGATAATCTCTCAAAATTTTCTTCGGAGGGTTATTGCCATAGAATTTAGGAGAGCCACATATTCAAGCTAAAAGCTAGTTAGTCATTCACCTGTGAATCAGAAATTACGTGCAACAGTCCATCAATCCATTTTTATGTACTTATGTCGTGTCTTTATTCTGAGGAGAGAAGGTGGTCAATTAGACATTGATATGCAGGCTAACACAAGCTCCAGTGTTGTGCGCAATTAATAATTTACAGCTCCACTTCAAATAGCAGAAAATCAGGCAATTTAGCATTTGAATCAGACCTTAGTGTATACAAACACATTTTTCTACTCTCAAACTAATGTTATATTCCTAATTCATATGTTGTCATACAACATAAAATATTTATGCGTGCGCTGTGCAGGAGCATTCAAGAGCATATTGCACGCCATAAAATTAATTTAACTGATGATTTTAAAGCCTTGGTTGCTTATCATGCTACATCTATATTTTTACTACAGGGAGAAGGAAAAGTGAGAAAAAGTAAAAGATCAAGTCACACTAAACTCTGGAAGCTCAGAACCTCACTAACTCTTTCAAAATGTCCCATGGAAGACGTAGCTCAAAAACGTTCACTCTTTGTATGCAGATGTGCCACTGTTATGAAGCCATACAGTCTGAACCCACAGCTCTAATTTTTCTTTTATTTGTAGCATTTCAAAGAATCATAAAATCACAGAATCATAGAATGGCTTGGGTTTGAAGGAACCACAAAAATTAGTTGGTTCCAACCCCCCTGCCTAGGCAGGGACTCCTTCCACTAGATCTGGTTTCTCAGATCCCCATCCAATATGGTTTTCAACACTTCAAGGGATGGGGCATCCATGGCTTCTCTGGGCAACAAGTTCCAGCACATCATCACCTTCACAGTAAAGAATATCTTCCTAACCTCTGATCTAAATCTGTCCTTTAGTTTAAAAGCATTCCTTCTTTTCCTAACACTGACCATATAAATTCATTTCATAGAATCACAGAATAAGCTGAGTTGGAAGGGACCCATCAGCATCATCGAGTCCAACTCCTGGCCTTGCTCAGGACATCCCAAGAACCCCACCATGTGCCTGAGAGCACTGTCCATGTGCTTCTTGAACTCTGTCAGGCTGGTGCTGTCATCATTTCCCTGGGGAGCCTGTTCCAATGCCCAACCACCTGATGAAGAACCTTTCTCTAATATTCAGTCTAAACCTCCTCTGACACAACTTCAGGTCATTCATTCAAGTTCAGTCACTGGTCACCACAAAGAAGAGATCGGTGTCTGTCCCTCCTCTTCCCCTCATGAGGATGTTGAAGACCACAATGAGTTCTATCTCAGAGAGAGAGAAAACTCTCAGCCACCTCTTCTCCAGCCTGAACAAACCAAGTGATCTCAACTGCTCCTCATTCAGCTTCCCCTCAAGGCCATTCAACATCCTCATGGCTCTCCTTTGGATGCTCTCCAACAGTTTAATGTCTTTTTTATATTGTGGTTCCCAAAACTGCACACAGGACCTGAGGTGAAGCTGCCCCAGTGCAGAGCAGAACAGGATAATCCCCTCCCTTGCCTGGCTGGGATGCTGTGCCTGCTGCCCCCCAGGACAGGACTGTCTGGACACTGCTGACTCATGTTGAACTTGCTGGTATAAAGTCAACCAGGACCCCCAGGCCCCTTTTTCTGACATAGCATTCTATCACCTCATTCCCCACTCTGTCTCTACATCCAGGATTACTCCATCCCAAGTGCAGAATTCAGCACTTTCTTTGTTGAAATTCATATGGTGGGTGGTTGCCCAGTCTTTTAATTTGTTAAGGTATCTCTGCAAGGTCTCTCTGCCCTTGAAGGTGCCTACAGCACCTCCCAGTTTAGTGTCATCGGAAATACAAGTTTTAGGAATCCATGGTGAACTAAGACTAATCCAGTCCAGTTAACCAGCTAAATTAGCTGAAAGTTAAGAAAGAGGAAGCCAAGACATTTAACTTGTGCCATTGATGAATATTTTAAAACTCACTGAAGTAGAGCATCATAAAATCATTAATGATCTTATGCAATTAATGACCGATTAAATGTTAACAATTACTTTCTAAAATTAAAGTGTTGAGAAAACTCTTTGACAGCAGTTGTAATTAATTTTCACCGTTCTCCAGCATTTAGAGATAAAACACAAAGTTTAGATTAGCACACTTAGAAAAGAAGTACTGTTTGGAAGACAGCAACTGGTGGGTTTGGGGTACATACCTTGATAGAGCAGTTTAGGGTTTTTCCTAAGGAAACTATTTTGGCAAATGCTGGGAAATGTTTAACTACTCAGTAAATTTAATGATTCAAAAAACTGCCTTTAATAAAATTTAGGATATAGTCTCATCTGTAGACTTTTAAATAGCCTTAAGTTGGAAAAAAATGCTGACTTTACTTTAGCAAAGCCTGTATTTATCTTCTCTAGGAGATGCATTAAATATTGTGCACAGAAGCTATATTATAGGATAATGCATCAATTCCCTAATGCCAGTAATAAAAAAATAAATAAAGAGATGCTAAGTGTCCTCAAAATACATCTGAATGTTTAGAGAAATCAGTGTGCTTAAAATAATTTTTTTTAAATGCCACTACTTCATTAAATATGCTATATTTAAAAAATGAAGACAATATCAAATGAGATATGAACATAGTAAAGAAATTTTTTACAAGAGAAAAAATGGACCTATGGGAGACTATTTATAACATGGACAATTTTGTGTGTTTGTTTAACAAAGAAGAAATAGCAGGAATTATCTACAATCAGAACACCTGCAAGAGATTATGTTTTGGAAAAGAGGAAAGAAGAGTCTCCAGTGAGAGAGTGAAAAAATTAAAAGGAAAGTATTGTACTATTGCCTTTCCTACTTCAGATCATTTTTAAGCTATTAAAGAGGAATTCTGACTATTGAACCAGTAAGATGCTTAGTCATCTGTAGAACAGAAGAAACAATAAACCAGCTATGGCAGGCAAAACTAGTTCAGTATTGTTTTAATTTCTCTGCTGTGACTTTTCATGCAATGTATCCACCAAACTACTGAACAAATAGACATTGGCTCAAGTTTCAAGAATATTTACAATAAAATATGTCTAAAAAGGGAATTTATAAATATGTAAAAAATTCATACACACACACAAAATCCTGTTCACTGTATTAAAAATTGACACAGATGCAGGATTTGAGCAGAAAACACTCTCAAATTAACAATCAAAAGATCTTTCTAGTTATCATATACATTTTCCATGCTGCTGCCCTATGTGATCATAATTATTTGTTGGCATATATATATGCATACAAACACCCACATATATCCATACATTACTTTGTATGTATAGATTTTCTATAAATGATGTGTGAATGTATGTGCATATATTTCCATGTATATATATAACATATATGCTATATTTATAAAATTATGTAATAATTTTTAGAAGTAATTTTAAATACATTTAATTATTTGGTATATTAGAGCATTTTGAATTGCTCCAAAGTCCAGACAATTAAGGGTAAGGTTTGACTGGTGAATAGCTATTTACTCAGTTCTATGGAAAGTTACATTTATTTTATCTGTAACCTGAACTCATACCCACAACTTTATCAAAGTTAGGAATACCAGGAGTGTCTCTGAGTTCTTCTCTTGTACATATTACAGCATGGAAATTTTCTATCACAGCTCAGATTAATTATGTAGTAAAAAATTATATGCCTTTAGAAAGATCTGTTCAGAACCTATACTGATGCTGTTGTCCTTCACAAGGGGGGTTTTTGAGAAATATTAAGATGCTATCCTGAATAAATGATCCTCATGACTTCACATTCAATATATTAGCCAAAGTATTGAGAAATTGACTTTGGCTCAACTTTCTAGAACAATTATAAAATTCTAAGAATAAAAAAGGTTTTCACAGATCACCTAGTGATCTTTTGACAAGCCACTATATGACTTAAAACCAAAAATATTTAGAGGTTAATAAGGCCATGAAGCACACTGGGATTAAAAGGTACAAGATCACTTTGTCTTAAGACTTGGCACAGATCTGATTCTGAGTAAATTGCAGATGAACATGCATTCTTTTTGTCTTACTGTGACACCTGGAAAAGAAGCAGCTGTAACAATCATTAAGGTCTGGTTTCCCAGACTTGATTTGCTGATCTCCACTTATTCCACCTTTATTTGGACTTGGATTTTGCCTGCAGTTTACTTGTCTGAGCGCTTTCACTGCTGCTCTACAACCTAAAATGGAATATATACACATCTCAGGTATTTGGATGTCTATAACATCCAAATTGTTTTTTTCTGTGACATGCACAGTTATACAGAGAAAGATAGAAAACCAGTCATGATTAAAACCACAATTACACCTATTAGTGTGTGTGTGTAAAGGAGCTAGCATAGTCTTACCCTTAAACAATTTAAAGATTGAAAAAAAATAAAAGAATTATTTTTGTCTGAGGAAATTAAAGTATTTGCAGACTGTTTTTTGGTCTCTTTTTGAAGACTGTTTTTGTTTTACAAGGCATTTAGCATAGATTTCTTTTTTTTTAACCTAGATTTACTATACCTGTCTTTAAAATGCATTGTGTATAATGACCCAAGAATATTTCTTAAGCAACTTCATTGGAAAATAAAGAAAAAAAAAATTTCAGAATTCTATAGAACAATCAAGGCAGAAGGAAGGACTACAAAATACCATGATATTTCTTGACTTGTGAGTCTTGTTTTTATCCCGGCAATAACAGCATCATTTGAAACGTTTATAATCACCAGATAAACAATTTCTGAAAACTAGACATAGTATATAGCATAAATGCTGTTTTTTCACTGGTTTCAGGCTATATTTTTAGCTGTTTTTTGGAGGATACACATGGCACTTGCTGGAAAAATTAAGCTTTGTTTCCATAAAGTTGCTGGTTTTTCTTATATAAGCAGGTATATGCAGTAGACATTCCCAAGCCTCTCAGATTTTATTGTTCAACATTTTGACAATTTTTCTTTTACCGATATTCTGCTTACATTGCAGATATAAATCCTGAAGCAAGGTTGCTTCAATTCATTACATTCTACTTTTCCCTAATGGAAAATGAACATTTTTTATAAAGTTTCTTTCTTCTTTTTCTTTTCCCATGTAATTTTGTTGAATCTAGCTTTAGCTAGGTATTTTGCTTCATGTGTGTAGATTTGTATCATACCCAAGATATTGAATTTTTTTTTTTTTTAAAGGCTGTCAGCAACTTTTTATCCAGAGTATTCAAGAAGAGGGAGTGGAGCTCACAACAATATTGCACCTGGGACAGAGCGAAGTGCTTGTCTGAGTGTTTACCTTGCACCCTTCTGTTTCTCTAGCACTAAAAATAATTTCCTACAGATTAGTGTTTGCTATACATCTCAGGCAGTGAAGGAACATGCAAAGGTGTTCATGCTGCTGTCTAGAGAAGGAAGAAAAATAAGCTTCTCATGCTTGCAAGTGGGATAGGAGACCAAGTATGGGTTTGTGTGCTGCCTCCACAGCATGCATCCTAACTTCAGACATGCAGAATTCTCCAGGATGAGACTGGGCAATAAGCAGATATTCTCACAAGCCATTTTCTGCCTTTTAGGATGTTTTTGCTGGCAGCACAAAATGATGTTCTAGTTCTCAGACTGGGTTCATTAATTTAAGCTTTTGTGATGATTCTCCTCCAAGTCTCTTTTCTAAGCATTGTGGAAAAAAATCCTCAGGAATATTCCAAAAGGTTCATCAGCTGGATACCATACGGTTAGGTTTCTTACTAAATCTATTGCAATTGTTACTATTATTTTTTAGTGTTCCATAACTGTTTATTGCCTGAGACAGAATTTCTTTTTCACATATGTTTTCAGCCAGAAGGAGACTTAAATTTCCAACTATTTGCTGATCAAGGGAAATTCTTTCCAAAATAAGGCAGCTGTAGGACTCAGTGCTTCAGAAAATTTCTCTCTGAAAACCTCTGCATCAATTTACAACATATGTACATCCTTAGAGAAACATAACTGATTGCTGGATTTCCTGTTCATAACAACAAGAAACACAGGGGTTTCTCAAAATGGTGGTTCCATTTTTAATTTTGCAATTTTTTCATTTCAGAATTTAAATATCAGCTGAAAGTTAAAAATTGTCTTCAGCAAAATAAAAATATAATTCTTCAGACTATTTTATGTGTTAAAACGTTATAGCATGTCATGGTTTAACCTCATCTGACAATTAAGTCCCATGCAGCTGCTTGCTCTCTCCCCACCCCAAGAGGGACTAGGGGGAGAATTGGAAAAGTAAGAGAGAAAACTTTTGTTTAATAGATTTAATAGGCAACAGTACAAAAGGGAAAGCAAAAGCAATGCACACAAGCAAAGCAAAACAAGGATTCCATTCACTGGTGGGCAGGCAGGTGTTCAGGAACCCTAAGAAAGCAGAGCTCCATCACAGGTACAATGACTTTGGAAGAAAAATGCCATCACTCCGAACATCCTTCCTTCCTTATTCTCACAGGAGTATATGCTGAGCATGATGGCATGGGGTATGAGATACCCCTTGGGTCACTTGGTTTCAGCTGTCCCAGCTGTGTGCCCTTACAAATCTTGTGCCACCCTCCCATCCTCCTCTCAGGTGGGGTGGGGTAAGGCACAGAAAAGGCTTTGACTCTGTGCAAGCACTGCACAGCAGTGACTAAAACTTCTTTGTATTATCAACGCTGTTTCCAACACAAATCCCAAAAATGGCCACACACCAAGTACTGTAAAGAAAACTAACTCTACCCCAGCCAAAACAGCACAAAGAATTAGCACAATTTTAAAGTTCACTTCACCTTTATTTGATCTCATCCATCTTTGTTGTGCATTGTGCATCTCTTCAAAGCTATCACATTACTAATTTAAAAATTGGAAACAGTCTGCTGCAATTGAAAACAAGAAGAGCTGGTCAGAAAAGAAGGTATGTGTTTAGAATATCAAACTGCATGGTCTTAAAAGCTCTTTGCTCTGAAACAAAGAAAAAGTTATACACAGGATAAGCAGATCATCATAGTCAGTATTTAGAGGAAACATTTTGATTGTAAAGACTGAACATTCTATCGTGCTGTATTGCACTAAACAGTTATTTAGCTGTTTTGCACTGGATGTTTGGTAATTTGCACTGTTCACATGAGCTGTATCACATGGTCCCCTCCCCCTCTCCCAGGCCTCATTGCTGGTGGTCTCTCCTTGGTTTGCCCCTCCCCTCACCCCTCCTCACTTGTATCCCCTTGGCTATGGCCCCCTTCCTCTGCCCCATTTTAAAATCCCCTTGGGAGGAGGAGGCCATGCCCCTTTTTCTTACCTGGACGGTCACCTGGACCACCCAGTGTTTCCTGCCTAGGAAATAAAGCAGGACATGGTGTCCTAGAAGGAAAGAGCATCTCTCCATCTTTTGATCCTGTCCACGTGGGATTGAGCCACGGGCTCAGGGTCTGGAGCTAGCTGGTTTGGACCCCCTAAAGCCCCCAGTTCATCACTACACTATAGTTGACTCAGCAGTGCATTGAGAAGAATCAACTCATTACTTGTTTGGGTGCCTCAAAAATTGTTTCAAAATTGAATATGCTATGTGGCTATGCTTTAGCATTAGCACTCAATGAAGATATAGTATTGCAGAGTCATTTACTTAAATGAATACATGCAACATTTTTAGAAAAACTAATGATGAAGTTTGAGAGCTATATATGAAAACTCAAGGTGGAAGCGTAGTTCAGTTCAGTGGAAGTTTTTTCCCTAGCAGTTTAAGCACTGACAGCTGTTTTGGCCATCTCTCTGCTTTAAACTAGGTTGGATCAATATGAAATACAAACCCCAGCTCTAACAAGGGCCTACCTTACAAGCATTTATATTAAAGTAAGTTATTCCTTTAAAACTGCAAATCAAAAAGCCAATGTGAAAAATAAATTTTTAAGATGACTCTTTCAATGTGCTGTAAGATCCCAAGGCCTGATTTTCAGTTGGATGGGCAGTTTCAGAGAAACAGGTCTGTGTATGATACAGATCTCTTGACTTTTTTTGCAGAATTGTACCAATGTGCATACTGGTGCTTTTATGTGTTTTCTTTCAATTTTCTCTGTTGCTGAATATCAAAATTTAGTGGTGATTATCAAAATTTGGTGTTTCCAAGAGGTTTTTTTTTTTTTTGTTCTGTTGTTTTTGGGGTTTTTTTAAATAATATATTTTATGGTCAAGAAAAATCATATCTCCTAAGGGAAAATGGGAAAAAAGTCATCCTTGAATTAGCCTGCAAGGTAGGAATTTTACCACTTCTTGAATTTTTGAGGGAAATAGCTTAAGACTTTGAACTGCTTGGGCTATTCCAGAGAAATTAGGTTAGCATCAGAATTATTAGATGCACATCAGATGCTCACTGATGTAATGTGAGGGAGTCTTTTGGTTTGGGTAAGTTATAAACCTGAGCTACAACTATCATTGGGGCAAGGTGGTTTTGAAATGAGCTTACACTCCTTGATGATTAAGTGACTTCTTTAAATGTCTGAATTTTAATTAGTATGATTTGACTGAACTAACATTAGCAGTCCTATGATTCCACTGGCAGAAGAACTTGATTGGTGATAAATTTGGATCTTTATTTAAGAATCCGTAGTTTCATATTGATTAGCAAAGTGTACCTATCCAAACTGGCTTGTTTAAATTTTTTTCTTTGAAAAAAAAAATGAAATAAACCCATGGAATCTTATAAAGTGGTTTATTTTTTCTTGATAATTTATAATTTTAAGCTGTGTTCATGTTAGTTTGCAATAAAACCACTCTAAGTGCCATCATCTTCTTAGATCTCTTTTCCTTTTGAATCCTTTCTCCTTTTATTTCTATCCTCTTTTTACTTTTTTTAATCTCAAATATTTATAATGACTGTACAGGCTACACATTAACCTTTAAAGAATCCTAATCTAGAGATCAAGAAACTAATAGAGATGATTGGTAAAAAATGTTATTTAATTTAATGTCGTACATAATAATTCTCATATTTCTGCCTTTTCCACCTTGATCTGTGGAATACCATGTTGAATCAACCAAGTAGAGACATTAAGAAAAAAAAAATTTTTCATTAATAAAGTTAAAATGCATTGTCGTTTGTTTGGACCTGTCTTTCATGTAGCATAACAAATGACCTTCCTGAGTATATATTGGATAGAAGCGCTTGGAAGTAAGAAGTCACTGACTAGATATTGCAATGAAGGTGTCATTTGGTTAAAGAATTTCTAGTCTGCATAGGAAAAATGAGAAAACTTGAGCACTGGATGAAAAAATATTTCCAGATGTTGTATGATGTCACACGTGTCTTTTTTCTAAGACGGATGTAAAAATTAAGTGGAAAAACATTGATGCTTTTCAATAAATTATTTAAATTATGGCTATCTGAATCATATATAATCGGTTTCTGATCCTTTAGTGGAAAGTTTTACAACCCAGAAGGATATGTGATTTATGGTAGCTATGAGGATGTGTGAAAATTGACTTAATTTTTACATTTTATATGTGTTTTTTAATAATTTATTTCCTGTGTGAGAATCATGTCATGAAAATTTTCATTTATGCAGCCTCCACCTGAACCCTGAGTCAGTCCTGAACTTTTGCTTAACGGGGCATTTGAGACTTACCAGCCTGTTAATACACTTTTGTTCACTTTCTATTTTGTTGGATTAGATTAACTGTCTAGAGCTTAAGGAAAATGAGAATTGACACAAAGCTTTACCTGTCTGCAAGGAAAAATAATTTTAAATGAATATGGAGGTCAGTGGAAAATTATTAATTTTATGCTCCAGCTACTTTTATTATTCAAATATAGTACCCATGCTACTGCATAAGAAGGAAAAAAGTGAATATCCATTTTTCTTCCAAAGCTGTTTGACTTTTTTTTTAATAACTGCAATCTTTGTTTTACATATAAATTAAAATTCACTTCTCTTGTTATCCATATCTTAGATTCTTACTCTTATGCAGTGCTGGGCACTGCACTTTTCTCTGCAATGCTTAGACAGACACTTCAGAGACTTACACTTATTGCCACTCACTATTCACATCATGCTGCATGGTTAAGCATGAGAGGTTTAGAATAGTCTTAAATAAGACACGTCACCCCAAAAGAAGAGAAAACCACTCTCTTCATAGCAAAGATATGGGTGGCGGGTCTGGGAAGGGATAATGTGGGAGTATCCAGTTTGCCCTGGTTTTGTGATATGACACATACCCTGTGGCAACACGCACCCATTCATGGGACACCACTAAGAGGGTTTCCCTTGGTGTCATGACTGCTGTGAAGAGGGGCCAGGAAAAAGAACATGCTTGGTAAAAGGCAACATGGGAGGAGGAGATCTGCACTCAGAGAATTGACTCCCATGAAGTGAGGTAGGGCTGGATCTAGCCTGGAGATTGAAAGAGGCAATCAGTAGGCCAGAAGAGAAAGACAGGAAGGGTTTTTCCCATGATGAATGAAATGCGAGAGATGGATCAGTATGAATACTGATTCCTCATTATTTGTCACTATTATATGATCATCCAGGCTCCAGACATGTTTTGATTTGTTACCAAAATGAATCAAAAGCCTAGCTACAGACAACCTAATTAAAACTCATGAGTGGACAGAAATGTGCTACCAGGTAATGAGTAACCTACCTGAAAACCTCTTTAGCTTTGAGAAGCTTTAGCTTTAGTGGACTGAGGGAGCAAATCATCTGCAAGATAAATATATTTAATGAGATATTGCCACTGTAAATACCACACTTGACACAAGATAAAACTATTATAGACTATTGATTAATCAGCTTCTCCTTTGTCATAAAATGATTGCAGTTGTCAACGAGCAGTAAATGTTCAAAACAACTCAGCCTTAAGATACAATAAAGTCACATGATAATCTTCAAAGATCTTTAAAGGTGATTTTCAATATTAAAAAGCAGAAGGTTAAACTCATTAAGTGCACTCTGTATGCTTCATTTCTGATAGATTTAGTGAGTGAAAGAAAGCTATTTAAGTTACCCTTCTGATAATCAGAGTTTCTTCAAAGAAGCTGAGAAGTTGACCTTTAAAACTATACACTGATTATTGTGTTTGTCAGTTTATTTTGGTGATACACAGAAGCCAATGCTTGCCCATCTTTCTTCTGCCAGGATTCCATTATTTTCCTTTTGTTTCACCAAATTTTCTCTGTCCTGATTTCCTTTTCCTGGGAAAGAGCAAAAAACATATTTACAAGCATATAATTTCAGCAATGCTCTATTTATATGTGCTAAATATCAAGCTCACAGTTAAAGTACATTGGAGTATTAAGAATGTATTTTAAAAAATAGGATTTAAGCTGGTTCTTTAAAAAGTACTCAGGTGCTTTGCTGTATTTGAAGACTTTTCTATGTTAGGGTTGTAGGAATCAATCTGCAGTTAAATCTTCCCTCTTGCACATAAAGCTATTGTGAAAAGAAACTCCAATATTCCCTGGCCACCTTCATGCACCTGCCAGATGACCCAAATTCATAATACTCCAACTGAGAGAGCTGTTATATAAGATGCTACTTTCAGAAAAGTGGAAAACACTACTTTCTTATATTTCTCTGACCTTAAGTTTGGAAATATTTACTTGAAGTTACTAGGAAATTATTTCTCCTTGCAGTAGGAAAGGATAAGGAGGATTTGGCCATCAATTTCTAACAGAAGTTACAAATAAAGGATAAGGATAAAATTCTTTTTAGGATTACAAAGGTTTTAACCAGCTACTATGCATAATAATATTACTCTTTCCCTTCTTGATCATTTACTATAGTGACAGCCAGAACATTCATTGTTGTCACAGCCTGCCTCTGATTTAAAAAATATAGCAACAAAAGGCAATGTGTTTAATAACTATCTTAAGAAGGCGAAAACACCTTCAAACACACTCTCCAAACATCACCTTTCTGAAATGGGCAAGAAAAGTAACTTCCAAATGCTGAAAGAGCCCATGCTATCTATCAGTCATGGAAAGTTCAACCCCAAAGGACTTCAGCTATTTTTAATTCAGTGATGGACTGCAGGGCCAGAGCAATTCTTCAGCTGATGAGATTCTGGTTCTATTAGTACGTTCCAAAGCTTTATAAGTTGGTACTCAGAGATCAGACACTAAATATGAAGCAAGAACTCTTGAAGTGAAGTGCAAAAATACACCTCCTTTCCTGACAATATTCTGTAAAGAATAATGTGCATCCATTTGTTCTATATTTATTGTGGCCTGCTATTGCCTTGATCTCCTTGTGTTGCAGTCAGATTTGTGAAAGACATGCATTTACTGGTTTTTTGCTTTTCCTATGGCCAGTGTGCTGCTTTTCTACTTTAAGTTACTGCATATGCTGGGTTTCATATCCTTGGTCACAGAAAAGAGCCATATTATGCTAAGTAATGCAGAAACAAAAAATACAAGGAGAAATTTTCAAGTTAAGGCTTTAATTTTACTATTTCTCTTACAAATCTCTTTCATAAGTGAGAAGAGGTTATAAAATATGAAGATGTCAGGTGGAATATTATATAAATGACAAAAGCAAAACAAAAGCAAACAAAATAATGGGATGAAAAACTGTAAGAAAATTATAGTTGTGGGTTGACCCTGGTTGGATGCCAGGTGCCCACCAAAGCCACTCCCTCACATTCCTCCTCAGCTGCGCAGGGGGAGAAAATAAAAGGAAAGTCTCATGGGTCAAGATAAAGGCAGGGAAGGATCACTCACCAGGTACTGTCACAGGCAAAACAGACTCAGCTGGGCAAAATTAGTTTAACTTATTGCCAATCAAACCAGAGTCGGGTAATGGGGAATAAAAACCAAATCTTAAAACCCCTTCCCTGTACCACTCCCTTCTTCCTGATCTCAATATCATTCTGCGTTTTCTGTCCCTCCTCCTCCACCATAGCACAGAGGAACAGGGAATGGGGTCTGTGGTCAGTGCATCACACATTGTCTCTACCAGTCCCTCCTCAGGGAGAGAACGTCTCACATTCCTTACCTGGTCTGGCATGGGCTCCCTCCCACTGGAACATGAGTGTGTGTTTTTGCCACAGGTTAGAGTTTTTCCAGAACTGCTCCAAAATGGGTCACTCCCATGGGCTGCAGTCCTTTAGGAACAGGCTGTTTCAGTGTGGGTTCCCCTTGCAGTCGCACATCCTGCCACCAAACCTGCTCCTACACGGACTCCTTGCTGCACTAGTCCACAGGTCCCGCCAGGCACCTGATCCAGTACAGGCTTCCCTCTGGATCACAGCTGCCTTCAGGCAGCTACCTGCACAATATGAGGCTGTGCCTCCATTGGCTGCAGGGAGATCTCTGCTTCCTTGTGGACCTCCATGGACTTCACCATGGTCTTCACCATAGACTACATGCAACCTCAGCTCCAGCTCCTGGACCACCTCCTCCCATTACTTCTCCACCAACCTTGACATCTGTCTGGCTGATTCTCTCATACATTCTCACTCCTTTCTGGCTGTTTTTTCTGCAGGAGTTTGGTTTCTTTCCCCTGTCTTGACTACATTATCCTGGAGGTGCTACCCCCATTGCTGATGGATGTGTCCTCGGCCAGTGGTGGGTGCCTCTTGGACCCAGCTGGCATTGACTCAATTGAACATGGGGGAAGCTCCTGACAATTTCTCATAGAAGGCACAGCTGTAGCCCCCATACTCCAAAACTTTGCCATGCAAACTGAATAAAATGATACTATCAGAGAGCAGAGATTTTATTTGGAGAGTTGCCCACCTGCACAATTAATTCTAAATCTATTTTCCAGTGTTGTGTCTCCATTTTATTTTTTGCAAAGAATCATTAAAAAAAAATTGTATGCCTAAGAAATATCTTCTGCAAAATCAGACAACAATCAGACCATTTTAAGAGGTTTTTTTATTGTTTTTGTTTTAGGATTAGGAGATCACGCTGTGAAATTGTTCTGTTAGAAACATAAATGGATTTCCCTCTGTAACCTGTACAAAGTTGAATTGCACCCCTGGATGTCTGCCAAACAACCTGGAAATAATTTGAACAAGCAGTGATCCATGTTGAGTGATCTTTACCTCCTCACTCCCTGCCTGCTTTTGTTCTTGGTTTGCATTTTTTCTTTGATCAGATGGTTGCTACTTGAATAAAGAAGAATGAATAATTGTTTAAGAATATTTTTAACATCTTTCGAAGTACTCCATTATGACAAGTTATATCAATGCTGCTATGCTTCAGTATCTACTCTCCTGTTTTGTTAATGACAAGTGAACTAAATGAGCTGCAGTGTTCAATGCAATGTGAAGAGTACTTGATGCACAGCTCCCACAAATGATTTTTAAAAAAAGTGTGGCTCATTTCCTGTATTATGTTAATACTAATATTTTCAACCTTTCTTAATTCTATGTAAACATTAGCTGTTAATCCATAGAAGAGCCTTTGGAGGCATTTTTACCTTTCTATTCTACTGAAAACTTGCAAGTCTAGAGTTTGATCTCTAATACATATGGACTGAATTTAAAAGATCTTCACCACAAAGGACCATCTGTCACTAGAAGTGAATTGTTATCCATAAATTCAGGTAGTTTTATTGGAATCTCCAAGTATGGATTAAGAAGCATAAGTATATGCCCTCTGGAGAGGAAGAAAAAAAAGAAACCCAAATATCTGAGTATAAATATTTGAATTCACTACATACCTGGATTCTACTTAGACCTCTGAGCTCCACATATTTCCAACTTAATGCTCAAAAATCATTCCTTCACCATGAGTGAAAACTGAGAGTGAAAAATTTGTTGCACTTTCTTTTTCTGGTGTTGGTAACCACATAGTGTGGACAAGTATCCAAAACAAACAAACAAAAAAAAAAATCATTTGTCCATTTTTCAGAAATGGCTAGAGATTGTCATTGTTCTGAGAAACAATATTTTGATTTTAATGGAGGGAATTCTGAGAGAAGAGTGAAATGGTTGGCAGTGAAACCCATTAGATCTCTGCAGCTTCCAACCATGTAGCACCTGTAGAAGCCCAGAAAATAAGGGGTTAAGGTGTATGTCTCAAACACCAAAGGCTATGCAAGAACCTGCCGTGTAAACAGGCAAGGAAAAACAAAATCTTAATCTCATTGGTATTTTATTAGTATGCATAGCAATTTCAGTAAAATATGTGGGGTTTTTTCCTGCCACTAAATAAGGTTGCAGAGTGCATTTAGATCTTACAGGCTCAGACTGTCTCATCATTTCTGAATTAGACTGTGCAGGTATTTGCTACAGTCACATTTTCAGGTCCTTATTAATTCAAGTGGGGAAGAATGGACATAGTTAACAAGTTGCAGATTGCCCAGTTGAAGAATTCTTCAGAGCATCTTCCAGCAGAAATGATGGCTCTGACCAGTTCAGTCAAAAGAAAAGGAACTCTTTTTAATTTTTTTTAAGCATTCTTTATTTTAGTTCTCCACTGAGTTTCTGAAAATCAAGCTCTCAGTAGAAGAGTACGGGCGTCAATGTTCTTAGTGGAAATGGTCCAGCAGACTTCCACCACTTGTCCAATATATACTGGCAATTTTGCATGAGATACTCAGGTTGATACTAATTTTAGCAGCAGTATGTGGGTGTCAAAAGAATTGAGAGTGGAAGCTTCTAGTATGAGCAAGGTGGGGCTGACTGTCAATGTCAGATGATGGGAAAAATCATGCTTGGTAGAGAGTTAATAATAATCAGACAACTGATTAAGGAGAGAAATAATTATAGAGAGAACTGATTAAGGGAAAGGAAGCCAGCACTCATCAAGGGTAGCATGAGAGACAAGATACTAGAAGATGCCTAAACTGCCAAAAGAAATGTGGGTGTAATTGTCTCCTCTAGCTTCAAGAAATGTTGATTGGGCAAAGTGCAGCACAGAGTGGGTGTTTGGGAACACTGAACAAGATAAAAACCTGAGGGGCAAAATATGGCAGAGAGCTTTCTGAGGCAGAGCAGTATTTGAGAAATGCAGAGCAGGTAATGCTGGGCATAGACAGAAGAAACAACATGTCGGCAAAGCAGAGCAGAGTGAAGGGTGGGAGAAACATCCCATCCCAGCACAGAAGAAATTAAAAGGTCTATCTGAAAAAGCAGAAAATTTGTCTTAAAGGATTAAGAGTAGAGAGAAATTGAGGTATTTGTTTCATGTAAGGTTATGCTTTTGAAATATTGGTCACTAACTACAGAGGTCTGTAGTAGAGGCTCCTTATTGCCTGATCAGTTCTTTCCAAATAAAAAGTTGGTCTAAAGAATAGTAAAATGCAACGAATGTGATAAAAAAAAAAAAAAGAAAAAAACCCCATTTTTTACTTCTTCCTTTTATCTTCAACTTTATTCCCTAGATAAATGCCCAGCACTTTAACGGGATATGGTCACGCTGCAGTTCAGACCAAGAAAGGTGTTTACTTTTCTAATAATGTATTTTTAAAGTATTTTCTTATGATTCTTTAATGATTTAAAATTTCTATGAAAATTGACACTACTCTGCCACCCATTACTTTGCCTTCTTTTTTTCCTCTTCTGCATAGCATGTATGCTAAGTAGTGCTATTCCTCCTTTAGACCTCCTTGCATAGTATCAATCGACTTGTGAAGTATTTATCTCCTTTGTTCATCATCAGGCCAAACTGCTGGGGACACCTACCATGCTGGTAGTGAATTACAGATCAGTTTCAGAAATACCAATGGGATTTCATATTATGTTGTATTAAAGATAAACATTTTTATTATGACCAACATACTAACATGTGAAACTAAAGGAATTGATAATAATGTATCATTTATTACAACACTCTGTCAAATTTTAATGTGGTTTTTTTCATATTTTTTGTCATTATACTGTTGTCATTATACTAGTTTTAATATGTTTGGATGGTTATAATAGTGTTTGCTTATAATAGCATAATATAACCATGTCCATTTATTTTGATGTGCAATATTTTGGGGAAAATGAACCAAGCTAGTAACAATGAAGGTCTTCAAAACTGAGAATACAAAACCAAGAAAGTATAAAAGAGTGTTACAGTTGCTACTGTAATTCAAAGAGTGTGTTCATACCTCTCTTCCACTGATTTAAATCAGAAATGGCTTCTTTTTAGTCCATACATATTTTTTATATTTGTATATATACACAATGATAACTTATTTTAAAAACCATGCAGGTCTTACCTTTATTCACCATTAATTTGTACTGCATAGTGAGGTGTTAATTGTGTTCTAAGATCTATTGTAATTATAATGTTTTACAGTCAAAAGTACTGTACAAAGTTTGGAAATTCTTCACTTAAATGAATAAGAAGTTTATTTTGATTTTTGTGAATTCAGGAAGACGCAGTCCTTTTTTTCCTCTCTCATTTTTGTATTATATTCTATGCAAGACAACCACACCAGGGTCCTGTAGGGGACAGGAAAATACCTGTTTTTACAGTATAAATCTATAAAAAGAGAGATCTCCTTCTTCTGCCCAAGTCTGAGTTTTGGAAAGTCATGCCACCTATCTGAGCTATTCCATTCCTGGCCATTCTTCACTTGCAGGAACACAGTCTCATGCTATAGTATTTTGCACTGGACCCTGAAAAATAAAGCTTTTTTGTTTTTTGGGTTTTCTTTGACCTTCAAGTCCTGTTTTAATACGTACAATGATACTGAAGAAATCGGAAATAGCGGTTTCCATCAAAGTTGAAATTTGCTTTCAACACCAAAGTTTACTTTCCTCGTTGTATGCAAAGCAAGCTCTTTGTGGTTCAACTTTTCTGCTTACATCCTAAATTAAGTACAGCAGATAATTCCTCTTCAACTTCTCTCTTTGTCTTTGAGCCGCTATAGTTGCATCTATGCAGCCTGGATACCTAAAAATCAGTAGATACCACTACAGAGGCTGGACCTCATTGCTTTTAATTATGTGTTGTTAAAGTAGGAGCTATTTCAAATTAAGCTCTTTTGAATTCTGGTGGTGTGTTGGTTTTACTATCCAAAGACATTTACTATGGAGAATACATACCTGAGGTTTGCAGCACCTGTTGGCAATATGACATTAAAACATTTTTTATGAGGTACCAAAGCATGGTTTATGATCAATGTGTTTCCAACTTAAAAGTGAGAAATGGCCATATAAAAGACATAGGCCAAAAATATGAAAAACAAATCTTAAAATATCATCAGAAGTATTCAGATCACTTGTAGAGTTTTGACTGTCTGTCTGGAATTCAAGAGTAGACAATTGTGCATCATGTGCAAAATATTGCCCAGTAAAAGGCAAAGACATTGCTAATTTTCAGAGTAAATTGATATAGCAGTCTAACCTGCTATATATTACTATATTCTTTACCTACAGAAAATTCTTCTTTGACAGAAACATACAGAGACAGGATAATTTGTAGTGTAAACAAAAGTGTGTAAATAAGTATGTTTAATATATTCAAGTACTTTTTCTATTCTATCAAAACAAAAAATTTCACTGAAACGTATTGTAAACTTTGATGCATCTGCTGTTTTTTTTTCCTTTAGTTATGGTGACTATTCTAAAAAATAGCAGCATATTTATTTCATTAAATAGAGGTATAAAAAATTATTTCTTTGTTATTGTTGCATATGGAGGGTAGGTTTAGCTATGCAGCATGTTTTTTTTATATAACTTTTGGACAAAGTCAAGTAAAATCCTCCAATGCATGTATTTGATTTCCCTGACAGAGAGGACAAGCAAATGTACTTATTACCTATAATAACTCTGTGAATCTTTAAGTCTCTCATGTCGGTCTGAATGTACAGTTGGATGTAGATAGCAGAACTTTGACTCAGCATGTCACTTCTTACCTTGCCAAGCTTGAGAAATGTGAGCAGCAAGACTTGCAAAATGACATATTACCTGCCTTCCAGACTGAAGAATCCTACTATAAAGCTACCTTGACAAAAGGTGTATCACGCTTAGGACCTTTCAGATTAGTGGAGTGATGCAGCTTTATTATCAGATATTGTTCAGTTCATCATAAACGTCTCACTGCCACTGCACCTTATGTGGGAAAAGGGCTGTATAAAAGCATACTATATTCCAATATAATTCACACAATGGCTTTCTTGGTAATTAAGATCCAAGTGGTGTCAAATTTCTAGGGATTTTCTATTACCAGTATGAATCAAATAATTTAAAATGGCTAGATTAAAACAGTTTGTGTCACTGCTTAGGAAGAGGAGGAAAGGGATCTTTGAAAAGTAATAAATAAGATTTATTTAGGGACTCCATTTATTTCTAAGTGACCACCCCAAATTGATCTGAAAAAAATAGATGGAAAGAAGATCTTTATAACTTTTCAGCTGATGGCAGTATGTCTTCCAAATCCACCATTAAAAACCTTTTCGGTGGCCATAAATATAAGCCCAGAGAAAAGAGTTTGCAATAAAATACTTGGTGTTGTTGCACAGAGATAGGAATTTCACAATGAAAATTGTTTTATTCGTGCTTTAGATATTTTGAGGGAAATTATTCTCTGTCCCTTATTGCCTATTCTGTATCCAAGAATATTCATGGATGTTTCTTTACAGAGGACCTGGCCAGAAGAATGTTCATAACAATGATGTGAAGGCCAAAATCCACCCTCCTCCCTGGCAGCTATACTACCTAGCTTCATAAACTCCTCACAGAAACCAAGAAGACACTGCCTGGCATACTGGAAGAAGGGAGGAGACTCAGCTCCTACCACTTAAGGTCTTTACGATGTGAAGGCATACAGTATGAATGATTCACATGAAGCAAACATCTCATTTGAGGAGTCTAAAGTCTGTAATATTCTTCAGAAATATATACAGAAATATGAGACAGTATAGTCAACCCCAAACCCGTCCTTTTGAAAAATAGAACTGATCCTACAGTTTTGTCGTTGTTTGTTTCTGTCCTCCATGCATCCTTTCCTTAGACATCTACATATATATGTTGATAAAATCCTCCTGAGCCTTCTTTTTTCCAGCTTGAATGGTCCCAGCTCTGTCAGCATTTCCTCATAGGAGAGATGCTCCAATTCCTAAGACGTTTTAGTGGCCTTTTGCTGGACTCTCTCCAGTATATCCAGCTCTTTGTTGTACTGAGAAGACCAGAAGTAGCCTCACCACCCAGGTGTGGTGTCACCAGGGATGAAGAGCAATGAGGAATTGCCTTCTTCACTGGCTGGTAGCACTCTTCTTGCTGCAGTCCAAGGTACTCTTGGTCTTTCTTGTTGTAAGGGCATACTTGCATTATCTTTGCAGAAATATCAGGCTCTCTGATAAATGAATCTTCTAATAAACTGAAAATATATAGCTTTAGATTTTATGGTCCAATGATTGTGTTATTTTGTAGTTGGAGAGCTATGTGGAGTTATTTTAATTTTTATTTTTGTTTGTTTTGGTTTTTAAATTCTAGGAGTATATGTCCACTCCCTGATATTTAGAGGTCTCTCAGCCTTGTTACAGCCACCTCATTCTCCTAAAGAGTAAGTAACTTTTGCTAAGTTTGATATCCCTTTGTACAAAGAAACTAGTTCCTTAGGCTCTTGTGCTGTCCACTGTATTGCTGTGCCTCTTAAAAGCCATTCTTATGGTGCTCTAGTGAGAGCTACACCATCTGGCATTCTTTCCAGGCCTCTCTTTTTCTTCAAAGATCTTCTCATTATTAGGAAACATTGAAAAAGAGAAATTGCAGAGCTTTTGATGCTTTTCTTGGGGTACTGACTGACCAACTAACCTTGACCAAAATTATACTGAAGTTTATGTTACATCTTAAACCACTTCATCTTAAACCACTCCTCCCCTCCTGTCACAGCTAACAAATCACAGTCAGCAGAAGAAAAGCTGTCTGACCCTTCAGTTCTTTTAACACAAAGTGGGATTCTGGAGAGCAAAAGTATCAACCTAATAATTAAAAATAACTGGCCAGCCTTTGCCCTGAGCCAGCTAAACCCATATGACCTTCTCTTCTGTCTGTGTTGCTGCTGAAAACAGCAGTCTTCAGCAGAGCAGAGAGCTGAGATGGCGAATTTCTCACTAGTTCTTGTCTGTTCTGCCCTTTGGTTAGCTTGAGTAGATGGTGGTGGCATGATGATTGTATTCCTACTTCATCTGCCCAAAATTCAGGGTCCCAACTCAACTAGGAATTCATCTCCTTTCTCTTCACAGTTTTGTATTCTCATCCTAACACACCTTCCATCAGCCTAACATCTCTCTGGGCATCACTAAAGGAATAAATTTACTGGTATACCACTTGACATGTACTCATGATGCCTTGTATTTAGCTCAGTTGAATAATGGATAATGAGGTAACACAGCCACCACTAGAGAGAGCTCTGATACTAGAATTATGATCAAGCCCTATTTTATCTAAGTTCCTATTGCAGAGTTCAGGGGCAGTTGCTTGAATGGATGGAGTGTCAAAAAGGGAAGAGCAGTACAAAATAGAAGGAACTGTAGTGTGTTAGGGAAGATTTTAGACTCAGTATTATTGGACTGTGATTCGTCTACAAAAAGAAGAGTTCTAGTTTGGCCTCTTTCCACTTTAATTCAGCAGTTTTTGACATTCCACTTGCAATACTTATTGCTGCTCAGCTGCTCTGCTTCATGGTTTATGACTTGATATTGCTTTCAAGAGAATATAGGATGAAAATAGAACACCGGAATTTGGGGGGAAAAAACATGATTTATGAATCATGCCATTTATTGTTGCTTAGGTACTTCAGTAAAATTTATGCAATTTTCAGAACTCAGTACATCCATGTAGTTTGACCATTTAAATGGGTGTATCTTTGAACAGAGTAAGTACTTGTATTCTTCTTTCATTAACACCAGAAAATAAATATACTGAGGATACCAACACTGCGAAATAATCTTTGTGCCTTTATTATCATAGTCCAATAGATCTTTACTGAAGGTGAGATATGAACACTATCAAAATAGGGACTGATAATGTTTGAATAAGTGAGGCCAAGTAGACAATTCCATTGTTTTTATAAATACTGCAGGAAAGGTATCATAATTTGGTCAATATTTCTCTAATACCCTCTTAATGTGATCTCTGTTATTCCACCACAATGTAGGGGAAGGGCCAACATGGCAGGCTGTGTGATCAGTGTGAGTAAAACAAGGATCAAATACGCTGTAACAAAGTAGAAGCCGGTGTTCAAAGCCTGTATTTCAAAGCCATATTCAGCCTCTATCAATTCCATGTCCTTCAGAAGAATAAAATCCCTCAGATTTGAATCAATCATCCCAGTCAGGAAGTATGACAGCTTCAGAATGTCTCTGTCTTTGTTCCTAGTCATTTAGTTGGGACTTCTTTTCCAAAATATGCCTAGCCTCCTTCATAAATTTTGTTCTGTGAGACTTTGAGAAAAGACACTACCTTTCCACTGTCAGCAATAAAGTGACAGTGCTTCAAGTTTCCTTCCAGGAGAGCTAGGTGTTCCTTCACCCTCCTCTGTAGCAGTAATCAGCAAACACAGGAAGTCTGCCCACCACTTCATCACCTCTTACACCCACCTTGGCCTGGATCACTTGCAGGGATGAGGCATTCACAGCTTCTCTGAGCAACCTGTCCCAGGGCCTCAACACCCTCACAGTAAAGTATTTCTTCCTAATATCTAGTCTAAACCTACCTTCTTTCAGTTTAAATCAATTACTCTTTGTCCTATTGTTGCCAGAATGCATCCCTATCACTATGCACACTTGCAAAATGTCCCTCTCCAGCTCTCCCTTTTAGGTACTGGAGGGGTCCTGTAAGGTGTCTCTGGAGCTTTCTCTTCTCTGGGCTGAACCACTGCAAATCTTTCAGCCTGTCTTCACAGGACAGGTGTTCTAGTCCTACGATCATCTTTGTGTACCTGCTGTGCATTCATTCCAACAGGTCCATGTTGTCCTTACCTTTGAGGGTCCAGTAGTCCAGTTAGGGTCTCACAAGAATGGAATAGAAGGGGAAAATCCCCTCCCTTGTCCTCCTAGACGGTGTTTTGTATGCAGAGCAGGACACAGTTGGCCTTCTGGGCTGCAAGTGCACATTGCAGCTCATGTTAAGCTTTTTGTCAGCCAACACTCCCAAATTCTTCTCCTCAGGGCTGCTTTCAATTTATTCTCTGCTCCACCTGTATTTGTGCTTGGGATTGCCCAGACCCAAGAGCAGGACTTTGCACTTAGTCTGTTGAACTTCATGAGGTTTGGATGGACCCAAGTCTTAACCCTGTCAAGGTCCCTCTGGATGGCATCGCTTCCCTCCAGTGGGCTGACCACACAACACAACACCAGACAGTTTGATGCAATTGTCATGCTTTCTGAGGGTGCATTCCATCCTACTGTTCTTGTCACTGACAAAAAATTTAAACACCATTGATCCCAACATGTACCCCTTGAGAAGTGCTACTCGTCGGGGAATGCAATTCAGAGACAGATTTGTTGTTGTGGTGGGGGGCGGGGGGGTCTATAATAATTTGTTAGGACCCTGTAGAAGCCAAGAAGATAAAGGGCTAATATGTGGGTCTCAAACAGTGTTAGCTTGATGGCTGTGGAGCCAGCCAAGGATTGTTGGTAACAATCTCTTTGCCTGTCTTCACTGACAAAAGGGACGAAATGGATGCCACATGTTACGGAATCATAGAATCATAGAATTGTTAAGGTTGGAAAAGACCATTAAGATCATCAAGTCCAACGTTCAGCCTAGCACTACTGCTATGTTCCATCCTGATTACAGTGTGGTTTTTGATGCTCAAGACCTTCTCAACTCCTACAGCCTGGTGGAAGGTGAGACAGATGAGGCCAGGACAGGTGAGACTGTGAGATAGGGGCACAAATGGTTGGAAGGATTATGGAATGAGCTCAACTTTGCTAACAACTCAGAAAGCTCATAATGGAGGTAAGGGGGAAACAGTCAGAAAAGTGTCAGTGGTATATATGAATTAATCTTTCAGCCTCAAACACACCCTCATTTTAACCAAAAATATATTGGAAACCTGAAATTACTAAGTTTGCTTACTATCTGAATAAGTGAGTGTATGGAAAGAGGCGAGAGATGACATCTGACACTGCTCCAGTTTCAGGAAGTTGTCGAGTGATAAGGTCACCTCTGAGTCTCCTTTTCTCCAGGCTAAACAACCCCTCAGTCATTCCTCATAGGGCTTGTGTTCCAAGCCCCTCACCAGCCTTGATGCTTCCTCTGGATGCACTCAAGCATCTCAGTGTCCTTCCCAAACTGAGGGGCCAGAACTGGACACAGCACTCAAGGTGCAGCCTTACCAGTGCCAAATACAGTACCAGCAGGACCTCCCTGGTACTGCTGCTGGGCACATTATTCCTGATATAGACCAAGATGCCACTGGCCTTCTTGGCCCCCAGGGCACACTGCTGGCTCATGTTCAGCTGGCTGTCAACCAGTACCCCCAGGTCCCTTTCTGCCTGGGCACTGTCCAGCTACACCGTCCCCAGCCTATAACACTGCAGGGGGTTATTGTGGCCAAAATGCAGGACTGGGCACTTGGACTTATTAAACTTCATCTTATTGGACTCTGCCCATCCATCCAACCATTCCAGGTCTCTCTGCAGAGCCCTCCTACTCTCCAACAGATCAACATACGCTCCCAGCTTGGTGCCGTCTGCAAATTTACTAGTGAAATATTCAATACCCTCATCCATGTCATCAATAAAAATATTGAACAGAACTGACCCCAGCACAGACCCCTGGGGGACCCCCCTGGTGACTGGCCCCAGCTGGATGCAGCACTGTTCACCACCACTCTCTGGGCCTGGCCATCCAGCCAGTTCCTAACCCAGCAAAGAGTGCTCCTGTCCAAGCTGTGCTGCCAGCTTTTCCAGGAGTATCTTGTGGGAGACAGTGTCAAAGGTCTTGACACTGTCCAAATAGACAATATCCACAGCCTTTCCTGCATCCACCAGGAGGGTCACCTGGTCATAAAAGAAGACCAGTTTGGTCAAACATGACCTACCCCTCCTACCATGCTAGCTGGGTTTGATATCCTGGTCATCCTGTTAAGTGCTGCATGATAAACTGTTCCATTACCTTACCTGGCATTGAGGTCAGGCTAACTGTCTTATAATTACTTGGGATCCTCCTTCCCACTCTATTTGTGAATGGGTGTCACACTGACCCACTTCCAGTCATCTGGAACCTCCCCAGTGAACCAGGACTGTTGGTAAATGATGGAGAGTGGCTTCACAAGCTCATTTGCTCCCACATCACAAGCTCCCTCATCACCCTGGGATGGATCCCATCTGGCCCCATAGATTTATAAACATCCAAATGGCTCAGCAGTTTTCTGACTGCCTCCTCCTGGATAACAGGAGGACCATTCTGCTCCCTGACACCATGTACCAGCCCAGAAGGACAGTTGTCCTGAGGACAAGCCATCTTCCCATTAAAGACTGAGGCAAAGCTGATGTTAAGCACTTTCACCTTTTCCTCATCTGCAGTTACTAAGTTCCCTTCCACATCCAGTAGAGAACAAAGGTTGGTTTGCACTTCCTTTTGCCATTAATATATTTGTAAAAAACAAATCTATTATCCTTTACAAAAGTTGCCAAATTGAGTTTTAACAGAGCTTTGGCCTCCCTAATTTTTTCCTAGCAACCCACTTAAATACTTCCTGAGAGACCTGACCCTCCTTCCAAATGATACAGCCTCCTTTTATTCCTAAATTCCTTCAAAACCTCGTTGCCCATCCAGGCTGGACATTTGACTCATCAACTCATTTTTTGGCACACAGGGACAGTCTGTTCCTGTGCCATCAAGATCTCTGTTTTGAAGCACGCCCTCTTTTCCTGGACTCCTTTGTTTTTAAGGTCTGCTTTCCAAGGAACTCTCCGAATAAGTCGCCTAAATAGGCCAAAGTCTGCCCTCTGGAAGTCCAGTGTAAAAGTCTTATTGGTGTTCCTCCTTATTTCACCAGATATTGAGAACTTTATACTCATGATCACTATGCCCCAAGCGGCCTCCAATAACCACATCTCCCACCAACCAATCTCACATCTCCCACCAACCAATCTCTATTTGCAAACAACAGGTCTAACATAGTACCTCCCCTGGTGGGCTCACTCACCAGCTGAGACAAAAATTGTCCTCCACACTCTCTAAGAACTTCCTGGACTGCCTCTTTTCTGCTGTATTAAGTTCCCAGCAGGTGTCTGGTAGGTTAAAGTCACCTACAAGGGCTGATGATCCTGAAACATTCTCCAGCTGCTTACAAAATAAGTTGTCCACCACTTCTTCCTGGTTGGGTGGACAATAACAGACTCCCAGTAGGATATCAGCCTTGTTGGCCTTCCCCTTTATTCTTACCCATAGGCATTCAACCTCATCATCATTAGTTTCGATACCTGTGGCATCAAAAGCCTCTCTAATATAAAGGGCCACCCCTCCATGACTTCTCCCTTTCCTGTCTCTTCTGAAGAGCTTGTAGCTATCCAGTGCAGTGCTCCAGCTCTGTGAGTCATCCCACCATGTTTCTGTGATAGTACCTACATCATAGCTTTGCTGTTTCTCCATGCCCTCCATCTCTTCTTGTTTGTTACCCATGCTGCATGCATTAGTGTACATGCACCTTAGCTGGGCTACTGATTTCACCCCTAACTCAGGCTTGCCACCCTTGGGCCTGCCTCCAGACAGCCCAACTGCATCCCCTTCCCCCTTCAAACCTAGCTTAAATTCCTCTCAATAAGTTCTGCCAGTTCATAAGCTAAAAACCTTCTGCCCTTAACAGAGAGATGGAGCCCATCCAGTTCTAGCAGGCCAGATGCCATAAAACTTGCCCCATGATCAAAGAACACAAAATTCTACTGATGACACCAACCCTTGAGACACTTGTTGATAATGTGGGCTCTCCTATTCCTTTCACTGTTTTTCTCTGCCACCAAAGGGACTGAGCAGAACACTACCTGTGCCCCTATGCTATCAACCACTTGACCTAGTGTCCTAAAGTCCCTTTTAATTGCCCTGATGCTCTTATTTTCAATCTCATCACTGCTAGCCTGGAGTATCAGCATTGGGTAATAACCAGAGGGCTGAATCAGCCCAGGCAATCTCTCAGTGATATCCCGTACCTGGGCCCCAGGGATGCAATAGCCCTCCCTGTGGGATGGATCCAGTCGACATGTGGGGCCATCTCTTCCCTTCAGAAGAGAGTCACCCTTCTACAACTGCCCTTCTTTTCTTTTTAATGTCAGAGGTGGTGATCTGTCTGACAGATGAAGCACAATTGGAAGGCTCACTAGGCAGATCCTTTTCTTCTACATCATCTGGCTGACCCTCTGGGGGTCAGGGCCTCATACCTGTTCTGAAGTGGCACCTGGGTAGGTGATGGTGGTCAGGAGGAATTTTTGTTACCTCCCTGAATAGGGACCCATTTCTACACCCCTTCATCCACCAGGTGTCCTCCTATTGCCTGACAGTGGGAGGCATGGGAGTCCTCTGACTCCTGGTGGGCCTCCCTCAAGGATGGATCAAATATATAACACAGGTTAGCTACTCTAAGCAAGAAATTCATATCTCTACAGAGTCTTCAGTATTGCCTAGTGAACTGTGGTGTTTTGAAATATAACTATTGGTAAGTATTTTACCTGTTCGACAATCCTCCTTTGTGTAGACTGCCTTTCACATGAAAAATCCCTAGAAATGATACTTGGAAGTAAAGAATTAAGCACTCATTTTTCATATTGCTGCTGTTTTCAACAGATCAATGACATTGTCTTCATTTATACCAGGAAAAAATAGTAACTAAAAAAAAAAAAAATCTGTTATAATTACATTGAATTAGAATTAAAGAAAAGAACATAAAACTAAGGAATAAAATACGCTATCAAAAATGTCTTTTCAAGGAAGGTTTGGAAATGGAAAAGTGAAGCAAAAAAGTAGCAGAAGGAATCTGTGTGTTGTAGAACCTGAAGTCTCTTACAACATGAGCAACATTATATTTGAATACAGTAAAACTTTATCTCCATACCTTAAAAAAGCTGCAGTCAGTGTCACAAAGGTTTGAATGTGCACTTCCTTCCAGTACACATGGAGGAGACCAATAAAAGAGGGAGGAAAAGGCAGGTGCTGAATCCTGCGGGGAACAAGGAAACCAGGCCCATTTTTGCCTCGAAGAGGGTCACACTCTGAGACTAGGCTTTTATTTGGAAGGGACATACATTTGGAAATGAAAATCTAATCCAAATGCCTGACTAATTTAGAGCTGACCAAGTTAAAGCATGTTGTTGAGGGCACTGTTCAAATGCCTGAAAAACACTGACAGGCTCGGGGCACTGAGCACCTTTTTGGGAAGTCTGTTTTCTTTATTTTGGCTCCTGTGAGAGGCTTGCAGATTTCCTTGCCGGCCAGACTGTTCAAAGTGAGAAATTCATGGACACCACAGTGAAAAGTGCACATGCAATGTAAAGGTAGTAATTCAGGACTGTTCTGTCACACAAGTGAACAAACATGTATTTCAAAATAAATAGTCAGGGAGGTGGAGGTAGGGATAGAGACAACAAAGCAAAAGTTTCACAGCTTTAACCATTATCTTTTCCCAGAGTCTTTTATAAACAGATCTTAAAATGCAGGTTTCACTTCGGTAAAAAATGCAAAACAAAGCTGAGATTTGAATAAGCTCATTTGACACGGGAACAAGACCAACAGCAAGCAAAGATATGTAGGATTAAGGCTTTTCTGCCTAAAAGAAAATTCTTGGCAGGAATTAATGACCAAGTTCTGACAGTATTCTATGGTCAACTCAAGTATTAGATGCTTTCTTAATGGGTGGATGTTTGACATCCACAAACCATCCACAATGGTTTGACACTGGCCCTATGCCAGGCACCCACAAGGGTCACTCACTCATCCTCCCCTGCCACAGCTGGGCAGAGGAGGGAAAAAAAAAATAACAAAAGCTTCATGTGTGAGGTAAGGAGTGGGAGAAATATTTCAAGGGCAAGGCAGGCTCAACTTAAATTGCAAAATGAATTTTACTACTAACAGAATCAGAGGAGGATAATGAGAAGTAAAATAAGCCCTTAAAACACCTTGCCCTGCCCCAGCACCTCCCTCCTTTCCACCAACCGTGCAGGGAGACAGGGTGTAAGAGTTTTGGTCAGTTTATCACAAAGATTTTCTTTCACTGCTCTGTGAGAGGACTCTTCCCCCGTGAGGTCATGGGTTCCCTCCCATAGGAGACAGTTCTTCATTAAATTCTCCAGCACGGGTCCACTCCCACACGCAGCAGCCAAAATGCACCTGCTGCAGCATGAATTCTTCCCCCCCCCACAGGCTGACAGTCCTCCCAAAACTGCTGTAATGTAGGTCTGTGTTCCCATGGGGTGCAGTGCTCCAAGGACAGGCTGCTCCAGCCTGGAAGCAGAGGCCCTCTCTCTCCACTGAGTCTTCCACTGGATCACAGCCTCCTCCAGGCATCCACCCACTCCAGCATGGGCACCTCCCCCATGGGCTGCAGGTGGATATCTGCATTGGATCTCAGCCCATGGATCCCCACAGGCTGCAGGGGCACGGCTGCTTCACCATGGTCTCACCACGGCCTGCAGAGGAACCTCAGCTCCGGTGCCTGGAGCACCTCCTGTCCTTCCCTTCTCCACTGACCTTGGTGTCCCCATGTTGTTCCCCCTCACATGTTCTCACCTCCTCTTCCCCGATTAGAAGCAAATACCCCGTGACTTGGTTTTGATTTCCTTCTTAAATATGTCATCACAGAGGCGTTACCAGCCTCTCTCATTGGCCCAGTTTTAGCCAGCAGCATGTCCATCTTCAGAGCCATCAGGGATTGGCTCTGCTGGGCATGATGGAAGCTTCCAGCAGCTTCCCACAGGAGCTATCTTTGTGCCCCTCCCTGTACCAAAAACTAGGCCATGCAAAACAAATACAGTGGATGAAGAAGAAAGAAACTTTTGATGATTTGAACATTTGTAAAACAGATTGTAAAGACAGAAGAATTAATTGATGGTGGATTTCTTAACCTAGATAGAAGCTTGCAATTGTATAACATTCTTTTAAAGTTAGCATTTGGTGTATATTTGAGAAAATTTCATTGGCAGTCTTAGTCCTTACTTCCAGTTAAAACCAAAATGCTATCCTTTCCAGCATGAGAACAAATTAAGAGCTTTATCCATGCAACTGTGCTAATACTCAGCTCTCATTTGCCCACATAGAACAAAATTTAGCAGGCATTACAAGTTGATTGTCTATTTTCTTGATATAGATTGTCTTTTACAGGTGTATTTAATAGCATGATAATGTCAACTTTTCAAGTCTGAGAAATAACCAATTCTTATTAAAACTATACATTTGCAAAAGAATCTTTAAAAGCTCAGAACCAGATGGCAAAGGAGAGAATATGTTGCACTTAATGGACTTGATTTTAAACCAAATCTCAACTTGGGCATGGCTTTTTAATATTTGAGTTTATTGTAGGTCTACCAAGTCCTAAATATTTAGGACTGGCCTGTAGCAAATCTATGTGAGAAAAAAATAGACTCTGAAAATAGAAGGAAGTGAGGTACCATAAATCAGTTGATTTGGAACGGAGAAGGGAACATGAAACAGGAGGTAAGACATTCAAAAATAGCACCAATTAGTAGGAAAGTGGTCCTGACAAGAACTTAACAGACAATATCTGGCTAGTTCTGAGGCAGCTGATGGCACTGTCAAGCTCATCTATCATGAAAGCAAACAGACACTTTGAATCAAACATGGTGAATTTCTATGACAACACAACTTTTGGTGATACAAGATGCTGAAACTTTGGAGTTGTTGGCCAAGAGAAAAATGTACCAGCTATTGAACAGGTGAAAAGTGTCGACAAGTTTGGAAGAAAAATCAAATAATTCATGTTTTATGTAAAATTAGCCAGCTTTGGAAATTCTCCAACAATTCAAAAGATGTGAGAAATCTTCACAAAAACTTCACTATTACAGTCAATCCTTGTTTTGTCACACATTTTAAAAAATGACAGAAAAGAGAATATTTAATCTTCATATGATTTATTTAAAATGTAAAAATCAGCTCTTTGCCGTAGTTCTATTCTTTCCAGACCTTCTGGATTTTTTTTTCCCCAAATCAAGAAAAAAAATTTGAAACACACTTTTTACTGTAGTGGCATTTTACTTTCCCAAACTATTTCAAGACAGAAGAGTCTGATTTCTAACAAAGTGGTTTTGCCAAAACTCACTGTAGTTCACTCTTTTAAAAAACATTTTATTGACAGTTGAATAAAAACTTAGGCAATCGGAACATTAAAATACCTTGAATAATGACTGAGGCACAATTATTATAAAGTCTGGTTTTTGCTCAATGCATTTTTTTTGATCCCTGTTACTGTACAGGCTGATTTTATTCAGTGTCTTTGTCCTCTGTATAGAATGGAGGGGCAATTATTCCACTGAGTTCATAGAGCATGCTGAACTTTGCTAATGCTCCATCCCACCAGACTAACCTATTTCAATCACTTCTTTCTCTTTGGTCTTCTACAACTAGGGCAGCAGATTTTTCTGCCACATGCTTATGAAGAAAAAAGGGTGGGGGGGGAAGTAACAGATTTATTGTATCTCTTCAGGTTCACAATTGTCCTTCCTTCAGCAGGAATGCCAGAAAGTTGTAAACATATATAAAACCTTTTAGTGTGAGTACAGTCTCTTAATTAAAACTACTCTCTCTCTTAAATATAGCTCTCTCAATTTTAATCTAGTAACATTTTGCCCTGGTGGCAGGTATCCAGATCCATCGTTACAGTGCAAGATGATTCAGTGGCTTTCTAGCCCCAGAAGACTCTCTACTTTATCAAAAGTATGGCAGAGGAGAAGACAGGAAGTAAAATGATGAAGGAATAATTGAAACACAGGAGCTCAACACACCAAAACAAAAAAGCTGACTCGATCAGTAAGTCAGAGCTGCTGACTGAAGTAAACCTTAATACCAAATAGCTTGGTATTACTTAAGGGAGTTGCTCAAAAATGGCTAATTGGCAAAGAAGCAGAAAAAAGAGAAAAATTATTCAGTCTTCCAGAGAGGCTATGAAAGACACAAAATTTCCCTGAAGACTTCATATATATATGTGTTCCTTATTGTAGTCTCTTGTAAGCACCATTATTTTTCCTCTTGACTCAAGACTTTGTATTATTAGTCATTAAAGTAAAGTAACTAAACACAAAAGTAAAAACTGGGAGGTATTTTGCCAAAATGAATGCTAACAGACAGCCTTTTTTTTCCCTTAGTTTGGAATTTATTTTTTAATATTAACATCATGAAAATAAGATTGACAGTCCCATTGATACTTGAAAATATGCTTTTACTTCTTAACTGCACATTAAGTTTTTCCCAAGCTACCGCATGAGATTGGTAATATGACGTGCAGTCTGTTACTGTTCAGAATTTTGACCAGATCAGTAGTATCTGAAAGTCAGTCAGACCTTTGAAGTGCTAAATTACTGGTCTGATTTATGTCCTTGGTAAAGGATAACAGCACATGTAACTGACATGCTGCTTGGTCTCAAACTGAGTGAATGAGCTTTGGGGATGTTGAATAAGTTCCTAACTCATCTCTCCCATCTGGAATGATCTCTGAAGGTTATGCAAAAACCATGTAAAGACACTTCTGTGGTTACTGCACATGCCAAGTCTGCTGCAAGGATATGCAGAAGAACACTGATTTTCTGTAGATTACCAACCTACAGTTTTTCCTGAAAGATAAACTACTTTTTACTAAGACATATCTCTAATAGATATAAGTTGGCGATCTTCAAAACTAATATAAAGTCCAGAGAAAATAGACCAGTGTACTTCTTTTCTCTGAGGGAAGGTAATTGGCATAAATATGAATTGACTATCACTCAGTATATGTAAAACTTATGAAGAAATTTTGGAAACACAGGGGAATAGAGCATTAAAAGCTTAGGCAACAGGATATGTGAGAATATTATCAATACCCACTCTTTTATAGAGCATTAAGCTATTAACATTCTTATTAGGGATTTGGTACTGATATTGTCAGGCTGAAGAAGAGGAGATAAGGGACAATATAGCTTTTGTACCATAAAGGAAAATGTTGTTGGATCCAAATTTGCCAAGGAATAAAGCAACAGCACTGGTAGCAAAAGAACCAAATAAACAAGGTGACAAAACATAACAGGAAAAAAAATCCAGCCATGCTGGACATTCTTAGCTGTCAGTTTGGCTTTATTCTGAGCTAAATTCCGGAACAGTAAGCCTTCTATCTCTAAATTACAACATTTGATCATATTTTAAAAGCATATTTTATTTCTACAACCTGTTCTTACACTGATGGGCTCCTGCATGATTTCCGTTTTACCAAGGGAACTATCAGTATTGCAGAGCAAATCACAGTGTGAGCAGTGGTGGCATTTGTGTATATCAATAGTGGGGGGGGGGGCTGATGATCCAGCACTAGCATGCCTGCTGCTTTTGGTAATCAGGATTCAATTCCTTGCTCTGCCATCAACTTCTACAGCATTAACAAAGCTACATAAGTTAAATCTGTTTGGAAGATGCAGATGGATGTGAGTTCAGTCTCACAAAGTTTTAACCGAGCACTCTGGAAGCTCTTGAGAAACAATAGTTAAATCTACTAAACTAATATCCATTGCCTTTCAGGAATTGTGTACCGTGCCAAATTAGAACAGCCATTTGGTTTCTGGTCCAGAGCTGGCTCATATCCTAGCATAAGATGGCACACTAAGTTCATATCATAGACTCCCAGTAATCTCATACTATTCCAATTTTTGAGTTATCATATTTTGAGAAGTGATTTCTCTTCATTTGAGATGTGGCAAATCACCCTAACTCACCATCTGCATGCTTCTACTCTTTGGCAAAGTCAAACAGTAGGAGTCAGGTGACATTTCCCTTAAGTCATGCTGTATTGTTTCTCGCTGTGATAAACCACTATCAATGGCTGCATTACACAGGCAGTTTCTGCAAGTCACCTGAAAGCCCTTTAGAAACACTAAAGCCAACACCAATTTGGCTGGTCAAGCTGACACTGCTGGGAGTTCTTCTCTGAGAAAGTCAGATCTGAAGTTTGGCAGTAAAAAGAGAAAAACTATGGTATTGCCTGTTGCTTCTCTTCAGCATCAATCACAGTCTTGTCCAGTCCACAACCCCCTTTTTTTGTTGTCGGTGAGGAAGCTACAAATGTGTGGCCCTGTAGCTGTTTCTTTTCATTTAGACTGAGGTTATATCACCTCTCATAAGCCTTGTAATGAATGACCCATGAAAGCATAGGATTCCCTTACCTTACAAATGCAGAGGTTTTTAAACAGATATAAGGTACACCAAATATATGGGCCGGAGTTTAATATTGCAAGCCTTTTTTTTTGTTTTAGTTAATGATGAAAAGGTAAAGAATTTTCTTTCTGGTATTTTCCATCAAAACAAAGGATAGTAACAGAAACTAGAGCATTGGATTTTTATGAGGAATAGAATTATATCTGGCTTTAAACTGTTAAGATTGCATATTTATCCTAATTCTCTATAATAGTTGCAACAAAACAATATGAAATCTAGAGCCAGGTGGGGAACATATCTACTAAAATCTGTCATATAATAAAAACCATTTTCTTTCAGTCTTTTTCCCTTTTGCTCCTTCCATCAAAGAAGTAGTTTTTAATTTAATTATAGATTTTATTAATTTTTGCCTTTGATGTAATCTTTCTTTAATAAAGGAGTTGTTTTGTCAGTTTTCTTAAGATTATTTTCTTTCTGTCTCTGTTATACCTCTCTTCTGTGTGGTAAACTAAAGTTTAAATACTAGCAAAAATATTATTCCAATACTTACAGTTGAATATCCCATAGGACTACAAATCACCTACATTTATATCAGAAATTGATACATTAGGGAAATAATGTATCCTAAATCTTTTCATGTGTCAGGCTATTCCTATTTCTTTGCTATAAAAAGAAAGGAATAGGAACAGTATGATGGGCTCTGACAGAGACTACTGGATATGCTACCATGGAATCAAGAATGCACTAACACTACAATTAATTAGAAATAATCACCATTCTGAATTAAATTATGTCTTTATGCATCTCATAGTTATTAATAATCATTCACATGTTAGTGTGAAAATTTTAAACCATCTGAACTGCTTGAATTGACTGTTGAAGGCTGATCTTATACCACACATGGCACAGCTTGTCCAAGTCAGATGGTACTTTTGTTTCCCTTGACTAGATATATAAGCTAATGTAAGTAAAAAGTAATTATTAGTTACAAATGGAAAAAGAACTTTTTATGGGGCTTTATGTCCCATAATTCTTATTCATTTAAACCTTTCTGTAACTGTTTATGTCATTGAGCTTGTTGGCTAAACAGCACAAAATTTGTGAAGATAAGGCCATTCATAATATCTGTCCATGAAAGCCCTCTTCTTCCATCTTTTCTCCTTGCCTCTCCTCTTCTCTCTTTTGGTCTCAACCTTGCAGTAGGTCTAGTCCAAGTGGTTTTACCAGGGATGTCAGTCTATTATACCAGATACAGCTCAAGAAAGTTTTCCACTGTAGTGGGAAAAAATAAGTGAAACACATGTAGCATACAGATATGCAGTTGTAAGAAAGAGAAACACATAGAAATAAAAAAGTTAGGGAAAAAAAGCAAAAATCTGAAAGGATAAATCCAAAAAGGAATAAAACTTGAGCTTAAAATACTGCATTGGAAGACAAGATAAGACTTAAAAAAAAAAAAAAAAAAAAAAAAAAAAAACAAAGGAAAAAAAAAAACAACAAGAGGCATATTATCACATGCACCTATNAAAAAAGGCAAGGGAAACAAAAAACAAAAAAAAAACCCAAAAAACCCCCCCCAAAAAAAAAAAACCTCAGCCAAAACTGTCCAGCTAAAACCCCAGCCTGATCAATAAAATAGTTAAAGAGACTTTCATACAGAAGATGTTGGCATTTAAAAATTGGAAAGCTTTTTCAGCTGAGGAGAACAGAAAAATCCATAATACATAGCAGGTCAAATAGAAGCAGGAAATTAAAAGAGCTAAAAAAGAATTTGAAGACCATCTTGCAAAGGATGCTCAAGCTGATAATGAGAAGTTAATAAAATACATCAAAATTAGCCATCTAGGGAATGGGTTGGATTGTTTGATGACAAGAGTTTTAAAAGAGGAAATCATGAATGATAAGACCATAGTGGAGAAGTTCAGTGAAATACTTTCATTTTTACTGCATGCACAGGATGCTGGGGAATTTCCCACACCTTATAAATTATTTGTAGTAAATAGATCAGAGGACCTAGAATAATGCAGGGAAGCCCAAGAGTCTTGAATATAAAGATTTCATGATGGGCTAGTTCCCTGCTCCTGGCTTTGCAGAGACTGAAACCTCTCACTGCTGCCTGTGGCCCTGATCTGCTCTGTACTGCTTGGACCTGATGTGTTTGGACACTGTATTATTAACACCTGACAGAAAATGGATCTTTGTCATGGGATATGTAGGCTGTCCTTTCTCCAGTGGCTACCTAAGTTAACCTTCCCTCCTTGTCTTTCCTTCAAATTCTTCATATTTCTCTTGGAGCAGGTGCTTCAACTAGGACTGAAGCAGTACTCATTTGGTCTCCTCCTGGCAAGCATAGCTTTAATTTCACCAACATATTGCAACTTCACTCTGAGGATTAATTAATTTTTCCTGTGGGTGGCAGTCTGCATGCCGACATAAAATTTATTTTACTTCCAGTTTCATTGGTTTTGCAGTAACTGGTAAAGCATTAGCTGCTGAAGATTGCACAGAATATCTGAGCAGGATAAATGAAGTCCCTTACTGCAATATCTATACTTATATGTCAACTATAAAGTTTCTCAGCTACAGAATTTCATTATTGAGTTGGTGTCTGCATATCCCCTGAAGCTATAGAGCTTAACACAACACCTCCACAATGAGCAGGGAAAATAAAATGTAAAAATAAATAAATAACTGTGAATAGATCTTGGTAAAGAGAGTTGATTCAATGCCACTGGATGCCACTTTTGTTTGTCTCTGTCTTTCCTCCTAAGCTGGAGTTGTATCAGGGGCACAAACTTCTTACATACAAATGATTTCAGGACATGCACTTCAGCCTTACCTGCTATATTAACTAACTTCAGCAGTGGCATTGTTAATTTTTCTGAACATCTGGACAAAATACAGTTAGATTTTTCCCATGTTTCAAAAATCACTAGGGGAACTTATTATAAGAATCATCATAGCAGAAAGAAATCTCAAGTTATAAATAAAGTAGCTATTACAAAAGAGGAATCCATAGATCAATATGTTTTGTTCAGAGCCTGAAACAGTGATCAGTAGTGATCAGTAGTGCTTACTTCCCACAAAAATTTTAGATAGATATTATTATATTTAAGATTAAAAAAAAAAAAATCATTTTATTTCTCTAAGAATAATGACCTGAGAAGTCTCCAGGCACCAACTAGCCAACTCTCTTTTTTGGCCTATGCTTTCCAAAAGACAGGATAATGATAAACCTTCCAAAAGGCAGGTTTATTTTTATTATTTTTTTTTCTCCCTTGAATTACATGCAGTCAACAAAAAATAGTCTTGTGATTGAAGCACTGGTTAAGAACCTACATGATCTCCAGTCAGTTCCCAGGTTTGCCACAATATTTCTAGACTATTATGGGCAGGTATTTTGTGTGAGATTCAGTTACCTTCTTTTTCCCAGCTGTAAGATAGACATCAAGGCTCTATCTATTATCACTAGAAATAAAAGCACTTTCAGAGGGCAGCTACTTCTTTCCTAACAAGCCTAGCTTCTGGATGGCTAAAATTAAAGAGATGGTCCTCAGATCTCTATTCCTTGGAGGAAGAGAAATATGGAACAACGTTAAAAGCTGAGCAGTCTGGAATGTTTTGCACATGGATGAATACTCAGTACTTGCTATTAGCCTGGCTAAACAGACTCTTTGCAGGTCGGCCCCAAGACAGCAGCATGGAAAACTCTCACACGCACATGTCCCGCACGGTGCAAATCCCACCCGTGGGAATGGAGCACATTCTCTGAGCCTCATAATATTGCTTTCAGAGGGTCTGCAGCTGCAGCTTCCCTCACTGGCTGCCAGTTGGTTTGGACTGTCAGATGGACTCTACTCACTTGCTCATGACAGATTTTCTGAGAGAAATCCCTGATAAAAATGAAACCATTTTGAATGAAACTCTGTTCATGGGGGAGCAAGAGATCCCCAGAACATCCATTTCATCCTGCCACACCCTGAATTTTCTCCAGTATTATATGCCAAAGACCATAAAAAGGTGCCTCCACAAGTAAAAGAGAAATCCAGCTCAGCTCAAAGCTATTCTCTGCTGTGGGCTTTTTTTGAATTTAAATTACCAGACTCTTCTCTGATGCTTTATGCTAGCTAGGATAGTCATGATTTTCTTTCAAGCTACTAACTTTCTTCCAAAATCAAAGTGAAGTCATGTTTAGCTTCCCATTTTCCTGACTAGGCTTATCCTGCTCAACTAAATGGAGTTTCCTGCTTTTTCTCAGATAAGGCACATAATTACTTGGCAAAATTTAAATGTGATTTGTTTAATTTAATTTATGATTATGAGCTTTTTATAACTACATAAATTTAACTTCTCACATATAATAAAGACTGTATCCTCACAATACCCTTATAAAATACTCTGTATTATAGGCACCAAATGGAGATATAAAGGGTTTGTCTAGACATGACATTATAGGAAGCATAAGCCTGACTTTCATATGTGGAAAAATGACCAACCCCAATCTTATAGTGTTGGTGTGGCAGCAAGTCTGACTTTATAAACCTTTTTGAGAAAAAGTGTGTGTCACTTAAAACTGCTCAGATGTAAAATTGCACCTCTATTTTAGGTAGAACTATAGGATTAGAGCATGATTCAGGTTGGAAAGAAGTTTGGGAGGTCTTTGGTCTCATTACCTATTAAAAGTGGTGGAGTCAGATATGACAACAGCATAGGTTGGTCAGAGATTTATCCTGCTTGGCCTTGAAAACATCAGTGCTGGACACTGGCAGTTTCTCTTTTCAACATGTTCCAGTGCCCGACAGTCCTCATGGTGCATAACATTTTCTTCATCTCAAGTCAAAACCTGTTTTTTCCTAGTTTGTGTGGGCTGTGTCTTGTTCTTCTGCCACTGACTGCTGTGAAGAGCCTGGCTTGGACTTGCAGTTCAACTTAATTTGCAAAATTAGTAATACATACAGCAAATTATGCAAAAATACTGCTACTAATTGAAATATTACTGATGCATTTGCACAATTTTCATGGTCAAAACATGCACTGAATGTCTGAAAAACAGGAATAGAGACAGTATATCTGAGTCCAGTTGTGTGTCCTATCTATTAATCAATTTGACTACATTGAAAAGAGCTTTTATTGAAGTGCTGAATATGGTTCACTGTTGCTTTTCATAGACTGTCCTAAGATGGAACCTCAATTAGGAAAGTGTTACTTTTGCCTTCTGTGCTCTTAGCTTTCTCTCTCTCCATTTACTCTTTCTGTTGTTGGTGGTGGTGCTGTTGTTTGTGCTGATGTTCTTTTGTGGTTTTATTCTGTTCTGAAAACAGCCCATTTCAGTCCTTAAAGAACTTTTCAATACATATCAATGATTCTCTTTCTATATTATTTGATTTCTCTATTCTCTGTCTCAGGAGACCATTTTAAAATTTAACCCAGGATGCATATTCCTCCATTCAGGCCACCTTTTTTTTAAAAAATATTGCTGTGATCTGTGTCATAATATTCACACCTTTTCTCCTCTCAATATTTTAGTGATTGATTATAAGCATGACTTTAAATTTTTATTTTATTTTTAATTTTATTGTTTTATTTTTTTTGAAGGTGAAAGACATATTTGTGATTTATTACCTTTAGAAAATGAATTCTTGTCATTATAACTGAGGTTTACTTAAAATCTCAATGTTGAAATGAGCTATGCAAATTTTATTATACAATGTCCCAGTCATTGATTAAAATTGGACTAGTACCAATTTTACTAGTAGGTGCTTTATGCAAGCATCTTCAAGAATGATTGTGACTGAAAACATTAAATAAAATCCTTTTTGGTTTTGTACAGAAATAGCCTGTTTAGCATAGAGAAGAGAATGCTTGGGGGGGGATCTTAACAATTTATATGAAAATCTGAAGAGAGAGGGTAAAGACAAAGCCAGGTTCTTTTCAGCAGTGCCCAGTTACAGGACCAGAGCCAGTGGCCACAAACTGAAAGAAGGTTCTTCCCTCTGAACATCAGAAAACACTTCATCAATGTGAGGGTGACAGGGCATTGCCTTAGGTTGCTTAGGGCAGTTGTGGAGTCTCCATCCTTGGAGAGAAAGAACAGACAAAAAGCCATCTGGTCCTGGGAAACCTGCTCTAGGTGGTCCTGTTTGAGCAAAGGGCTTGGACTGGGTGACCAGAGGTCACTTCCAACCTCAACCATTTGGGAAGAGCTGGGGGCAATTCTAAGATGACAATTCTAAGAATATTAATCAGATGGCAATTGTATGTGTCAGATTTTTTGTCCTTTCTTTATATGTGTTTCCTCAAATTTCAGACAGTGTTGTCAATCTCATTGTATTTCTGTCAAGAAAAGAAAAAATGGATGACTCTAGAGAATAAAAATGTCAATAATGTTAGATTATATTTTACTTGTGATTTTCTGGAATTCCTAAACAAGGAAATTACTTCACGTACTATTCCCCAGTGGAATTGCTGAATGTAATGTGCATAGTCCTTAAAATACTGATATATAAGACTTGAAATTTTCAGCAACTGGGATTATGTGTGGATAATGCATACGGAAAAGAAAGGTTATGGAATATCATTCTCCTTTGGCACAGATTTTAAACAGAAGTCCTTTCCCTTCTAGTTTATTGGAGTACATATTTTTCCTAAAACTGGTATTTTTGAGGAGATATGGATAGGGATTGTTTGAGAATGGGGATATACTTGAAGAGTTTTTACCAGTCATTGATTCCTAACACTTGGCTAACCTACTTTAATACCTTAGTTTATTAAAATGGGATATAACTTGGATCATTTTGGTCTGTACAAGGAACTATAGATGTGGGATTTTTTCTATACTGTATGCACATACACATATGAACATGTTCCTAAATCAAACGTACATTCCTGCTAAATCAAATTTAATACATCATTCACAGCTGTTACTGTATCCCTTTCCAGTTCCTGAAGGACAGATAAGTATTCATATAGCGGGTATTCCATAATCCTTTGGATTAGGAGTTATGAAAATATATTTTTGTAATCTAAGTTTTGAACTTGATACATTAGTATCATTTTTTGCATGTAATACTGTAATGAAAATACCATAATAAAATAATCCATATTAAATTTATTTTTAATGCTTTCCTGTAAAAATAGACTTAATTTTAGATTTATAAGATCCTGTTTTATTCCCTGCCACTGTCTCAATTTCCTCAATAAAACCATTTTTAACAGTATCACACTGTCAATAAATATTAAAAGTCAATAATTTCAGTTACAAATATCACACATGTCACCATAAAATTCAAAATCCCAAAAGAAATGTCTCTGATTAGTTATTCATAAAATCATTGAAAATTCAGCAATGCAGGTCATCACATTACTAGATACCTTTATCTGAGTAAATAAAGTGAGTATAAAATATTAACTAAATATATTAACACAGATAAATTATCACAATCCTGATTCATTAATAGGTTGTCCTTTCCTGATGTGTATGTCTTTCAAGCCAATTTTGCCATTGCAAATAGTCTTGTGGAAGTTAATGTTTTTAAGATTATTAACATGATGTACTAAGGAGGAAAGTACATCTAAATAGAATGGCAATAAAGTTTCTTTCCCTAATACAGGGTTAGGAAACATAGGGGTTAAATCTATTTTTACTTGAAAAATCTCAGCTTTCAAGATCCCCATGCAAATGCTTCTCTCATAAATACATATTTGCAAAAGAGTTTGGAACACTATCTCTTTCATCAAACATTATTCTCCTGGATATTCTCAGAAAGCAAACAAAAGGGATTGTGAATACTTGCCAGAGCAGATTTACTACATGTAGCTGAACAAGTATTAGTGAATATGGGATTTTTTTTCAGTAATCTTGCACATACTGATCTTTTCAGGGTAACCAAATGACTCTACTGGGCATCTCTCCCCTTCCTTCACCCTTAAAAAACTCCAACACAGCTCTGTTACCTTTCCCAAGTTACCTTTCAAGGTAAACAATAAGTGTACAGAGTAATAACAGAATGCTTCTTGCTGTTCGTGAGGGATGTGACCAAGATAAGCAACTCACAAGTGCTCCATATCAGTGTTCCAAGACTGGAACACACTATCTAAACATGAACCACACAAACTGGAGAAAGCAATGAAACTCAGACACTTTTTGCCTCAGTGATCTAGCCACTATGAACAGTCTTGTCCTAACAGATCTTCTACAGATCTCCTTAGCTTCTGTATTCATGTTTCCAGTTTGCATGTCTTGTTAGGTAGTGTTAGTTGCAGTCTTAACTTAGATCTCCATAGCACATATTTTTAATGCAAATCAGCTGTTTATCTTTACATTTTATTCAAAAGGATTGGAAATATAAAAAAATATTAAAAGGCATAACAATGATAATTTGTTTTATGGGTTTTTTTCCTGTGCTTTGGAGGAAAAAAAATTGGTTGTTTTTTTTTTTTTTTTCCCTCTTGAGTCTTGTCTTCAGTAAAGGAGTCTTGATTTCCTTACTCTTCACTTTGAAATTATGCTGCTTCTAGCGTATATATATATTTTATATTTCTAAAATATCAGATTTCCCTCTGGGGTAAACCTGAACTGTTCATGGATATCTCAAATATAAATCCTTAGCAAGTAGGAAGAACCCTGTAACCTTTTTAATAAATGTACTTCAGGAGATGTGCAAAAAGTTGTCTTACAGAAATGTGCTTCACCTGTAGGCCATTGGAATAATATTCTCTGCTTTGTGTTGTATCAGTCTGGGTGTGATAACGTTGACTCAGAATCTGAAACTATTTCTTCCCTAATCTTCGAAGAGAAGTCCAGGGAAACTTTAAATTCTATATGTCACTCTAGTGTTTCCTGGAGCAGCATTACATCCATACTATGATTCTAAAGTCCTGTGGCAATGACATTTAAGATGTCCTGACCAAGAATTCCCAAATACCTTTCAGACTTGGATGAACCATCACAAGCCTTTGAAGATATTTTCATTTGACTTCTGATCTATTTTTAGTAGGTTTAAAAATAACGCTAATAACTATGAGAGTGAGCTTTCTCTAATTATGCTTTCAGAACAATTCAATATATTCCAGTGTCAATCAGTTGCTCATTTAAACCTGATGGTAAGCCCTTTCCTAATATTGCCTATAATAATTAGTGTACTTCCATGGAGAGACATTTTTTACTGTTTTAAGCAGAGCTTTTCAATATATATTTATAAAATCTAGGAAAATACTGTAGAGATTTGATTGGGGTTTTAGAATTCAAAGTAAAAGACATTTAGTTCAGATGTTTGACAAAGGACCCATTTAACAAGTCAATCATGTATCTGTGTCAGAGCTGCTGAATGTCCTAGGTGAATACATGCATTCATATATATATATATATATATATATATATGTTCTGTTAGGAAAGTATCAGAGATAATTGATGCATCTTGATTCAGTTATTCACCTCCAAATCTGTGCATGATATTGTCACTGAGGTGAGAAACCTACACCTTGGTGGACTGCCTAATTAGGTGAGCCCCCTTTGGGGCTAATGTCTAATAGCTAGGGTTGTAGCAGGCTGGTCTACCTCAATAAATATTGAGAGACATGACAGCCCCATTCCACCGAGGGGGACATGACAAGCAGAGTGAGTATTCTCCCAGCCTGGTACTGTGAATTGCAGAGTTTGATGCCTGAGTCAGCTGAAGTAGATAAGCAAGCGGCAAGTAGCATGAAAGAATATTGTAAGGGTCAGGGAGCTTTGGCCATGAGGGCAATTTGATTGCTTACTCCTCTTGAGCAGGTGATACTTCCTTCTTCTTGCAATTCCCCTAGAGAGAAGAGAGAATCTTGTTATCAGAACTGAGGGGTGACATGTTGGACTGTGCTAATTTTAGGGGGTATCAAATCTTAATACCTTAATCTAAAAAGAATAGTGTATTGGAGGGCAAGAGTTCTAAAGGCTATGAGATTTCATGGTAGATAAAGAGGGTCCAAGGGAGACACTGATAAAAGTAGATATGAAGTTGGAAGGTACCACATAAATAAAGTAACTTGTGAATAAGGAGTGTTTGAATACTACAAGGAAAGGTATGGACAGAGCAGATAGGTGGCTGAAGACAGACGAGGCAAACCAGTGTGAGAGGAAAATACAAAAATTTGAGGAATTCCTTCGGTCCCCCAAGAAAACAGTATTTTTTTTTTTTTTTTTGTGTTGCAGGTTTGGTTTGGTTTGGGGATTTTTATTTTGATTATTTATTGCCCACAAAGACAACTGCAAAATGTCTCTTTTCGAAGCTATGTTCAATGCTTCCTGGATTCTAAAAGCAGATCCTGTAAAGGTCCTAATAAAGTCAGCTAATGCAATGACAAATAGATGGGGATGTGACAGGATAATTTTAACATTGCTCTTATAGGGTAATTATCTTTGAATCCTTTACTTTTTTTCTCATTGCATATTGGAAAGGTATATTGTAATCATTAATATGCTTTTAGCTTGTTTTTTAATGAAAAAAAACCCCAAACCCAAAACACCTAAACAATCAAGTAACTGTGAATCACCACAGATGGGTTTCTTTTCATTTTACGACAATGCTGCATAGTGTGGTCCAAAAAACTTTATAATTGTAAGGACTGTGTTTTGGAAACATGCCAGCCAAGCCTACTGTCTCAAATACTATTTTAGAACGATCATGAATGAAGATTTAAAAACTACAGTAATAAATAGGCCAAAGGAACTCAAAATAAGTCTTTATACTGATGAAAGTATTCTGCATCCAGGTAGTCATACGTGACTTTTTTTTCTAATTACTACAAAATATTCACACACATTTTTCTTATTTGTACCTTCTTTTCTTTTGATATTATGGGACGTGGTATTTAACACATCTCATGATGTTTACTCATGAGTCCACTCCTCAAGTCTGTTCAGATCTTTTTTGTACAGGTCCCTCTGGATGGGATCTTGTCCTTGTGTTGTGTCAACTGCATCATTCATCTTTGTGTCATTTTTCAACTTGCTGTGGCTGTACTCAATCCCTCTGTCTGTGTCATTAAACAGCATGTTAAAGATATTAAAGAGCACTGCTCCCAAGTGCTTGTCATAGGTCTCCACCTGGGCACAGAGCTATTGACAAAAAACTCCCTGACTGGGTCCATCTGACTAATTCCTTATCTACCAAATAGTCTACCTTTCAAATCCATCACTCTGTTTTAGACATAAGACTGTCAAGCATGGCCACATTGAAGGCCTTACAGAAGTCTAGGTAAGTGACATTGATCATTCTTCCCTTGTTGGGCTCTTGCTGCCACTCCATCCTAGAAGGCCATCAGATTGATCAGGCATGATTTTCCCCTAGTAAAGTAACACTAACTGTCTCCGATCACCTCCTTATTTTGCATGGACCTTAACATTGTTTCCATGAGGATCTGCTCCATGATTCTGAAGCACAAATTTGAGGCTCTACCTCTTTGTAGTTCTCTGGGTCTTCCTTTCTACACTTTCTAAAATAGGAACAATGTTTCCTTTTTTCCAGTCATACAAGACTTCAACTGACTTTTCAAACTTTTCAGATATGATGGAGAGGTGCTTGGCAACAACATCAGAAAACTCCTGAGAGTGTTGATTGTCCACTATGCTGTCCTTAAGGACAGTTTCCCAAGGATTTCATCCACTAATTATTTAAAAAGTTGAAAGTTTTCTCTTCTAAAGTTTAGGGTCCTGATTTTGCTCCATGCCAGTCCCTCTCTCTTTCAGATCACAAACTCCACCAGGGCATTGTTACTACAGCCCAGGATGCCTCCAATCTTGACCTTTTTAGTGAGCTGATCTGCATTTGTGAGTAGTAGTAGTAGTACTGCACCTGATACTACCAGGTGCAGTAATGTTTTCCCTCCCACTGGTTTATCCAACATTTGGATCTCACCTCATGACTCTCCTGGATTGTTTGCAGACAATTGGATTGCTTTCCCATCAGGCATCCAGGTGGCTGAAATCCCCCGTCAGGATGAAAACTTGTGAGCACAATGCTTTCTGTAGCTGAAGCAAGCAGCTTTGTCAACAGACTCCCCTGGTTAGTGACACATTGTAGACTCCAACCACAATGTGTCCTTTGTTGGTTCTGTCCTTGATTTTCATCCATAGACTCTGAACAGTTCAAGGATGTTACTCAGAGATGGCTCTTCACAATCTATCCCTTTATCAGCAGTACCACTGCCTCTCCTTCCCAGCCTACCTCTTCCAAAAAGCTTGTAGCCCTCAACTGTAGTATTCCAGTTGTGGGATTTTTGTGGGTTAGATTTCTTCAGGGAAATTTCTTCCCAGTTGTTCTCATGCAGATGGCGAATGGGCCTTGATTAAGAGACAAAAGATGGAGCCAGTGCCTTGGCATACAGTTGGAATGGCTCTGGGTGTGGGGGGTTGAAGTGATGGGGTTTTGTCAGTGTCTTAGTGGAGGGTGGTTCACTCTTTGCCTGGCTTAGAGGGAAGACAGTGGTGGTGTTTGGTGCTGGACCTCTCCTGCTCAGAGGACTTGCTGCTGCTGCAGAACTTTCCTTGCTGTTTCTCCTTACCCCTGGTAAGCCACTGCTCACAAGAGTGGCTAATGGGCTGGGACTTTTCAGCTAATGCCCTTGCTGGGAGAGAGACCTTCACCATCTGCATGGGTGCCTCAGGGGAAAACTGGACCGCTACTGAATGGTTGGGGATGATCTGTAAGTCTTACTAAACTCTTGATGTCTCCTGGTTATTTGTCTCTGAGAAGTACATTATTTTCCCCAACCAAATCTCATTTAAAACTCTGCTACTAAATCCAGCCAGTTTGCTTCCCAGAACACTCTTACCCCACCTGGTCAGGTGTGCCCCATAATTATTGACATTTGAAAAGAAAGAGTGATCTCTACATGGTGCTTTATTACAGAAATCTACCATGTGAAGAGATAACTTCACTGACTGTACAAGAAACCTCTAAACTAAGCCTCAGTTGAATTTCTTATATCACTGGACAGAAAAGTGCAACTTCTGCAGCATAAATGGGGAAAACATTGGGTTGTGGCAAAAAATATTAACTCAAGCTCAGGCTACTTTGAAATTTGCCTCCAAGGTTATGGAAAGATGCATTAATTGAATTTCCACTAGTCAGGATGCAAACCAAGTGTTTTAAGCTCTCAATGGCCACCATTTTTATCACAAAATAAGTCTCTTTGGGTGGAAATTTCCCACTAATATTGTGGTGGTTTCTTATAGTTTATTTGTTGGTGGTTTTTGTTTTTTTGTTTTGTTTTGTTTTTTTTTTTTTTAATAGAAATTCAAAAACTGAGATAAATACTGTTTTGAAGATAATAAGTATATTCAGATATGTAAAAGCTGTTGAGGGAAGAACAATTCCAAAGACAAATTATTTTCTGAGAGGTGATAATGGGTTTATCAGATAGGTTGGTGAATACAATGGGTTTGTCAGTTGTTAATTCAGAAATGGGAAAGGATTTCATGGAGATAGAAAGAGAAAGACATTGCCTACAACTACAGACCTATTAGTATATATACCTTTTAGTATAGTGTTAGTGCACACTTGGTGGCATATGCATCTGGGAGTGAATGCAGCTTGCAAGCATGGGTGAACACATGCTAAAGGGAGGAAATCTGAAGTGCACAAAGACATTTATCCTCGATCTCATACTAATTAAATCCCAAAGGAGAAGCAAAGCTGACAACCGGCTCCATTTCTGTATTTAATTCACTTTTTGTTTTAAACCTTTTTCAAAGGAACAGTACTTTATTCAATTGTTCGAAAACATGGCTTGGCCAAACAAAACTTTTATTTTGAACTGGCAAGTTGCCATTTGAAACTTTTCAGGAACATAGTCTTTACATACTTGAAAGTGCTTAACAATGAAAGCACAGATCCCTGATTTTTAAAGAACACATGCAAGCATCCTTTTCTTTTTGTTAAATAAATGCTATAGGACAGCAAACTTCCAAGAGACATATCTAAGAGTTATTAACAGTATTTTCTTTTTGTATTTATTTTCTAGTTTTTATCCTCTGCAAATAGGCAATTTAAGGGTTTTATTGAACCACAAAGATTGTTTGAGCCACTCAGAAGTACTAATCTACAAATCAGTACCATGCCAGCATTTTTAAAATTTGCTGAGTATCATATGTCTAGAGTCTCAGCTTTTAAGTATAAATTTTGTATCACAAATGCATCTGTAAAAGCTATTTGCTGAATGAAAACCCATTCTTTACTCTCTTTTGAAGAGGCTGGAACAAATGAAGAGGGAAAGACTAACAACTGCTATTTGGCTGCTCTGAACAAAACCAAAATGATAATTCATTAAGAAGACTGATTAAAAAGGACAGGAATTAACAACTCCTAGTTCCTGTGCTTCAGGCCAATTCTGATACTGCTGAGATTATTAGGTCACGCAATCAAGGCTCTTGGCAAGGATGCAAATTAAATATTTGTTCTTAGAGAAGGACCAACTTTGTTGTAAAAGCCTGTGTAGCTTCAGAAACAGGCTGCATGGCAAATTGGTCTGGAAACTCTAATCTGAATATGTAAGTTCTTTAACAATATTTTAGGCAAGCTTACAAGAAATCAGCTAAAATTCTATTCTGTCTAGAACTAACATAAATGGCTGACACAGATAAAAAAAACTTACATGGATTTCCTAAAAGCAGCACTTTCTGACAAATAAAACTACACCCAAAATTATTATTATTTTAAATCCTCAACTAGCTGTAATTAAGACAGACCTTGTGTCTGCCATTTCACCAGTCTCAAGACAGGCTGGTGCATGGTTTTCAAGTTTGTCAACATTTAATACTGCAGCCACACAATAAAAAAAAAAAAAAAAAAAAA
>VZRH01007892.1:871953-933893 GCA_013397555.1 Urocynchramus pylzowi | reverse complement strand
AAAAAAAAAAAAAAAGGTTCATGGTACTAAATCTGTGGTGGTGGTGCAGAGACTTTCAGGCATATTTTTGTTATTGAGATTCAGGCTGTCAGTCACTTATCAAAATATGGTTAAAGGGGTAATGTTGTCACAGCTGTAATGCGCCTATGATACATGAGCTCCCTTCTGAAACTAGAAAGATGTCTTAATTCATCAAAGAGCATGTTAGAATTTTCTAGCAACATTAAGTGATCTAATAAAATATATTCTCTGTGACCTTGTCTGAAAAAATTTCAAACATTTATGGTGGAACAGATTTCAATAGGACTGCTGATGGTAGTCATGATGATGTAGCTATGACCATGATTACAGAATTGGCACTTTTTTCACAAAAAATTCTTTCTGAAAATATAAATGTAGGAGATTTTAGATGTCTGTCTTGTTATTCAAAATTGGCACAGAGGAATTTCAAGTGCACAAAAAAACTTTTCCTTGCAAATATCTCAGGTAATGAGGAAAATTTGAAGGAGAAAATAAAATCAATAAACAATAAACTAGCCTATACTAAGGCTTTGTTTTTCTTTTTTTCCAGAGGACATACCCTATGGCTACTTAATGTTGCTCATATAGTCAAGTAATTTTCTTTCCTTGCAGCCTGTGACCTCCTGCTATAAATTATTTGCAGACAACCGTGATTCCTTTCTCAACTGAATATGGTCACAGAAAAATATTTTTATAATAAATTTACATGTACATGCAGCCACAGAAAACCTCCAATTACACATTATTCCAAGCAAGGCTTAGCCTTTTTTCTTACAGTCCATGATTAAAATGAGTTCCTTAAGTGGGAATCAAGCCATAAAGTTTTCTCACTTGTCCTTTGATAATTAGAATATCAATGAGAAATAGAGAATGACACTGTCCGTCACTTACCACTAATCATACTTTTGAATATGACTAAGGAGAAATTTTATTTCTGCCCTTTTTATTACATGGCATTATCATACACTCTATGTAACTCCTTTATGTTAAAAACGTAGCAAGAAAACTCAAACTCAGTAATTGCAGACTTATAATTGTAGAAGCTCCACAAGGTGTACTTTCCTCTGTCTTTCACTCAAAAAAACTAAATGTATGGCAAATAACTTGTTTTAATGGCTAACTGGGCATGTATTCATTACAGGTATTGTAAAATCAACATATAATCAACAAAAGCCCCTCTGTTCTTGGCAGAGTTGCAGAATATGAAAAGGTGCTGGTTAGACTTTTCAAATCCTTCACAGCACTGTGGTCTCCTTTCCAAAAGAACTGTTTCTAGGAGACTCTACAAAGGCAAAGTAAATTCCTCATCAGATATATAATGTGGCTTGTCAAATGGATCTGCTGTGGCTACCATTTTGTTTAGTGAATCTCTGTTCTTCTTTTTCAAAGCTCTGTATTGAGAGTACAGGCATTTGCAAAAAAAAATCCAGATGTGAGAAGGGTCAAGAATTGCTTTCTGTGAGGCCTGGCTTGTCTCTAAAGTTTTGCTTCTGGCCCCAGTACATGGATCACATTGCCTACAGAAAAATCGTAAGTTCTGGCTCTTTGAATTTGGTCTGGCCAGCCTGGCTCTGCAGCTGGTGTGTTTCTAAGCTGTCAGAAAGCTATTTCATATATTGCCTGAAGCAAGAAGGTGTGGCATACTTTGCTGACCCTGCTACATGTTAGTTCTCAAGCACCAAGTAATGCAAAAAGACATAGCTTTTGAAGTTCTTCCATTAGGAAGTCGCAACAAACAATTAACTTTTGCTACACTCTATGAAGCAAGATAACCAAATATTATTCAGCTGTCCTAGAGAAGGTACATTGGTGAATGTGACAGCTCTTGTCAGGATGAAGCAACTCAAAGTACGATCTCAATTTTATTTTCATCTACAAGGTACCATCTGCAGACCTCAAGTCCCATTCTAAAACATTAAGAGCTTATATCTTTTTTTTTTTTATATATATTTTGTTTTCTCATGGAATCAACTCAGATTTTTTTTGCATTCTTGGAGATGAACTGTTATTTTTGGAAAGGTATAGCTTGTTTTGGAAAAGAATCCTGGTGATGTGACCTTATGTGGCAGGTAAGAAGCCTTCACCCTTTCCTGGTTACAGAAAAAGTGCTAGAAAAATACACTCATCCATTTTTTTCCCCCACAGCATTTGATAGAATGGAGTGCTTTCATTTGGACAGTGATTCTCATGGCAGGCTAAAACCTCGTAGAGGCACCAGCATTAAAGGTGATGATACTCCCATGCTATCACCACTTGTATAGTCTGTAGAAATTATAATGTCTCATCTTGTGATAAGAGCAAATCCATTTACTGACAGTCCTGAAGAAGGCCAGTGTTTCAAATGACACACAGGTGTCAAGCTCATGAGACAAGCCATTTCTACCAGAGAAATAATAGATATCACTTAAGACATCTTTGGCCTTGGGTCTTATGACTCCTGGACTTTGATATTGTTTTACTAGCTCATGCTGAAATGGTATATATGGATTTTTCAGCAACTGAGCTGTTTTATACAGGAACCTTATAAAGAGGATCCATATTCATCACACTTTTTTTTTTTTTTCTGGATGTCTGCTTTGGATGATAAACCTTGTTGGCAAAGATGAACAGAAATTGAGCTATTACAGTGACATCTCTTAAACTGTAAAATAGGCATGAGGTCATGAGGTCATTAGTCATCTTCCACTTGCAGAGAAAATCAAATATCTGGTGTTTTGTTTTTTCTTGTCTCTTTTTCTCGTCTCATCTTCTCGTCTCATCTATACGAGTTTGTCTTGGGTTAATTTAGGGTCTTGATACATCCAGAAACAGACAAAGGTGCAACTCTAGAAGAAACTGTTTCATTTTCACATGAGCAGTGCAATATTACTGTCCTGTACTATTTTCAGCATTCCTTAGAAGGATAAGGTGTGACTCAACTTTTTTGCTTGTAGTTCAGTTCAGTTCAGTATTCAGTTACCAATAATGTAACTGAATAAATTTCCTACTTTTCTCCCTAACTTTCTTTCAATTTGCTTTATTTCCAGTCTTCCTAACTCTTTGATACAGCTCAAGTTTTAATTTTTTTTTTCTAAATCTGCATGAAGATTTTCAGGGTTAAGTTTTTCTTTTGTACTTTGTTTTTTGAATGACTGTTAATACTACAATGCTATCAAGTTCTACATTAGTCAGACTACCATCTGCATCGTATAAGTACACACATATCAAGTAAAAAATTGTCAAACAAATTGCAGTGTACAGGAGTCATGCCTTTGTCTTGATGATATACAGTCATATCCCCAGCAGCATATCCTTAACAAAGCTTTGTAATTAAATCATGCAAGCTGGTTCCTAATTAAGGATCATTGGCCTGATTACAATGACAAGTACAATTAACATTTTGGTAATAATGATTTTTGGTATACTGGCATTTCATCACTATCACAGAACTTGCCCACTGTAATGACCCCAACTCTCTGTACTATTGACATATCTTTTTTGAACCTAAAAGGAGAGCTTTCACTTGGATAAATTATCTCAGTCCTAATGAAATTTATTTTTAGACAACTATATTCATTAACTACTGTATTGGAAAGTGAAAACTGTTAATTTAGTTTAAAGTGAGAGGTTATATGACCTTTATTCACTAATGAGTTGAAGATTTTCTGAAGAAAACCCACAAAATCTTAGCAGCTTACTCACAGAAGCCTAGTTTTTAAGAAGGAAAGCTGTAAGCATTTGTGTGAAACATTGAGCATATCAGTTCTTCCATGACTCCACGCTGTACTCCTAGGCTTCAAATTGATTGTCTCTTTTTATTCAAGGGTCTCCATGCTAGGGAGAGATTGTAGCCATGACACTGGTCTTCAGAGTCACCCTGTTACTGTTTTGCATTTGTGTTAGCTTCCCACTGTATTGTCAGAGTCCCAGAGATTGAAGGGGAACTAAAATTTGAAGATATCTGAGGATTTTCAGTTCACACTGTTTTTCATTTAGTTTTAGCTAAACTGTCATGTGTATTTAACAAGAACAAGAGGCTCTGAGATCCAATACATTGAGTTTCTACCCAAGTAGCCAGACTGATCAAAGTTTCAGAGAGGGTCTTTATTCTCTTCTTGTATGTATTAACTCAAAGAATTATCCACATTTGTATCATTTAATGAAAATTAATGGCTAACAAGAAAGCTCTAAGAGAGCATAAATACATGAGTTTAACTAAATACTGCTTTCTGTCTTCCTTCTTTCCTTTCATTTGCTGTTTTTAATGAATGCATCACATGGTTACTGAGGAACTATGATCAATATTACCTGGAGAGTAGTAAATAAAGAAAATGAAACCAACCCAACCTTCAGAATGACGTTTCTTGACTTTGCCCTCAAAAAATACATGCTATTGCTCACATCACAGTGAATGTACTAGGTTTCAAAGGAAAGGCAAAATATTAGGAAAAAAAAAAAAATAAGCACCTTCTTGTTTGGTTTAAGCACCTTTCTGTTTGGTTTCAGTAAGCTANAAAAAAAAAAAAAGGAGCTTTAAGCACCTTCTTGGCTTTCTGTTTGGTTTCAGTAAGCCAGACTGATGTGTGGAAGCAAAAAATGTAAAATTTTTTATTGGGTCTTCTGATGGGTAATTTAGTAGGGGGAGCTATTTGCAGCTTATCCCATGTTACCAAACAAGGAAGGATATGTGGTGAGCACAGGATATCCACATATCACATTATCTGGGAATCCAGACTGCCTTGTGCCTTGCAATGGCTAGGCACATGGGAATGGCTAGGGAAATGCTGGAAAAGAGAAAGACAGCTGTGATACCCTGTGCATGTGAATCCCGGGAAAATTCCTGGAGTGCCTACAGGACAATTCAGGAGGAACAGGCATGGCAAGTGGGAAATGACCATCTGGGTGGAGGAGAGAGGGAGGATGCAGGGAGACACAGCCAAGAGTCACCAGAAGGGCAAAAGAAAATAATTCTGGCTTGCAACAGGAATCTGTAGGTTCCCATCAAACCTTAACACTTTCTGGGATGAGAGCAGGGTCACAGGGAAAAGATGCAGAAGGTGGAGGAAGGATGTATGTTAAGCTGTGACCCAGAAAAAAGAATGAAAGAATGAAAGAGAACAGTACTATGCTCACTTTAAAAAGAAATATCAGCTCCCAAGCCCTCACTAGCTACAATACAAACTCTTTTTTCCAAGATAGTTCTTCCTAAGGACCTTTCTCATTGGCTAAGTTGGAAAGATACTAATCCTTTCTCATTTCAGGACCCCAGCATGTTGGTGTGAGTGAAAAAATCTGCAAACAAGCCAACATGGTTGTCCTGATGTTTGCTTTATGGGAAGCCCCAACATGAACATCTGAAAAAATTGCCCCATTGCTTCCAGATTTTTTTCATGCAGTCTATTAAATTCTTTCTCAGAAAAAGCCTTGAACTAAAGTAATAATTTTCTTTTTTCTTCATGAACTACACTTTAATGTCTGGGGCTTCCTCATTCCTTACAACTTTTTTCAGGACACTCTAAAAGATTGTGTGGGTTTTTCTCCAGGGAGCCTGTCCTGAAGATGTGCAAACACAGCCAGTACTGTCATCCTGCCACTTTTCATGGTGTTATTGTGAGTCTCAAAACATATGGTGTTTTTCTTAAAGCTTCAGCTACCAGAGTAATGACTGTTTGCTGTTTACTTAGGTTATCAGCCATGGAGATTTTAATATTGTGGCATTTCACAGACCTTACTTGGGTGAGGCAGAAACCCATCAAATCCCTATTTTACAACTGAAGAACAAAGGCCATGGAAAGATTAAGAAGTCTAAGGTCACAGAGAAAATCTCATGCATGTACCCAGGTTTTTTCAAGTCCTTTAGGCTATTGTCCAAAACACTGATTCATATTTTATTCATCTTTCACATAAGATTAGCAAGCAAACAGAAGAATAGAATACTTTGATCAGGTAAAAATGACTGAAAAGGTTACATCTAAAATCTTAAGGTTCTAAAAAGAAATAAGAACAAATATTATTTCTTCTTTTAACATTTAAACAAATTCCATCCATTTAGGTCTTGAAGTTTGTAATTCTGTTATACCCCCCAGCATGAGAAAAATAGGAGTTTTTAAAATAATACCTTTCACAGTATTGCTTAACTCATACTCTTATGACAGAAGACTTGTTGAACTTCATGATCAGATTATGATGATGAAACCAACCATGGCTATATGTCTTATTAAAAGCATAATAACCAGGTTCTGGCATGTTCAGTGCTCAGGAGGCCAGTAGAAAGAAATGACAGGTTTTGAAGTGACTGACAAGGACCTGACAAAGACCATTTCTGTCATGATTCAGGAGAAGCTGGCCTTTCAAAAGCATTTCTGCTTGAGGACACTGACCTACCAATACAGTCAATGCCCCTTATATGTTAAAAATGCTCGAACTCAGCAAAGAAAAGCATCGCCTGAGGACAGAAAGAAATGTTCCCTTTAAGAAAGGTGATAAAGTAGTTAACTTAGCAATAACTTTTTGACCCTTTCTACTTCAGAAGAATAGTGTCATATTCAGACTAGATCCACAGTACTCCTTCCCACATAAAGAATGTCAGTACAAGGAAGTCCCCTTTGCAATTTTCTCTTACCTTGAGGTGTACAGGGGGAGGAGAGCTGCTCAAGAGCTTGCACAGATCTCAGGGCAGAATTGAAATAGTGATACAGAATTGAAACAGTAATACAGAATTGAATGTTCCAAAATGCAATAAACTCAATATAGGCTTTCCCCTTGCTTCATTTTCCCTTTGCCTTTGCAGACCCAGTAGAAAGCCAGCAGAAATATTGTTGCTCTTCCAAACCAAAGTGAGACAAGATATGGAAGCATCCCAACTCCAGACTAAGGAAATGAGATTGTATGGAAACCCAGCTGTTTGCAGACACAAGGGTCCATGCTTCTTCCTTAAGTTTTACAACTGCTTATTATTATTTATTTTCTGGTTGTTTTGTTATAGTTTTTTGGGTGTTTGTTTGTTTGTTTTCCCTTTGTTTTGCTTTGTTTTTGGTTTTGGTTCTGGTTTTGGTTTTTTGATTTTGATTTTGGGGTTTTGTTTTTGTTTTTACTGAAGCACATTATCTTTGGCAGCCTTGGCCCTAACTTATTTGCCTTCTCAATGAGAAGACACATTTCTTAAAATACATAAAATGTATTTTACCTGATCTTTTTTCTTCCCTGTTTTCAGAGCTATGTTATGCTGCTGCCCATTCAGAGTTTAATAGCTGAAAGGAATGCATTCTAACTCTTGATTCCGCATCCAGGAGTCTTTTAACAGGCTATTTTAGCTGTCCTGGTCAGTAACCTTACCTTAGAAGTAATATTTAGACTTCTCTTCCATTCAAATATTTCTGACAAACAGCAGTTAGTGAGCAGTTTAGACCTCCTAAAGCATACTCTAAGGTTTGCTTTTCATTGTGATGAAATTACAGTACTTTATATCTTTGTTTTCTACCCTTTTATTTTCTCCCTGTAGTCAAAGGAAAAAAATTGGCTACCTACAAGTAGTGGCCAAAATACTAAAGAAAGCAGGACACTAATTACAGTGGCAATTGAAAAAAAAAACAGGAACCTAGTGTTAGAAGTCTTTGGGACTGAACTTAATTGCTGCTGTAACATATATGCATATCAAACTGAATTTCATTTCCAAGTCTGCTGAAATTGAGTTAGTAAAAGACAAGGGCAGCATAATTTACATTGTGGAAAAGCAAAACACTGGAACCTTACAAAGCCTCTAGAGAGCAAAACTAACTCTGATGCTTCTGACAAGATAATTTCCTTCCTGATTATGCTTGAGAGATGATAAATGTTAGAGAAAAATTCCAGCAATGCTGAATTGAAGAAGTACACTTGCTAACTGCTCTGACAGCCTGCTCTCTGATCTAAGAAAATGTAAGCACACTGAGCAGGGCAGTGTCGTGATCTGTGTCTTCAGTGCTTTCTACTGCTTGAGAAAACACACTTATGCAAAATAAATTTATACATAGTAACTCTGGAATACAAACCATAGTCTGCAAGGACTTTAAAAGGGCTTTAAAAGTGTGTTTAATTTTGACTGAAAGTGGATCACACATAAAATTATATGAAATGGGAGATCACAGTCAATTATGTGACATCTTCTAAAGTCTGTATTCCTTTTCTACTGGGGGAATAAAAATATTGATAAAATCTGTAACACTAACAGCAAACACTTCCAGCATAACTGCAGCCTTACCTACCCTGACATTAAAGGAAGCAAAATGCTGGAGGTCTCCCATGACAAGTGAAGAAACTTCTGAATACAGTGAGCAGCTCAATGCTTCTCACTAGTATTAGTGCCACTGTGCATTCCCAGCAGATTCAAACTTCATAGAAGTACTGTGGCTCTTGCAAACGAATAGCATAGTTACCTTTGATAAGCAGAGGGTGTAATCATCAGAGAGGGTTAATATTTTAGATACAGAAGTAAACAAGCATAAAGACTTATATAAACTAGATGTTAAAAAGTACTCCTCATGCAATACAAGTATCTGCATTGATCACAAAATTCAAGGCCATATCAATGATTTGACTGCTAAGCTTCATTTGTAGTGCTGCCTCTGGAATTTCTATTTCTTCATTCTCCCAAAGTAGTAAACAAAGGTTAATCACAGTCCTCGAGGCCTGGACTGTTTTCCTGTGATGGGGTGAAAGGCTCTCACATATTTCAGTTTCAATCCACTGCAGGCTGGAGAGCAATCAGAGGCTGACCAGGTTCTGGAATGTGGAGGCACTCCCAAGATTAATGGAGTACTTCTAAGAGCCAAAGTTTTATGTCATGTATATATAACTAGTTCTTATACAAAATCATTTACCAGATTTTTGTTCATCCTTTCCAAACTGTTATTCCTCACTGTGGTTCTCACACAGCTGCATTTCAGCTCCAAATAAATTGCTTCACTGCAAGAAAAATCACTTTTTTTTTTTTAAAATGCAAATGTCCCTATTACTCCTGTTAGCAGCATTCTGTGATAAAACTAGGAAGGGGTTAACTTCCCAAGGTATTTAATATGTCCCTTTTCACTTCTTTTTTGTCAAAACAACCATTCTTAAGAATAAGAGGATTTAGTATTCAAAATGGGGAATTTTTCCCCATTATTTGACTTTACATAAATTTGCACAATGCCACTCATTATCATTTTCATTTTGACTTTATAACCTATATGGCAAGGTTCATCAGCTGTTATGTCACTGTGAGAGTAGATCAATCACTTAAGTCAATTTAGCCTGTCATACTAATTGTTGACAAAGATAAATTGCTTTTATTGCAATAATATTGGCAAGTTCTGCTAGAAGTCAAATCTTTCCTATCCCTCCCAGATCCACCTTCAGTACAGCTTGTGGTCAGAGGTAATTAATACTGTGTGCATTTTTACTCTAAAAATTTAAAAATGGAGAAACGTTTTTTATATGCTTCTTGCACAGAAAAACAACTGCAATCTGCTACAATATGTCAAAATGATATAGTCAAGATGTTCTTCTCTCTCCTTTTAAAACCTGTGGAACAATAACGGAATATATTATACCTCAGAAAAAATTACTGTAATGTACAATAACATCCCAGGAGGAATGAGTTTTCTATTTCCTGTGTTGGTGAATGGGGAAAACCCTGCTTGAAACAGCTTTATGTCTACAAAACACCTATTTATCATTCCTTTCATGATAAAAAAAGAGCTCTCATAAATAATTCTGCTTGTATTTACTTAGCAGCAAAAGATTTATTTCTAAGTACCTGAATTTCTGTTAAAAGTTCATACATGTTCCCTGTTTCCCTGGTGGCTTTGCTGGAGAGACACTGAGAAAGTGTCTCTCTTTGCAGGACCAGGTGCCTGCAAGGGAGATCTGTCATGAGGTACAGCATCAGAGAAAAATCCTCATTGGTAGGACCAACTTACACAACTTCTTAATGATCTAAATCCTCAAGCTGGGTTTATTCAGTAAAACTTTCAGACAGAAATGTGAAGCTTTTTCCTGAGACTGTCTACATTTTTGCAAAACACAGTTTGATGATGCAGCCTCACTGGTCTGTGCCATTAATAGCTTGGTATGTGGGAGAAATGATTGTTGCTTAGGGGAAGTTACCTAAGGAAGATCCCCCCCGCTTGGAAGTTGGTGAGAGTTTTCAGTAAATAGAGAGAAGACTGAACAGAAGATCTGAACTCTGCAGAACCTTCAGACTTTTTAGAGACCTCATTTCCAATCTAGGGAATTCCACTGATGCCTTCAGCAAAGTTCCCAGGATACTTCAAGATGATCCTAATTCTCTGTCAGCAATGCTCACAGCTCACACAGTTGGTATCATGTCACCGTTGCGACACAAAATAACACAACTCATGCACGGTGTTCTAGCATCCGAACAGGAACAGGAAAAAATAACTTTATTTTTCAGACTTCAGCATTTATAGAATTCTAAAAGTGACAGTGGATTGGAGGATGACATTGCCACCTCTCCAACCCCACTTGTCAAACTAATAGTCCATCAAAATTCTCCTCCTACAGAGAAGAATGCAAAACACTCATTATTTACATGAAAGTACATGAGAAACTCCATTACAAGAATGTAAACATCAGAAGGCCTAGAAAACCTCAAAAGAACAAGGTAACAATATCAGGTTGAATAAAGTGTAGGCAAATGGGTGAACATCACTTGAAACTTTCCTTTCTATGAGAAATCTCTACTTTGCATTTGGAATTAGAACTCTTTTTTCTTTTCCCTCTCTCTCTCTCTATCCTTTGGGGATTGAAAAAAATTCTGACCTTTGAACAACTTCTGAGCAGCTTTCTTGAGGAAAATTTATGGTTTTGTTTTGCTAAAGATATAAAAAGGAATAAGAAAACAACAGTAGATTTAGAAAACTTGAGAAATTGGGTGCCAGACAGGGAGAACTCAGAAAGTCCATTAAAACAGTGGATGATATCCACACTACTTGAACCTGTTGGAAACCATTGGAAGAGTGTGTTTATGAATTAGATGCTGGGATGGACATTACAACAAAGTAGGGAAGTTTAACTTGTAGTTTAACTTTTCACTGTGTTTAGAGGATTCACAACCTATCAAGCCTGATGGTTGTCTCCTAGTCTCCAGCAGAGAGACAGGTGGTATTTTTCAAAAGTTGGCATAATTCCAAAATATGCCTATTGTGAGAGCTGCTGAACTCTGGCAGGAGAGAGCGTGAAACTTAATTAGTTATGGACAACTCTTCCCGATATTTATTTCTACGAATGAGTTCTGTGATGAGTTTTTTTGTTCATAAAGTTGAGTGAAAGTGGGAACTATTCCATATGGTTAGCTTTTATATCTAAAACTGATAGATGAAAGCATTTTTCAATTTTTTCATAGAGATACTAAGAATTTTCAGAATGAGGTATCAGAATTTTTCACAGCACATTAACTCTTACAAATCCCTTATATTAAAACAACCAAATATTCAGAAAATAAAATTTAAATATAGAGGTACATTTCCCTAAAATAATTCCAATTACATTGATAAAAAAACATGTGTATATATATTATTTCAACCATAATTGTTGGGAAATTCACATTTAAGCATTTGTGAATAATTTGACTGTGATGTCACACTTTGTAAATTACTCTGGTATTAAATGCTGCAACTTTGACCAACAACAGTGTGAATACAGAACAGAACATTCGTATTGCAGTATACTATATACATTTTATTTCAGATGGTTTTTGTTCTAGCTTTAATAGAAGTTATAATGTTTTCTAAAGATGAAACTGTGATTGCTTTAATGTGGAGAGATGTCAATGCCATATTTTGGTGAAAAGAATGTCACATGTTCTAAGCTTAAGTGTTTTCATTGAAGGAATTATTTCATTTTCTCTTTAGGTCATTAATGATAGTGAGCTAACATGACAAACACAGTGTACACTGTATTTCACTACAGTTTTATATTAATTTCTGCTTTAACAAGAAGGCATTTTTAAACTTCTGGGATAGAGTCAAAAATACAGTGCCTTTCTAGGATTTTAAATAATTGATAGAAAAATATAAATCACAAAATTATGTTGTAGTTGTGGTAGGAAACTCAAATGTCTGAGGGTGAAATATCTAAGTTTTGGGTAGTCATAAAAACAGGTGGACTCCTGTTACAAGGAAGGAAGGCAAATAAAAAGCAGACATTGATTTCTGTGACCTACTGAGGGAATACTTCTAAACTAATTTAATTTTTATTCTGCAATAAGGTGGAACAGTACAGTATGTCAGTTTTTCTCCTGTGATTATAAAGCTTTTTAAAATATCAAATAAAATAAAATATCAAATTTTTAAAATATCAAATTTTAAAAATTAAAAAAAATATCAAATTTTTAACATAGAAGAAATTTTTTAATAAACAGAATAACAGATTCTCCTGGGACTTTTTACTTTCAGCTTCTGTTTAGATATCCATGCAGGATTTTTTTAATTTAGAGAACACTTGAATGCAATTGTTTTTCTCCCTCCTACACAGTTTTTCAAAGTAGCTCATTAAAAACAAATTAGGCTTCAATAAAATTAGGTTAAAAACAACATCCAACTTTGTTAACAAAAGAGACCATTTTGTTTCATAGTATATAATGCATTTTTAAAAAGTAATTTCTGAGCACATAAGAATGAGAATGATTTAACTAGAATAAAGGCAATTCTATATGCATAATGAAATCCAGATTTTCAGTCTTAGGTAGAGTTATGCATGACATGATGACTCATATTTCTGAATTTATCAATGTGAAAAATTTGGGGATGGTAAGGCAAGTATATGGACATTTATGATGAAGATACGTGTTGAAATTTAATGAATGTGGAATGATTTTTTAATCCTCTACTTAGCTGGTTAACTAAAAGCTATTCCATATTTTTTGAAAGATAAATGATACAAAAGTAAATAACTTTTAAATAGTATTTATTTTGACTTGGAAAAGAGTAAAGAATAAAACTTAGATAAATCAGGAGATGAAAATAATCTTCAGGTATTCTTCACCAACTTGTCGATTGTCCATGAACCACACTTTTCACAGTTATTATTGCACAGAAGCTGAGCCTTTCCAAAAGTGTAAGTTTCTAAAAGTGGCTCATTGAAAAGACAGCATAAAAACCTAGGAAAACACCTTTGTAATATAAATTACTTTTCACTTTCACAAATCTCCTTAAGAAACTTAGCAAAAAAGGGTTGCAGAGACAGAAATATAAACAAATTGTTACCTGTGCCTCTGAGAACATTTAATTTTCTCATGTATTATTAATTATAATGTTTTGCAGTTCTATATTGCTTTCATTCTGAGGATTTGAAAGCCCTTTTGCAGTTAAGAATGAGTTACTGAATGCAATAAAATAATATTCTCTAAAAATGCCAGATCAGTAGGATTATACTAGGATATTTTCTAGCAGTGTTTTCTGAAGGCAGTGGTAAGCCAGGGACCACAAACAAATAGTAAATTAAGAATTTAAAAATTTTTATTGGTTTTGTTTTAGTCTTCCATGTTGACCTAATTGTGACTTTCTGTTTTAAATGATGATATAAAAAGTTTTCTTTGAAACTGTGGGAGAGGGGAACTATGGGTATTAGAAAAACCTTTTGTGACAGCAGCCTTTGGCAAGAATATCTTGTGCAAATGAAACTTTGATTGCTCAACTGGTTGTAACAGGTCATGGGGGAAAAGAAAACCAAACCAAACCAAACCAGTTAAAAAATGGTAAATAATTTCGCTGACTCCTGAGTCAATACAGCTTAGTTACCAGACATTAAAATTCTTTCAGATCCCCCAAAGCAGAGAACATAACAAAAGGGTTAGTCTTCTGCAGGCAGCTAGAAACTGCACTCACTCAGTAATAAAATGCAGAAAGCTGGGTTGGCATGGGCTTTGCTTTTAGTGATGACTGAAGACTAGAGGGAACACCACTGGATCTTGGTGTCTAATGTTCCCACTTTATTTCTGTGCATACATACAGAGAAACATATGTATGTATGTATAAATTGAATTCTAGAAGTCAACTAATACGTGCTGGAATATTTTAGCAGTTCCTGTACTGCACAATGCCATGGCACATTGTTCTGTAGCAAACTCTACATTTAATCATTTGGCAAACTTCTGTACATGAGCAACTCACGAGCTCAGCCAGTTGCGTAAAATAGGTAGGAATTTCATTACCATGGGAGGGAATAAAGTGTACTTCTGTAGGAAGTATTGGGTTTTCAAAATTATCTTTACAGATAGTATTTACTTCTATTTGTTACCATGAATTACTTTTGCTAATTGTAGTGATAAATTAATTAATTTATCACTACAATTAGCAACAATCAATAAATAACTTCAATAGCCAGTAGTATTAAAATTAATTATTAAATTAATTTTAATACTACTGGCTATTGAAGTTATTGCTATATATTTCTTAAATCCAAGGAGACCACCTCAGAAATATCTCTGTAGAATAGCACATTGAACTTAATACTTTCATTATGTGTTTCAGGATATCAAAAAATTTGTCTTCGTATATTTGAATTTTGATGATAATTTATTGTGCAATGATACTTTAAGCAATGTTCTGGAATTTGCAGGAAATCCCGTCTTTTTTTTTGCTTCAGTATGAAAGTTCAGTGTTATGTAAATTCTCATTTGCATTCTCAGCTTCTGTTGGTTCTGGATTTTTGTTGTTGGGTTTTTTCTGATTTTGTTGTTGTTGTTTTAATTTCTACCACCAGTTAATATTTCGCAAAAAGAAAGCCATGTAGTAGCCTTGTAAAAATAATTATCCACTTAAGCTTAGGAAATATTATATTTTTCTTCCATGTAACTTTGTGTGCATTAATTTTTGTGTAAATGCATGTATGAACATTCCAATACTGTCCAACTCCAAACAAAAATTAGACATCTCATGGCTTATTTAGTGACTCTAAATATCTTTCCTACTTAGTCTGTTTATTATCAAGTGATCTGGTAAAAACTTTCTGATAAGTTTCCCTGACATGGTCTATTATGAATTTTATTGAGGAATCTATTGAGAAGTTCTGACATCTCAAATGCTGTCATCAGTACTGAAATTGGATGTGGAAAAACTCCAGGGTTTGAGAAATGTTTTTTCTCCGACAATTCAGCTCAGGTGTGGTTGTGATATAGTCAGCAGAATGCCCAGATTTCTTTTTTGTACCTTGTTTCCTCTGCAAAGATGTATTAAACTGACCAAGATAAATATAGTATGAACATCCCAATCTATGGGCTGGACTGGGCTGGGATGGGCTGATGCCAATGCCCTGGCCACAGGCATAATGGAAAAAAAATGAACTAGAAATACATTGATGACTGGAAGAAGTAAGACTGAGAGGCTCTGATCAGCCTTTCAGTTCTAATTCACAACCTTAAACAAGCATGGAGGGAAGTACTGGGACCAAGTACAAGGCAGGGAATAAAAGTGGGGAAAAGTAATCTGTTCTTAATTACTCATTTGAATGTTAAATGAAGTAGTGCATCTTCTACCTTACACACTACCAATAACAAAGCAGATGGTATAACTGACATAATAATTTTGTAAAATGGAGGTTAAAAAGGATGATCTTTCTTGATGTCATTAAGGTAAGGTTTATTATCACTCAACACAGCTTAATTGAGGTTGGAAGGGACCTCTGAAGGTGTTATTGTTTAATCCTCTGCTCGGGGCAGGTCTAACTTCAAAGTGAAATCAGATTGTTGACAACCTCAGGCAAGTCAAGGTCTGAATGTCCGCAAAGCTGAATACCCAAATTATGCATGTTTGTTTTTAACCCTTCTCCATAATGAAACACCTTAATTTAACTATTTGAAAACTCTGTACTAAAAGGCTAAATTGGAAAAGATTAGATTAAATCAAGCAGACCAAATGAGAAGATGTTGTATTTCAGTTTTTCTGCAAAACTCTAATTCTGTCACTCTGGGTATCAAGAAACAGCTTTCAGTTACCTGATCAGATGTTGTCTTACAGCTCCCACTTTACCTCCTAAGCTCATTCTCTGCAGAAGATGGATACACAAAGAGATAAATATTTTCACATAAGCACATTATGTCTGACATTATCTCACTGTAAAGGGAAATGCAGTAAGTTCTGCTGTCCAAGATAATTTATTTCATTAAAATAGTTATACTTAATAACCAATAGACAAATATAGAAGTTTTCATTTGATACTCATTCTACTGAATTAAAAAAATAAGGCTTTTTAAATAAATTTAAAAGGTACTTGTTTTTTTCTTCTTTATTTCTACCACTAATATTCTGGGCATATCTACACACATAAAATATGCATATATTGTCTATGTGTTATGCAAGAAAGACTACAGACATCAGAATTATCCTACAAAAATAAAGGAAAATGCTCAGTAAATATATACATATATATATATAAAATATATTAACAGAAGAAGCAAACATCAGGAGAATTAATGAACACATTGTGCTCAATCACTCTGGTATAAAGAAAATTGCTTTATTTATGCCATGTAGAAAAGGGCCATTCTTATTTGAAAGAATACCAATACTATCAATTAATCAAAGTTCAGAATAGCAAAGTTCAGAATAGCCTAAATATAACTCAGAACAGTGGTTGTCTTCTCTTTGCCCTTCCTTTTTGACTCAGAAACATACTAGAGATCTTTTAAGCCAGAGCATTCATTTCAAGAATAATAACCCTGGTTTTGCCATCAATAAAGCATTTTTAGAGATTTTTTTTTTCTGCTAACCTCTTTCCATTGCTGACCAATAAGTTTGCTGTATTTTTACTTCTCCTTGTCTGTGGACCTCTTAGGAGCTTTTTCTTTGCTCTTGAGTGTCTTTTTTCCAGCTGCCTCATTGCTGTATCTCTGCATTAGTTTTTCTTCAGTGGTAAGGACTGCCTTTATTATTACTGGCTATGTGAACCTATACCAATGTGACAGCAACTGAAAATAATTACTTTCTTCTTTCTTGAAAATAAGAAATAATTTCAAACCTTCTCCTACCCAGCTGGCAATTACAGTGACAACTACTTCTAACTCTTTAATTTCTGTAATCTGTGGTATGTTTAATGGTTTCAGAATAAAATCAAACAAAACCTAGCAACCATGTGTTCATAAATTATTATTTGTTTTGAGGACACAAGCAATGTAAATAAGTGATAGATCCATTTGGGTGTCAAACATGTCAATTAAGTGCATTAAGGCCTATAAAACCTACTATCAAAATATAATTGAAAGATTGTCATCCTTGCAAGTACCAGAAAGATATATAGCATACAGTTAGTAGTAGTACTAATTAATCTATGCTATGCTCCAAACTGTTTTTTTCGCAATAGTTTGAGTTATTAGAAAATCTCCTTAATTATAAGCAAATAACTAAAATTAAATCACCTAACTTTGTTCCTTTTCTGCTCACAAATTATACATAATGGGGCAGCTTGCCTTTTTTATTTCTTTTTACTGACCACATGCCATCGCTGTCCATTAGATTTTGCACATATTTTTCTTTCTCAGTTTCCTTTAAAGGTTTCCTTTACTTCTGTTCAACAGGACCACAGGAATTATATGGGGCTCACTCTTCAGCCTGTGGAATATACATATAGATGCTAATAGTCTCCAAGGGAAGCCATGTTCATTTTACAGAGAAGAAAAGCCTGGAGGAACTGCTGCTTGTCTCACAGGTGGCATTATCAGGAAAGCTTCAAATGGAGCAGGGTATCAATTTGCCATGTGGGTTAGTCAGTACTTACACTACTCCTTCCCCCAGTATGTTCACTACAGTCTGTTTTCCATGTCCAATGGTGCAAGGGATGTCATGCTTCTGGGCTAACCCTGCATCCCCACTGTATCATGATCATATAGATATGGGGATGCAGAATGCAGAATACATAGAATCTTAGCACTTGGCCTGTTCCTTTTTGCACAAGCAGGGCACAATCTTTTCCTTTGTATCCTCAGATCAAAAGAGCTATATTTCCATATGTCTATCAGAGATAAAAAAGTACTCAGGGCTCTTCTGGGTGAGGAAGAAAAAGTGCTGTACCATACCTTCAGTGAATATTATTTTTAGAATTATCTAGCTTTGCAAGCAACAAAGTACTTCTGCATACCTGATAGCTCTAAGGAATATAATTCCCTCTGTGCACCACACACTATTAAATATATGCCACCTGTGAATGTTCTTTCTGATATATCCACATCCCACAGATAGGACATGTTTGTGTTGCATTATCTTTACCACTCACCAGACTCATTAATTGAATGTGATTCTGGAGTGCTGTTTATGCAAAAGAAAGTTATCTACTCTGGTTTTGGTACCAGGTGATTATCTACAGGTATTAGGTGCATAGTCTTACACCTGGCTGTACTGCTATACTTGGAGTCTTATTCTTACATGGGCTAAGCAATTAAGTAATTCAGATTAATTAATAAAATGTTAACACCAAAATTAGATAGTCCTGTAAAACAGATGCTTCAGTTCTTAGTATTTCCATCAGTATTTCTGCTCACCACCCATTCTACAAGTTGTCATTTCTAATGACACAGGCAGCTCTTTGCCTAAAGGTATGATTGCACAACATATTATAATCCCCTGAACATCTGCAATCCCAAAAACCAGGCTTCCTTTAAAAGAATCTTTTAAGTGTTTAATGCCTTAAAATACCTTTGATATCTATACTTGTGAATATTGCGTGTTTTACTCTATGATTTTATGTTTCAAGAACTAATTTTCTGATTTCTTTGGTATCTAAACATGGAGGTCCTGAATACATCAAAATCCTCTGATGGTACCAGTATCTACTAATGTCAAAATTATTTCTATTTCTTAATCATGGAAACATGTTTATATTTAACAAGCAGTTACCTGTGAGAGGCGAAACAATTTTCTTATTGACCTCACAAATGCAAGCTCCAAAGACTGTTTAATAAAATGGTAATGATTTCATCATAACTATTTAAATTTAAAGATTCTTCAAGAATGAAGAAAAAACTTGCTTGGATATACTTAAAGCTGAATTTCATCTCTGTTAAATACTGATGAAGCTGAAAGCAGAGTAAACATATCTTACAGCTATTCTGTGAAAATTGTAGTCCAAGAAAATGAAACAAGTATGGTCAGAGATATTGTGTCACAGGTTTAGACTACACATTTGCAAATAAGGATCTTACTTACAAAATTACTGATCTAATGAAAGAATGTCAACAATTTAATTTCAGGTGTAGCCAAGCATGAAAGAGATATATTTTCATCTTGAAATTGCAGAAAAAGGGCTGTATAAAAAGGCTTTTAATAGGTCCATGAGCTCTCTCTCTTGCCTATCCAAATAGCACTCACAACTATTCATGGTGTTCAGATCTGAAAATACACATCAATCAGGACCACGCTTTGAGGAACGCCACCCAAGATTCTTCATCTAACTGAAGTTTTTGGTTTGTGTAGAAATAACCCATGTTTTCATCCCCAAGACACATCAGGCTTTCCCTTGAACTGATAAACAACAGATCATCACTTATTCTTAATGTAGAGTGTCCTTACACTTGGGAAGGGAGATGGAAGTTAGGTGATCTTTAAGATCCCTTCCAACCCTATGAAGTCAGGAAGCACTTCTGTTTTTTTTTTTTTGGAAAAAAACCTACCATAGTTTAATTGCCAGCAGTATACTTCTAATAATATGGATTAAAAATTTGTTAAAACTTAGTATTAGTCACCACATAAAACTTGGGGTTTTTTTATTAGTTTTTGATTTTTTTAGTTGATATGATAGTTAAAAATTAAAAGAGGGAAAATTTTCATTTAGATAAAAATTATGGGTGAATTAAACACAAAAAAAGTTAATAAATTGTTTTTTTTTTTTTTTTTTGCTATGGAAAGAAATCACTTAAAGAAATCACAAAGTTCTTAAGGGACCTGGTTGAGAACCCTCTTTTTTCAACAAATTTATAAATAAGCTGGAGATGTACACAAAATGTGTTGAAAAAGACTACAGCCCAGCTGAAAGGAATTGCAAAAGGACTTCATGAAACTGGAACAAAATGTGTGGTAAAATTCAATGTAAAAATATATCAAATAATGCACATAGAAAAAAACATTTTTTACTTCACATAAAATGATGGTTTTTTGCATTCACCATCACCTTGCAGGAAAGAGGTTATCTCTGATAACCCTATTAACAGCATGGATTATGACTTGGTTGGATAACAAGTGCCATGAAAATGTCAGTTCACTGCTTGGTAGTTGTCAGAAAAGTGAAGGGAAGGCCAGAAAGAACATAATAAAAAGCAAACCAAAAAGCATTAATATGTCACTGGTATAAATCCATGGCTAGCTTGCATCTTGAATTGCTGCATTGCATACTGTCATATTTCAAAAGACATATAGAGAACTGGAGAGCTTCACAATAGCACAGTCAGGGCGATCAAAGATGTGCTGTGTCTTCTGTGTGAAGAATGATTATGTCCAAATTCATGTTGGACCAATGACAGCCAAGATGAGTTATGACAACAATCCATAGGATTATCTCTATACTAGAGAAATTGGAGAGAGTTCAGTGGTTCAAAACCTTGAGAGCACCACATGAAGGCAGGAGAAACCATGCTGAAAACAAGCACAGTTAGGTTCTTCATGCAAAGAGCAGCTGAGATGTAGAGATAATGGCTGAAGTACATTATAGGTGTCTAACAGTAACATAGATTGAAGAGTAAATGGGCAGAAAAAAATATTTCTGGTTGCAAAGTCTGTGAACAGAAAACAGCTGAAGGCAGGGAGGGTGTTCATTAGCTATTTGCTATGCTTGCATTTGATTTTACCCTTGTTTGACATAGGATGCCTAGTTAGATGGATTTAGGTTACATCTGACATAAAATACTGTTTTAAGGCATGGCAAAAAGTGAGTCATATCTCTGAATTAGCTCTAAGAAACTCACAGACTAGGACTCACATAATCTGAATTATGCCTTCTCTTTTCTCTCTGAATAATGAAGCTCAAGTGAGTAATTTTTAAGATATATATGCTCAGCCTCAGGAATTCATAATATTCCTTTTATTTTAAAAAAAATCCATTATTATTATTATTATTTCAATTTAACCTGTGATCAATTATTATTATTTGTTATATTATCATCGCTTCAGAGAGCATGTTGGTTTATGTGTGCTGTAGAGGACTGCTTTGTCAGATCTGGTACCTGCCTTCCTGGCCCTTTTCGGCTTGACAGGAGACATTCTGCAGCACCCCAAGTTCTCTAAAACTGGCCTTGATGAGATTTTTCTGCTTTGTTTCACTTTTATCCTTCCAAGGGAGCATACTTACTCTTTTCAACCACATATGTTTTGTTCTTACTACTTTATTTTCATTACAAGAAGACAAATGAGAAATGTAGCTAGACTTAGACTTGTTATTCAGGGCACCATCTAGAGACAAAAGTTCCCAATTTCACATACAGTTTTAGCTAATCTTAACCATTTATTACCTGACTGCTTAGCACCTCTCACAATCTCAATAAGAGTCATCAGTTAAGGATACAGTGCTCAAAATAATATTTTTGGTTTTTTTTTGCAAGATTTCCCTCAGTGCTAAGTACTGCTGATGGTTCTCTTTCCACAGGTTAATTTTTCTTGGAGTTAGATTTTCAGGGTAAAATTGTATAAGTTTCTGAAATTTCTGTGTAAATCCAGCTGCCTCAGGTATTTGACAGTGAACCCCTCTCTGCCAGGGAAGTGAACTACAGTTATGGTGTTGGGAATCACCCCTGAGTCTTGGGCAACTTTTGCAACTTACTGACAAACTCTTCCCTGCCAAAGAAGAGTCAGGTTTTAGATATGCATTTCTTACACATACACTCTTTCAGCTCCTGATCCTGATGTGCTGCTTGCTACCTCTGTGCAGATACCACATGGTAGTAATGGGCTCTAGCTATTAAGATTGAGCATGACCTACCTAGATATATTCATGCAAAGAAATGTACCCTGAAACCATTATTAGAAGACAATGTAAAAATATATAATGCAAAGTCAGTGAAGACTTTATAATTCAAAACCCTGCAGAGGAGATCTCCTGCCCTAAGGACTGGCTGTAGGCTACGTGCTTCTCTAAGTCTCTGCTTGCTTTTTGGTTCTGGCTTGGCCTAAAGGCCACCACACCTGGCACACCTGCAGCTCTCAGGGACAGAGCAGCCTCCTCTTTCCACAGATTTTGTGGAATGCCAAATCAGGCATTGTTCCTTTCTGCTGCCTTGGCACAGCCTTTTTAAAAATAAATAAACACAGTGTGATTATAATGAAACATAACTATTGAGACAGGTTAAATAGCTGTCACACTCAAAACAAGCCATACATCAGAAAAGTCAGGAAGGAAAATTTTATATAGATTTTGGAAATGATAGTAGAAGGACATGTTATTTTCAAAGGCTGTCAAAGACCTTGCCCTATTTTTATAGCAGCTATTGACATTTTAATCTGTGTTTTTATGTACACAGTCTAAAAGTGCATATGGGTAAAATGAGAGGAACTAGAACTTCAGATCATAGGCTAGCGTAGTTACATCTATGGTTAAGAAAGTAAAAAAAAAACCAAAACAAAACAAAACCAAACAGAACAAATCAAAACAAACAAAAAAACCACACCCCCCCTCAAAAAAAAAAAAACAAACCTCAATAAACCAAAAAAAAAAAGAACATGACTGTAACACTGATAGACAAAATGAACAATTTGTAACAACATGATTCCATGTAGCCCCCAGCCCTAGTGAGAAACCTTATGCTTCAACAATATTCCTATATGAATTTTGCCTGCTTAGTGTTGAGCTCTTTGGCACAGTATTATAAATGTTTTCCAAGGTTATCAATCTGTGTTACAGATAATATTAATGGACATTTCAAAATTGGAAAAAGAAAAATTATACGTGTTGTCTTTTGACAGAAAAAAAAAATCTTAAGGCTCTGTTGGAGGTATTAAACCTATACATTTAGAAATTACTAGGGTTTTCTAGAACCAGAGAATCTTAACCACTCACTGCCTGCTTTACTGACAGCCAAGCAATGTCTACCTGTGTCATAGATGTGTTGGAATTTTAACTATGTATGTCTCTTTTATTGGGACTCTTTTATAGGTTATTTTTTTGACCTACCTAGATAGGTACAACAATATAGGAATCATGACAACTTATATACCAGAAGCTTATGGGGTGTTCCTAGGTAGGGGGGATAAAAGACTTTTTAGTTTAATGTCTATATGGCCCATCTTTTTAAGCTGTACTTCTTTCTATCCTCTTCTTCAACTCCTATTCTTGTCTCAGTTACACATGTAAACTTTAAGAGTCATCCCACTAAGTATATTGGAATTGTTAGGCATTTATGTCAATGGAAGAAAAAATAATTTTTTCCCCTACCTTTCAGATCATTGGCACTAAGAAACATAATGACTTCTGTGGTGCTGTAATATTCTGTCATGTCAAAAAAATGACTATTTATTGTACATTAAGAATAGTTTCCTTATAGAATAAGCAGAGGATAAAAGTAGTGGGCATACACAGAAATCCACTTTTCTAGATGCAATAACTTAGCTATTTTTCTTCATAAGACATCAAAAACCCCAGTAGTATTGTACATTTTAGTGCATCAAAGTACTAATATTTTCCCTGTTTCTACCACACTCCAGAAAGATCTCACAGCATAGAATTTTATTTTGTATTTCTGAAAAGTAATTAAATACATGAAGAATTTAATAGAAACCTCTTTTTAATGTCTTGTTCTTGGGCTACAAAAACATCTTAGCTGTAACAGCCCCATAAGCCTGCAACACTGACCAGTAATCACCACTATTTATCTGTTCTTAATCCATTTCCTTTAGCATTTCAGTCTGAATCATAGAAGTACCAGTTTTCCAGGGCCTACTTTAGGCCCTACTTCCAGGCTGAAAATATCCCAGAATGTTCAATAAGACTTTCAGAATACCTGAAAACCCTTTAAAAAATGTCAGAAATTTAGAATTTTTAAATACTAATTGTTTTTGAAATTTTCATTCAAAAAAAGTCTGTATTTTCCATGTAAAATTGCATTCCTCCTGAGTAGCAGCAGAGATAGGGAATTCTAGTCAATATAGTTACTTACTTATCACTTTAAAATTCACATAATTTTAATATAAAAAAAAATTTTAACCATTTTAAACTTTTACTTGAGATTGTGCTCAACAAAAAATGCAGCATGTGCCATCATAGTCCGACTGTACAGCTGTGTTTGGGGGGGGTTGTGGGAGCTTATGTGGCCATAACACCAAACTTGCCATGAAATTATTTCCTCAGGTGGTGTAAATCTGCTTGAATTCTGCTGTTCAAGTGGAGATAGACAAATTTACATCAGCTGAGAGTCTGGCCTATATCTTTTTGTGTCCTTTTCATTTCTTTTCCTCCCACTGTTATTATTTCTGCTCCCACATGTGTACTTTTATCTTTATGACAATAGTGTGAACTGAATTATGATGAAATGCACAGTTCCTGTCCAAGCAGTCTTTTGTTCTGATTTATGATCACACTTTCTTCTGAACATTGATCCAAGATTTTTGACACTTAGGTCAGGTCAAAAGTTGAGGAATGAGTGTTTTGACTTATATAGCATAATGAACTGAGGTCAATTTTGTATTTGGAATAACCTGCAGAACAATAATTTTCTCTTTCAAGCTCAGGTTTTCTACTTTCTGTCACAAAAGTACCTAACTACTCTTTTTAATCAATATAATATGCTTTTTCTTGTTGATAAATGATCTCAATAATGTTATTATTCATTCAGCATTGAACTAATGGGCAACTACTTCATTATGCTAGGCATACAGAGAACACACTAAATGCATTAGTAATCACAGTCAGGAAAAAGAAATCTTATATCAGTTTTTTGCTGTGAGATCTATGCTAACGCAGAAAAATTGACAAGGAAAAAGTCTTGTTATCAATTGGTTTAGATTGATAAATTGCATGGTGTCCCTTCTGTAGAAGACCTGTATAAATCTGTTCAGAATATGTAATTTAGATTCAGGATTTAGAAAAGGAAAGATAAGTCAGTAAGGACTGGCAAACCATTGCAACTGTACTGATGCATCATACTGGTCTTGTAAATAAGGATTCATCTTTGGTAGCTGTTTTGTTCAGAAAAGCACTTATTCTCAGAAATTTACCCCAAGACAGGTAAACCAAAACCCATGAACAATACTGTTTTGAAAATTATATGTTATGATATTTATATATATATTTATGATATTTATATATTTATAAATAAGGAAGAATATTTTTTATAATGAGTGGGGCAAGAAAATGAAACCTCAGATTGCTCAGAGAAGTAGTAGGTGCCTCATCCCTCAAAACATTTAAGGTCAGATTGGATGGAGCTTTGAGCAACCTGATCTAATTAAAGATGTCCCTGCTCATTTCTGGGAGGTTTGACTAGGTGGCCTTTAAAGGTCCCTTCCAACCCAAACTATTCTACGTGTGTATGATTACAGTAGGTAGCCCTTACATTTTCCACCAAGCAAAGTCTTTCTGCTTTCTGAGAGTACTAGGAAACAGAGGACGTTTCTTCCTGATATGAAAAAGAATCCTTTTTGAGCTGAAGGAAGAGGAAAGAGAAAAGTTTCCCTTCATGAAGACAGGAAAAATCATCAATACAGGGAAAAAAGAAAAAAGCTCTATTCTGAGACTGGAAAATGAAATTAGCTTGGTCAACTTCTCTTCATATTGCATTAGTATTCCCACCCTATAGCACTGCTCAGACATAAATGATGAAACACTCTTGCAAAAATACAGTGGTCCAATTTTCATAAAAATGAAAAGCTGCAGAAGTCACAGGTGTGGTTCCCTAAGTATGCTGCTTTCATCTGGCACTTATTACATCATGTAGCATCAAGGTGCTATTGCTATAAGCTGTTAACTATGCAAGACAGACCTTAGCTGTCGTCTCCACAGCATGGAAGTATCAGCTTGAAATCGAAGATGAGAGAAGAGTGTGTCCTGGCAATGTTGCATTGGCTGTTTCACTGTACCATTCTATTGGTTATTGTCATATTTTATCCACAAATGAAGATTTTGTATGACAAGTCAGGAAAGAAAATGTTTTCAATCTTATTTCTTTCATAATAGTAATGTAAAGAACTGCCCAAGAGAAGCTCTGAAATGCTAAGAGCCACCTTCCACAGACCATTTGGGAGGTGTCTATTTGAAATTCACATTGATAGCAGATTGAACCATGCTCACTACCTAAATTCTTCAATTAAAGCCAAAACAATTGAGGGAAAGCAAACTATGTAAGTCCGTTTCTTACTCATTCCTGTTTTTATCAGAACTCTCGGAAAAAGATCTCAAAGATATTTGGTACCAATCCACATTTCTGTATCACTTAATGACATCTGTTTGTAGAAATTGTCAATCATATAAACAAAGACAAGTAAAATGAAATCTGCCAGGAAGAAAAGAGTTGCAGGATGTAAAAAGTGGAATATGCTGTATGTCTGACTTTAAAAATGCCCCTTAAAAATGTAATTGTGTTGGAGAGCGCTTCTGCTCATCCAGAGCATATACAGCTGAATGTGAGGATCAAATGCAAATCCTTTTGAGTAAGTTTGAATCTTCAGATTGAATTTTCCACTTTACTGCTGGATGATATAAGGGAAATAAAGGGTATAAAAAGATGTGAAAACAGAAGATTAGGTGCAAGGGGTGAAATTCTGTTCTTAACTACAGTCAGTGAGTGTTCTGCTGTGTCCTTCAATGCAGTGTGAAATAAGTTGCAAGCATTTAGCCAAGTCTAGCAGCAATTATCAAGATTTTTATCAAATATTGATAAATATGTGGAATAGGGAATAGAGTTACATGAAAGCTGATTTGGTGACTACTTAATTTTTTTATCAAGTAAAGTAGCCTGATAAAGCTTTTGCATAAAGTCCACTGTCTAACATCAAGCGGCACCAATCTGAATGGTTTCATGTTTTGCATACAAATGTTCCCTTAATAAATTAATAAAACATAAATATACAGCCTAATTATGATTGATATGAAAGTGAACTGAATTTTGAATTAAAAAGAAACACTAAAAATCAGAATTCTTTTTTCAGTCTCAGCTTCACCCACAGGAAGGGGTAAGTTACACCCTTTAATGAACTGGGATTAAGGAGCAGAACAGAGGGTAATATCTAAGGTGTTTTGTAAGGCCATGTGAGGGTGATTTTTTTTTTTTTAAATATAGCAGTTTCTACAGAAACTAGTCCATTGAAATCAATGGTATCCCAGATAAATGCAGAACGCAAAGGAATCAGCTCGAGTCCAGCACACAAGCTACATTCTTGCCTTGGCACAGCATTGAACCATGACAGTAATGTTCTGATTTCAGTGTTCATATCAAAATTTGATATAAAGAAGAAAAGAAAATGGAAGACTTGGCTCAGAATATTGTGGAAGGGATACTTGCTATAAAGAGCATGTGCATATAAGAAACAGGCAAAACAAATTAAGATAATCCTTGTTTGGGGCCTAGCCACTCGTCTGTTAAAAGTGCATCAGCATAATGCAATCATCATGTTACTTTGGAGATCTGCTTCATCTGTAACTCCTAGAAATTACTTCTGTGTAAGGGTCTCCTTCCCTCACAACCCAAATGACTGTCAGAGTCAGGTACCTCTGGCAAAGGGGTGTGAAACATCAGTCTGCAACCTTTAGCAGTAATGGCTGCTGCAGCAAATCAATGCCAAAACGTGCCCCTTTCATGTACAAATAATCAAAAGCTTCTCTACTCCCTCCTTTTTTCCCCCTCTGTGAACCAAGGTGTGGGCAAATTGCGATACATTTTATGAAGATTTTTACTTGATACACTCTTTTATTTTGTAATAATGCACAACTTTTTCATCACAAATTAATTACTCTGTTCTGAGATGGCAGAGCTTGAGAACAAAAGCTTAAAAAAAGTCAGTTTGTATATGGGTATGAAAGTTAGTATTTGGCTTTGGTAAGAAAAAGAGGGTGATCTGCACAGACCATCACATCTGTGTTTGCAAATGTCTAATTCATTTGCATAACTGTTTCAAAAAATGTTCAATTTACAGCTGCTAATAGAACTTTGACTATCAAGGGCAAGCATCTTGCAAATGTATTTTTCTTCTAAGATGCATAAACATCATCTATGCATTTGGCAATTAATTTGGGCTCTGCATCAGACATTTCACAGGCTGGAAATGCAGAAATAAGGAAAACAAATGAAATTAATCAAAAAATCCAACCAATTTTAAGCCCAATGCTGCTTCATGATACTTTGAAATAAACTTTAATCAAAGTATGAAGAGTAAAAAGAAAAGTAAGAGACAAAGCCTCAGTCTTCTCAACTATACAACAAATAGGAACCCTTTGAAAGGTTGATTTTTCCCTGTTCCATGAAAGGAAGATAACTTTTTTCTTAATTGTGAATATGGATAGGACACTGAACATATTAAAAATTATCAGTAGAGCCATCAAATGAGTTGGGTTTGCATTAAAGTCAGGAAGAAAAGATTTGTGATAAAAGCTGCCTTGGTGGTTCTGTACTGTTTGTACAGTGATAACACACAGGGAATGTAGCCATAAGTCACTGTCCCCTTGTATGATACTAAAAAAAAAAAAAAAAAATTAAAATTTTGCCACCTGTACTCCTTATAGGAATATAAAGAATTCTTTAGAACAAACTCGTTCTTTACAGAGATTTCCAAGCAAAGGTGCAAACACAGATACCCTATTTCTCCTGCTTACTATGACTCCTGGTTATTTTGAATGAATATCACTGTGGCAGGTGACCAGAGACCAAAGAGGACAAAGTGAGTTGTCTCAATAACTTACCCTAGAGTTGAGGTTTGCCTTAAAATAGTAACAGTTTGAAGCAACTTGTCTAATAGATTCAAATTCCTTCTAGCTGTGGGTCTCTCCTTAAGTCCAGCTGACATATTTTCTTGTTTCTCCTACCTCATAGCAGTCAAGATCTCACACTGTCATAATGGTGATGACAAAACGACACAATGCGTTTTCTGAATCACATATCCCTATTTCTAGAGTGCTATTTAAATTTCTGCTGCAAGCCAATCATGTCCTGAATGGACCTTTTCTGTGAAAATTGAATATTTAAGGGTTTTTGTGGTCTATTCTGGTGTTCATCTCGTTTTTGGTGACGCATCATTCAATTAATATGTAGATTAACTGATCATACTGCAAATGATCAAATACCTGCCATTCTGACTATTTCAGTTTGGTGATTGTGCTATATGTATCATTTCACAGCCCTTGTTATGGTCAGAGGATGTAGGAATAGGGTGGAAAGCAAATAAAAACAGTGTAGGCAGTTAATACCCTGCAGATTCATGTGTTTTGTTGCCTTTTCTCAGCAGTCAAGTTTTTCTCCCAAGGAACTTGGAAAATGCCCAGCTAAAGTTTTCTGAAAGTACATGAATCACATCAACTTGCAAAAAAAACTAATGACACGGTGCAGTGTGGCCACCTCTTATCTCCCACATCTTCCTCTCTCCCAAGGGGACACTGCAGCCAGACACTCTCAGTATACCTGGGAAGGGACAATGCTCTCAGCAGCAACTTGGCACTTTGACACCACAGTGAAGATAAGCATCTTTATGAGGTTAACAGAATCTCTTAAACTTGCTGTCCAAGTAGAAGAAAAAACAATGGGAAAGTTTATTACAGTGCCAGTCCTCTGTGCCAGCATGGATTCTGCAGCTACAGCAACACTGGCAAAAAAAACCCAGTGATTGCATCATTTCATTCTTCACACAACAAACAAAAGTACACTTAGTGCTAAATCTGGGCTTCCTTTCCAGGTCCTCTGTTCAAACACACTTGAGAATGGGATTTTCTTTCCCTTGAAACATTTCAAATACATTAGAACAGGATGCTGCTTTGCTCTAAATACAAATCAAGCCTGAATATGAAGAGAAAGGGAAGTTTATGACTCTACAAGAACAGTTTGCTCTCAAGGCAAATAATAAAAATAAAAAGAGGTGCAAGTTATACAACTCTAAATTAAAACACTCCAAGAGACAGCCAACAGAACAAGATGGGGTCAGATGTCCTTGGTGTAGAAAAATATATCTGAATGTTAAATATTACCAGTGAGTTAAAAACGCAGAAATATTCAGAGTCTGCTAAAAAAAAAAGGCAAAAAAGGTTTTGTTGAGGGATTTCTTTTCTTAAAAATATAGAGATAAAAAAGAGGGAGAAGGTTTTTTTATGTTTTGGTTTGAATATTATTTAATTTATTTTATCTAAAGGAATTTTTGTCATTTCTACACAGATGTAAAATGATAATTCTTTGGAAATTGTCATAAACTAAAAATATAAAGAAAGAAAAAACAGTGTTTTTCTGTTTTATTAACTCAATTGTCATCAAATTGAAAAAAACCAAACCACATTAGAGAACTTAAAGATGAAATATCACTAAAATTGCTTTTAGATAATGAAACATGCTAGTACATAGAGTATTTTCAAAATGAAACCTGGGAACTATTTACAATCTAAAAATGTACAAATTATCTATCAATATGACTAAAGCTGTTGGTGACACACCTGTGCCACTTCCAAATTTCAGCTTCAGGAGACTATATAGTATATAGTAATTTGTTTTGTTAAAATGGGAAGTATCATATAATTTTCCAAATACATGGAATGATGCATGTTCTGAACAACAATCCAGCACCAAGACCATGATCCAAGAGGTTTGGTCTCTATGGTTATTTGGTTATTAGCATTGTTAAAATTGCCTGTTAACCACTGCTGAATTCAAACCGTAGGGCTATCTCAACCTTTGGCACCAGCAGAGGTACAGACTAAAACTACAACGAGCAAGTATTTGTTTCATAAACTGGTGTCACAGTGTCTCAATATAGAAATCCTGTAACCACGTGGACAGTAAAAGCTTTGGAGTGTGCTTACCTAGCTCTTCTACTTCTGTGGAATGCTAACAAGTGTTTTCAATTTTAACCTTATATTATTTCTCCATAAGCATCTAGGAAGAAAAATCAAAACATATTCAAATCATGCTTTTCCTAATAAGAGCTGTGCTAAGATTTCCTCTGTCAAGGTATATAATGAATACGAGGCAACAATTTTTCTCAGTTTGTTTCAGCACAGCCTGCATGTAATCTTCTTATTTCTAGAATACATTTACCTGATAAAAATCACATGGTATTGAGCTTCTTAACTGTTAGAGACAAATATTTCTAAAGTAATAGCTGTTTTAAAAATAAAATAGCCTTCAGAGTCCATAAAGGAAAACTCTACATCTAACAGGCAGTTTTCTAGAAACTCAAATTTAATTTAGATAGTATAAAAATGGATTGATGATAATTATATGAATTGTTAGATCCATTTTCACTGCTTATAACCTGCATTACAGATGATGATAAACTGCTAATGGCAGAATTCAACATAACATTTTCAGAACTATCTTTAAGCTCTTATCAAAGTTAATACCTTATCACATACATGTAGGAGCAAATTTTTGTCAGGTCTAGATATATGAAAATATGCAAACTTTCAAGTGTATCTCTAGGCTAAACTCATCTCTCATACAATACATTATACTAAATCTTACGTGACTGGCACTTTATGGCTTCTCGTGGGGGTATAATTTTCTTTTTAAAATAACTTCAGTCTTTCATTTGAAGTTCCTTGGGGAAAATGATGTGGTAATCAAAGTGTGGTAACAGTGACTTTCATCTTGGGGTTTGGCAAAGAAAATAAAGTAAGATTTTGTAGCAGCTGAATGGAATGTTGGTTTTAGGTACTGGAAAAATAATAATGGTCTAGCCTGTGTCAGGTGAGAAGCACACTGAGTAACAGATGCAATAAGACAGAAAAATAGCCCTCAGGTTGCACTTGTAATGATAAAAGACTGGACTGAGACCTTCTGATGTACATGCAAGGCTGCTGTAAGATACAGATGACTTAAGATCAAATTAGTCTGTACTTACGGAATAGAATACTCCTGAGTGAGAGCAGTGTGTCAACCATGCAAGAGAGTATATCATATTGGGCTCTCTTGTCTTGAACTTCTCTTACTATAAGTGGAAAGTCAGGTGGGGACATTTACCTTCAAGGTCAGTCAGAGCTGCCAGATTAAGTGTGGGTCTCTTCTCACAGAAAAATAAACTGAGTGGAGATAGGGGCTTTTTGATATTGCAGTGTTTTGAAGTGCTAGGAGATTGATAAGACTGTAGGCAAAAGGGGGAGACTAGACTCCTGTTCAAGTCGTGTTTCTAAATAGCTGGAATTTGGTTCTGATTGTTTTTACCATAATCCTGGTAGGGCTTCGTTGTGTTTAATATTTTGAGAAATTTTTTTTAAAAAAATACTGCTTTGAAGTTATTTCTCTGTATTGTATAATAAATATCTTGATTATGCCTCATGTTTCACTTTCTGCTCTGCAGAATCTGGAAGCTCTGGAGAACTCCAAACTCTGGTGCATTTGCCAAAATAGGAAATGCTTCTTTTTAGAGAGCTTGGATACATAATGTCATTTGGGCACCAAAACTGCCCTTGCTTCATTAGCACACTTCTCTTTTTTCACTGAAGAGAAAATGTATTTTTCAACATGGACCCAAGTCAAGCAACTCTAACATCTGAATTGTAGTGGAGTTTATATAATAAATTCAAAGAATGACCAAGGTAATAAGAAACCTTTTAAGATTAGAAGTCCAACTGTCAACCCAGCACTGCCTCTGCCCTAAACCACTAAACTGTATCATAAATAGTGAACAAATGGGGATTTTTTTTTTTTCTGCATCAAAGGATCTGTCATAATTCCTTTTTAAAATTTTCTGTTTAAAAACAGAGCAGTTGAGCACACAGGATAGAAATGATGTGGTAGGATAGACAGAAGAAGCAGAGGGAGACTTGCAGAAAAGATCCTAGAAACTGCATTTTGAATAGACTGTTGAGAAAAGAAGCAACAGAGGTAAAGTCAAGCCTCAGAGGAGGTAGAAGGTCTGCGTTTATGTAGAATTTGATGCAAACCAGAAAGCCCTTGAGCTGAATGAAAACAAGCCTCAATGTAAAAATTTGTCTAGCAGAAGCACAATAGGAGACAGGTGTAGCAACCCATCCAAGTCCTTCTTCATCTGTTTTCTTTCATAGTTATTGAAATGATATCTGTTTAAAAGTAGTATAAATAGTTAAGAGGTTTACATCCAGTTTTAATGAAATTTGGCTTTTTGAATATAAAACATTTATTTATTCATTTTAGTTTCAAAAGGATATGGCGTTAATCCTAAAAGCCCAGAGGAATTCCTTCATAGAAGGAAATATGAGGCATTATCTGTGATATCCAGTGAACAAAAAATTAAGCTTCCTTTTCCTATACTGTCTTTAGATTCAAAATGTGTGGATTTCATAGGGAATTTTGCTATATTTTCATGAAAGTTACTTTCCTCAAGAGTTTCTCTCACATGGCTTTCTCAATATCTCAGCTATTTAACCTGAAACCCCATCAATCTAAGGCAGGATTTCTAGTCTTTAAAAACAAGGCTTCTACTTCAAATTTCTTTATGACCAATGCTTCCCATTGTGTTTACTATTAAAGACACATGCCCAGATATTCTGCTGATCTCAGCATAGACATCCATCTTCTAGAAAACTTTTCTTACTCAGGTTTTGCTCCTTAGGATACTGCCAGCATCAAGGGTGGGACCAACTGTCTGTTCAAATGCTTAGGGAGCAGCCTAAATTAGACAAAAAGTGACCAGATTCTGGAGGTTACTTTTGAATCAACAACCACCACCCTTGCTGCTACACGAATTTTATAACATAACAGTAAATATTTTGCTTCTGACACAAATATTTTTCCTGTGCACTTCTAACCTAGCTGTTATCTTCAAAACTCTCAGTATGTGAAGTAAGGGACCTCTTGAAAAGATCTCCATAATCTACAGGTATTTTCTTGCATAGGTTGGATTGTTTTCTCTTACCAGGAAAAAATTCAAAGATATTATTCTTGCCTTCAAGATGCAGTAATTCTACCTCATGTAGCTATGCATAATTAGCAACCCAGGCCTATTTGTAATGCTTTTTTTGAGAGATAAAAATTTAAACTTAATATCCTTTTATTTTTGACTCTTGATGTGAAGAGATTTATGTTACAGTATTACACCTAATTTACTATTTACTTTTGCTCTGGTGGCATTCTACAATTCAAGAAGCAGCAAACTGTTGTCTTGTGGCCTTGAAGCACTCTTTGTGTAGCTGAAAGCTGACCTAACTATTCTGGAACTGCCCTAAGCACCAGACAGGATGCTTCAGATTCATCGCAATAGGAAATTAGTGTATTTGGTGTGATTCAATTGGAACAAATAGTTTGTCCATCTCTGCATTAAATTCTTAGGGAGCATTTATTAGAGAAAAGTGCTTGTCCCTTGAGTGGAATATACTATCCATAATTCTGGAGATTGGAAGTTCTATGCACTGGACTTGGCAAAGCACACAGTGAATGAACTAAATTGGTTAGCTAAAATGTGCCTCAGTAAGCAATATTCTCTATTCTTTTTATAATGTAAGCTGTGATTTGTGTATGATCTACTTTTTCCCTGACCTTCATGTACTGCTTGTCTTTTTTAAAACAGAAGCTGTTTTAGTCAGGCTCTATGCATTTCTCTATGCATGGCAAGGAAAAAATGCATTATAGATGCAAGGTCTCAATAAATGCCAATGACATCTTTAGCTTTCATTTTGGCTAATACTTTCTTCTTAGTGATGATAGCAGTGTCAAAACTCTCATGTAATTTGGAGTAATGTTTTTTTTCCTTTCANAGAGGTTATTGGCAAGTGTAGACAGTAAAAATATCAAAACCCTGGGGGGTTTTTTTGGTAGTTTATTTTTTTTTTTTTTTTTTTTTTTTGTCTGGTTGGTGTTTGGATGAACTTATTTAGTATGGTTTTCTGGTAGTCTTTTTGGTCTTTTCTTTTTGATGTTAGTGAACAATTTGAATAGGCTTATGTCTTTTAACAAGGTGCTATATGAGTAGTTAGGTCTCCGTGCATACACAGGTAGGTCCGGGATGACTTCTAAGTATTAGAAAAATCCTGGTAACAAAACTAAAATATTCTCTGGTCTCTACTTTTTCCTCTCATAACACGCAATGCCAAAACAGTACATTCAGAGGTAGAATTGATATATTTACTGAAAGCCCATTCAAATGCTTCATGAAAGCTTTGAGTTCGGTTGCTGACAGACCAGATATTGGATGTTTCTCTTTCAGCTAAAAGACATCTTTCAGATGTAGTGTCAAAAGAATTCTTTAAAAGCAAGGTTTCTGTCACTTCCATTGTTCATTTCAGCATTCAATAGGTTGGATAAATGTTACAGAGTATAATGGACATGCCATTTATTAGCATTTAATGGGAAAACATTGCATATCCTATACTGTCTATAGTCAAATACTTTAGGAGAAAAGTAAGGTATTGCTCAACATAGAAAAAGACCTAATTTGTATCAAATTCATAACCTAGTACATCAAATATATTTCTGCAAAAATGATACCTTGTGTCACCTACTGAATTGGATTTGTCAGGTGCTGGACTAAGTCAGTTATATCATCTACAACATCACATACATCCTTCTTAGTAGCAAATAAATCTCCTACTGAACTGAATATATCTCTAGTTGCAGAAGACCCCCAATAAACTGATTGTGTTTCCATAGATGTTTGTCTGGATGTAGAGTCAGATGTGTTTGTTAGAGGTGTACATTCCTGATAAATTAAATGCTTGATATACGTCTGACATAAAATTTCCTGAAATGTCCACGTTAAGAACAGGACTGATTGTATGAGCAGCTGAAACTCATGCATTAATGTACTACAGCACTCAGATCCACTTTCTAGGAGACACCAATCATGTGAATGGGGTGAAATCACTGGCAGAAAAAGTTTAGGTCAGCAGCAGCTCTACAGCAAGGACTATTACTTATAGCTGACAGCATGGCTTTAGACATACAACAGTTTGGCAGGGGGTTCAGGTGTGCAGAAAACAAGATTCATCAACATGAGAAAAAAAACAGTAGAGGAGACAATCAACTCTTTTTCATTGCTTTTGACTGAATCTTCGATGAAAGACTTCTCCAGTTCTGCTGAGCCTGTCTCTACCTTCAACTTTGTGTATTTCTTTATGATTGTGTTTCTTTGTATTATTTTATGTAATACTCAAAGTATGGGAATAGATATAAACACAACATTCAAACTCTGATTATGAGCTAGGCCAGGAAATGTTTCCAACCTTTTTACTTTGGTTGGCCATCTGCATTTTAAGTAATCTGGAAAAGTGACATACATTGGAAATGACTCTGTTTTATTTAAAAGGAAGCTTTTAGTACAAGAAAGGGGAAAAAATCTGCTATCAGAAAAAAGTGCTTCCCTAGGAAAAATAACTAACAAAGAGAATTATAATCTCTTTCCCTGAGGAGCTGGAGTGGCATTTCCTCTGTACAGAACTGCAGGTGAGTTCTGCCCAGAGTAGAAATATTGCTGAAAACCAGTTTCAGGTGGAGTCATGCAGACAGGGAGGAATAGTAGATCTCCAGATGAATGCAATTAGTCTGTCAGAAGCTTGTGAATACAAACTGTGGTAAGTGAAGAAGAAAAGCTAAGGCAACATTGGTTTGGAGTGATATGCATGGGGTAGCCTTTACCAGCAATCAATGACACATGGTGTTTCCAGGGTGAGTATCTATAGAAAACTTTTAAGAAGCAATAATAGTAATTACTGTTTTCTTAAAGAAGCAGCAAACCTGCCCATTATCATTGCCTAGCACAGGACATACAGCATGAGTTGCATGAGATATGGATACTGAATAAAAATGTTCTTACTTCCTACCCTGGACATCCACAGTTCAGTTATTACTGCAAATCTTGTATACTATTCTCTTATTTTATCCTTCTTTAAGGATGGCAGGCTGGAAGACCAATAGCCCTATATTATATAGAGTGTATAACATCTTTTTCATTTTCCCTGATGTTCCACTGTTTTTCCACCTAGTCTCCTCTTTTATCTGCAGATATTCAGCTGTGTTTCACTCCCTGTAGTGATGTAACTGGATGTGGTAAATTATTAGAGATTTCTTAATGAGAAATTTAAGTTCTAGAAATAAAATATTTTTTTTACTTCTCTGCAAAATTTTTCATATGGAAAATAAATGAAGAGTTTTTTAGAAGACGTTCAGGATAGATTTTGTTTCATAATCCTTGCAAAATCCATGATGCCATCACTCTTTCATTGTTATTTTCCTCAATTGAAAAGCTATTTATAGAAGGGTAGAAATAGTCCCGAAATTTGAACAAAGATATTTGAAGATTATCCTAACATTTTCCATAATTTTCCATAATACCATCACTAGGTTTGAACTCCATCTCTCAACAGGAAATGAAGAATATTCTTATTCTAGTTTGTGATATTCTTCTGAATTTTAAGGTGTAGTTATCTTAAGGAACAGTTGTTTTTTCCTTAAATCACCTTGTGCTGAAATCATCGATGCTTTAAAGCTGTGCAAATGGAATTTTTTATTTAACAGAGACCCTTCAAGCTGTAAGTGCTCTCCCAGGTTCAGCAGAGTTTTTCTTCTGTTCTTGCAAAATCGCATCTAATATAGTTTTTAATGTACAAATTCGGCTGAGTTTGTAAGTAGCTGGTCACTCATGGGAACCACAGACACATCAGGAGCTGCAATTTAGCTGGCTGCAATGTTTGTGATGCATGTGGCAGGCTACAGGCTCCTGCTACCCTTAACTGCATTTTTCAACATTAACACAAATTAAAAAGAAGTGACACTTTTATTGTTATAAGAAATATTCAGCTCCAACTCTAGAGCTTTCATTCATGTCCAAAATCTGTTTCTAACTTCAAGGACAAAGGACTGCACTTCATAGTGCATCTGATCCAACACCAGGTGATGTTTTGCCTTGTATCACCAGAACTGTGATACCATGCAAAGAAGAAATCAGTTCCCATTTGAAATTTGAAACTAGTCTCTTCTCTCATTGCCCTGATACCTGCATATATTGTTCATGAGATACGATTTTTTCTCACAGTACTGCTTTTCTACACAAGGTACCTCTACAAATAAAATAGGAATTTCTACCCTGACCCAATTTTTCCCCAAATCCTACAAATTAAGGTCTGGCTAAGCACCATACAGAAGTGGGAAAAGATTAAGGAGATGATAAGCAAAAATTAAAATATTATATTTAGACCTTTTATGACTATCATAGATAGTCAATGCCAGTCACTGTACATATGTCCATGGAGATTTGTCAGTGCAGATAAACTTTCTCATATACAGTTTTAGGTATTTAGGTTCATGAATGGATACATACAACGCCTTGGAATTCAACCTACTACACATACTTTTGAAGATCAACATAAATGCTATAAATATAAAATATCAAATTTGTCCCTTATTTTGTGCCTAAATTTGCAAACTTATGAACAAATACTTAGAAGAATATTTAGAAGCTATTTAGTTTATTGATTAATTCACTATTATAAATTTCAATCTCTGATGTATTTAGTCTTTCAAAGTAATTTTTTATTATCTAATATATATTCAGGTAACCAACCACCTGAATCAGGGAAAAGGTATTAGACTTTCTCTTTACAGACCTGTGTTATGCTGCTGATATTGATGGCACATCAAACTAAAAACAGGGTAGGGCCATTTTGACCCGTATTATCTAAGAAAGGGGATGTAATTAAAAATCAATATTTCTCTAAAGGAAAGGGTAAAAATAATAGGTAAAAAAGGTAATGGCCTGGCCATATTCTTAGATGTGGTCCATAACTAATTCATTTTAAAACCAATTGGGGGCAATTTCTTTAGAGGTGATTATATAAGTTCAGGGAAAGGTTTCATTTTTTTTTTTCCTTAAATATTTACATAAAGTGTCTTCATCTTATTAAAGATACAGACTTTGTAGTGCTTTTTAAATAGCAGTCACCAAGATATCCAGATTCAAAATGACAAACTCATAAATCCAAAATATGGTAATTGTAGGATGACTGCTAGATTTGTTCATGCTAAACCTCTATTAAAAAAAAAAATAGAGAGAGAAAAGAGGAAGAACTATAAGATTTGGGAGGAATGGAAATTCTCTTTAACATAAGATAGACAAAAAGTCTCAGGACATCATGAATAATAAATTAGAAGGTTAAAGAGCAGGTCTAAAAGTGTGTGAGCACAATTGAAAGAGAGTAAGAAAGAGAAGTGCTATTACTGTGAGATCTGGATAGTTTATGATACAGCTGCTTAACCTCCAGAGGCAAGAAGCCATTGTTCTGAGAACCATAACAAATGACACAGGATAAAGCAAAACATTGCTTTTAATGAATGAAGTCTGTATTAATTTAAACAATAAACAAAAATTTTAAAAAATGAAAAGAAAGGAAAAAAACAAAACTACAGAAACTACAGAATAATATGACAGGCCAAATTCAAACGTAAGTGGTGCCATAAAAATTAATCTCAGATTAGTTTTTCTACTATAGGGAGATGAAGGAAATCAGTAGAATTATCCATTGTCCCAATTAAAACAACAGAGAACTGTAGCATTTTTTTGTGCAATCCATGTTTACCTTTTAAAATGTCTTATTTTTGGAGATATGTAACTAAAAGCATAAATAATTTGAAAGTTGTATTGTAAATCCATAGGGCAGGCATTGGCTTACTAACTACACATGAGACTCCAAGTATAATCTCTAAATTAGCACTCTCCAAAATAACCATGGAAAAGAATAGCATTCAATTGCTCTGTGGTACCTTCTGTGCATCTATTAATCTTTCTGAGAAACAGAATATTAGGGTAGATGGCACTTTGCTGAGATTGAGATGATTTGAACAAGAATAATAAAGAGTATTCTAATTATTTTTTCTTTGACATAATTTTCAACTGCATAAAATTCTCATGCAGAAGTTTGCATTTCTTAGCACAGTGATATCCAGTCATCATTTATCACAAAATTCACCTTTGCTTTTTATTGCTTCCATCTTTCACTCATGAGGAAGGAAAAGAAAAAATGTTAACAATTTAACCTAAAGTCCTGTATGCGCAACTAACAGTGTGAAAAAATTCATATCATAGGCTCATTTGAAATGACATCTTATTTTGTTATATTTTCAAAAAAAAAATGGTGTTATAAGAAAGCAAAGGACAGGGTACTTTTAGAAATAATGTCCTTCAGCAATCAAAATTACTAGATATTTATAGAATTAGACTTACTATAATAATAATTTTAATACAAATGTAGCCCTATTTGCCAAAGCACTGAAAAATAGTTGACCATCTCAATATGATCTAAGAACAAGGAGAAATACCTCCATAAGCTGAGGTCTGCTACAGTAAAATGGAAGACAATAAGATTGACATTAACAGTACATTCCTCTTCCTAAATAGTTTTAAATAGTGATTTGTATTCCTTAATAAAGTAAGAAAGGTGGGCAAAACTTTTAAACATAAAAGCATTTCTTTTGTGAATGGACACATGTTGCTATAAGTCCATAAACTTAATTTTTTTTCCACAAATATTTGTGACCCTGTAGTAACAAATTCAGCTGAATGGAGATAAACTGTATTGCATTTATTTTCTTATCCAGGTTTACAAAGCACTAAAAGAGACAAAACACTTTTTCTAATCAAGCATCTAAAATAGTTACTGCAAGTCACATTACTGCTAAAAAGTACAAAGACAAAAACATATTCAGTAATACAGTGAATTGTGGTAAGTCTTATGACATGGTGAAATGACATTTAATTAAAAAAAAATAGGATTAGGCACATTTCTTCACTAAGATGTGATTATTTACACCAGGAAAAACGTTGTTAAATACTTGCGTGTTTTATACCTCTTTTGAGTGAGTTTAAAATGGTTCTTCTTGCTATAAAAGGACACAAGCACATTCATCTCTTCAACTCATTTCAGTAGGAACTTTGTCACTGGCTTTGAAAGACATGTAGAATTACTTGCAAGACTCTCTGCATTTACCAAATGCAGATTTCTTCTGTCTAGACAGGGACTTATTCTGTGGCAGAGTCCAAAAAAAAAGAATGATAGGTGGCTATATTTCACACTGACTAAATCCCCACATCTCCACAGTTGTTGACTCATCCTCTGTGTCTTCTTAACAGAAAGTTGGTCAGTTTTAGCAAAAACATTTTGGAAGGTAATGCTGCTTGAGAACACTGCATGGCCATCCTGTGGTGGCCACAAGGAACCCTGTGCACCTGGCCACAGGTGCAACTGTATTTCCTTATCTCCAGGGTGAAGACCAGCATCAGTGCTGTGGAGAAATGAAAATGAACTATTGAATCTAGCAATTCTGCCCATCTTTATGCAGGCTGAGCATTCCCCACCCATAATTGCTCCTGTCTGGCTGCCCTGAAACCTCCAGGCTCCCATTCCTGCTTAGACTCTTTCTGACCTTAACATTCTCCCTTCCTGGCTGGGCAGGTGCATGCTTACCCCAGAGTTATTCTTGGAGGCAAACCTAAATTGTCGTCATCTGTATTTCATTAGAATTGAGGCTTTCAAGAATTGCTTTTTTTTTTCCCAAATATTGCAGCTTCTAATAATTTACAGCAAGTTTATGATGAGAAAGCCAAAAATTTTTAGGACTCATACATTATTTTCAAGCATCTAGCACTTCCAGTAGTAATAATATTTGTTTTAAAAACCCCAAACAACTAGTACCACACACACACGTGCACACACACAGAGCAACACACCAAAGAACAAAAAAAACCCAAAACAAGACAAAAGCCCCCTGCTAAAAAAAACCAATTATATGTCTTACTGGCACTCTGAATGTATTCTTGTTTCTTGTTAATACTATGAATTCACTAAAGGAAGCCTTCCAGAACTTGTGGCAAATTATAATTAGCACTGCATATTTACAATGTGTGATTAGATACCAAGAGATTTTTCAAAGCTAGCATAAAAAGTTACAATGAAGGTGATAATGATTCTTTTGGAGAGATATTCCTTTGTTCATTTTGGCATTCTCATAAATGTTTAAATAATATGAATTAGGCTTCCAAGTCAATTAATTTGTCTTTCTCATTTTCAGTGATGTATTTTAATTACACTTTCATGTCTGTAATTTTTAGAAAGAGACACAGCATGCATTGACAAAACCTGTAAAAATCCAAAAGCGTAATGGAAAAAACTCCATAGTTTTGTGCCTTAGTCTTATCCCATATAATTTCATAATATGAAGAAAGAGGTTTAAATCTTATGCACTTTTAATTTAGTAGGGCATGCAAAACTCATAATATGGGTGAAAGATGAATTTTGGTTCATCTTAAATGTTTCACACTAAATTTACTCCATGAATTAAAACCAATAGGTGATCATTTTGTATTACAATACACAGGGTTAATTCATTTTTGGTCTAGAATACGTACTGAATAATAAAAATTATTTTCTCATTTTCAATTCTATTTACTTTTCACTGTTTAATCCTTTGTCTGTGTTTGGTCTTAAAATGTGCTTAATATTGAAAGCATACAACTACAGAATATTTTTGAGTCACTGAACCTTAAAGTGGAGAATGGGTACGTGGGAAAGCTAATTATAAGGAAGGAAACAGAAAGCAAAACTAACTATTCTTCTTCCTATCATAAGACCCTAACCAGAATACCTGCTTTGCTGAGTCCATTTCAAGGCAAATTCATCTATTTAAGCATTGAATTGATGATAGTAAAGGTAAGTAATTATAAAACATCTATTAAGGAGTACTCTAGATCATCCTATACAAATCTACCTAATGTTCAAATATTTTCCCTCTCATCTACCTGTTTCATCTCTTTTCTTGATCATGATGTATTTTTGTTTAATGTTCTGTGAACAATTTCCTTCTGCAACAGAAATTGCATACACAACTCCATATTTTATAATCTGAAGAATATTAGGTCAGATTGAACACCTGTAAGCTGAACAAGGAAATGCTTAATTTGGTTTAAATCTTTTATATTTGTGACAAATCTTTCATTTTTTTCTCTCTTGCCAAGTTTTGTTTAGGGGAATTTTGGAAGTGGAATATTTGGTCAAATTCCAATCTTTTCTAATGTTTTCCCAAGATGTTAGTGATGTTACAAATAGAGTAGTCAGAAGAATTACTCTCTTTTCTTCCTCAGAACTTAGATGGGGGAAGAATAAGGCAAATATTTAGACTCCTTCAACTAAATACAAAAAACAAGAGAAGCAAGTAAATAATGAAAGGATGATGTAGTCATGGACACTACCATGGTAAAATGGTAGGTTATTTTGCTAACCCATCAGCCTTCATCAGAACAGAAGTCACAATAAGTCACAAATTGAGTAGAAGATGAAATATTTGTAGTAAGGTTTTGCTTTTCAGGACTTTGAGTGTATAAAAATGCCTTTAAAAAGCATATATGTATTTTGTCTCCTTACTTTGCAGCCTTTTAACATCAGGAGAGTAAAGTGTCAGAATAACTTAACCGGGACAGATATATGTTGTCCTTCCTATTGGGATTTCACTTGGCTATTGATTGACTTGTTGCCCTTGATGATAAGTCCTTTTAGTGTAATTTCTTTTCTGTTCATATGCCTTTTTTATGTTTTAGTTCCAAGTACCCCAAGTCAATAGATATTTGCTGCCAGCTAATCCACATGCTTACCAGCTTATGATTATAATTAAACAGAAGAAATTCCTAAATTCCATGATCACTGAGGGAGTGAAACCTAAACTGCACCCAGGTACACATTTTGCCAGCTCTAGCCGGTTTCTAGTTCTTGTGCAAAACCAGTCTCTCCACTGAAAGTCTAGGCAGAAAATCAGATGTTGTGGCTGTCCTAATCGCTGCGTCTTTTGCTAGAGCACAGCCGATCCTACTTTAAGAAAGATCAGCACCATGGATCTTTTTAAGCCTTCTCTCTCCTCACTGTCACATTGAAATTCATGTTGCTTTCCCTTTGTATCCTGAAAAGCTGGGGAAGGAGGTGGAGAGAAAAAGAGCTGGTTCTGTGCAATTTCCAATGCTGAAGTTGGGTGCCCTGATGGAAAGCTGTCTTATTTACAGATTTATTGACCCATGGCTTCCTCCCTGCATCTTTCAGTGGTTCACTGCTCTGAATCTTTGCCAATACAACAAACTCCATTCTTTTATTTTTGTCATGAAGTTGTGTTGCAGGAAGTTCATGGGAGAGTGAATCTTATTCAGTAGTGGGATTCACTGGGACTAAATTTGCAGGGCAAGGTCATGGTTAACAAGGGAAAACCAAATAGGAAAAACAAAACAAAAACCAAAACCTCCCATCCCCAAAGCCAACAGATCTGCATTCATAGATTTCACATGAAAAAAATGTTTAATTAACAGATGTTTTCAGATGCTCCATAGATGAAAGTACTCATTCTATAAATAAGATAATGATGTAGGAAAAGTCATGGTTAAGAAATGGTACAATAGACAGGCCCTTTGTTTCAGATCCTGATAGAAAAATGAAACTTCAGTCACTAGGGAGTCCAGAAAATATGTTAAGTAAAATTAAACACCATATTCTATGTTCCAAATATGGTGGGGTTTTTTTGTGCCTTATCTTAAAATCCCAACATTTGTGAAGCTCTGTCTGGACACTGCCATGATTTAAATACCAGTAGATAAACAGACTGAGATATCAAAGCTATTTTTAAGAGCCATTTTCACATAGTTTTGGGTTTTTTTAACTTTTCAGTAATGATCTGAGATTGGAACTAAATCTGATTTGAAAGAAATGCATCCTGTGTAAAATTTACTAGATTTTTTTTAACTTACTTTAAGAAAGTTCGGGATCACTCTGCGATTTCTACAGTGACTTTTTATGTCATTGAATAAAGAAGAACAAAAGAATTGTAATCCTCTAATCCTCACCAACATCCTGCCCAAATTAAATTACATTAATTGTTTTAGTCCAAATGTAATTTATGCTTTTGAGAAATTCTGTTATATATAATTCACAGGTCAATGAGTTCTTCCAAACAGAGCAAATAATTAGTCGTATGTGGGCTTAAAATTCAGACTATGTCATTAGCTTCTGGTTGATTTTTGACTGAGCACAAGTCCTATGGTCTCATCCAACTCACATTACATGATGGGTAGAGAAGATCCCTCATGAAAATGTTGTGTCTATGATTTCAATTTTTTTTTTGAAAATAATAATTATGGGATTATTATGATCTGTTTTAATAAGCCTTCCATTTACTAGACTTGTTTCTTAGATTGTTTTTTATTCATTCTTGGAAATTTATATTCACTAAACATTCGGCTTTGGGGACATATTTAACACTTACTGAAGTTAATGGGATTGTACATATGATTAAAATTAAGTACTTTACATGGTTTCCTGTATCTGGAGTTTAAAAAGGGGTGGTAAAACCAGTCACAATTCATAGGCACTTCTATGTTTAGAACATTTAAAAAGTTAATTATATTTGTCTTTTTGAATTGTGGTTTAAACAATTGGATAAGATTAATAATCATATAAAGTCAAAGCTTTGAATTGGCAACAAGAAGTATCAGAAAAGTCATCTGTGAGATTTTCAGCAAAGCTTGAATACTGCCTCCACCAGAATTTGATGATGATTTTCTTTCTATTGAGGGTTTATATCAGTTTTACGTTCTGTCACAAATGCAATATTTTCTATAGACCTTCTTAAAACATTCAATATTTTTTCAGGTCTCACAGAAGATATTGACTTTGTTTTTATTGGTAATGTAGTGATGTTGTATATAAAGTACATTTAATATTTAAAATTAAATTGCTTTGTATGAATATGTTTATTTCTTGAGACAACAGTAGAATAATATAAGAATTCAGAAACGGCATCAGATTTGTTTGTGAATGAAAAGGTGCTTAGAGAACACAATTTAGACATTTTTCAGATACATGGAATGTCTTCAAAAATGAAATTAAGAAAAAGAAATATTATTTTACTTTCCAGTTTTCCGGAATCTTAGATATTTCCCTAAGTCTCAATGAAAAAGTAGTCAGAATGAAATCACTATTAGTTTTTAATATAATAAACATATTATCATTGACATTTCAATGATCAGACAGATCCCCACATTATCTTTGGAGTCCTCAGTTTGTAGAATATTATTAGCAGACAGTATTTTAAAGCAATAGAGGTGGCGCCACAATTGTATCCAAATTTAAGGACACTTGTATGTGAAACTTAGGTCTATTTAATCTCAATTTAATAAACCAAATGCCACAACTAATTCTAATTCAGGTGATGCTTGTAAATGTTGGTGTTTTACTCCACTACAGATACAAGTAATTTAGAGTGATGGGCAGCGATAATGGAGAATAGATCACCAATAATCAGAAATCTGTAAGGGAATTGGCAAATAACTGACATTTTTTTGGTGCTAGGTGGAGGTGCTCTCTATGATGAAAAGAAACATAGAATATCAGAGGAAGGCATGTGGTAGGTTTAGGTATACTTCTTAAATTTGAATTTTTGTTTCAGTCTTTATTAAATTTTTCTGGCAAAGTAAAATTTGTTTCCAACCACTTTCTTTGAAGAAGTTGCCAAAGAGGATAAAAAGAATTATCATTAGGCCAAGAATGTTTGCCATCCAGCTGCGTGACACTGTAGCTTCACTCACCTTTCCACTGCAGCTGGTATAACTTCACATGTGTCTGCCTCTTCTAAACTTCAAATATTCCACTCTGTCCCTTTGCAGAGAAGCTTCATTTTATGAGAGCACCAATTTTTTTGCAAATTCTTTACTAATTTTTGTTTGGTTTAATTTAAAATGGCTAACTCTACTGCCATTTATGGCCCATCCATGTGCTGTTGGACGGGCTGAAGCAGTGAATACTGCACTGAGGAAAGTGGGAGGAGACCAAAGAGCAGGATTGAATAGGAGCACACAGGCATGTAGAACAGGAAGTCCCTCACCCAAGAAAGAGTTTGAAAGGGAGTTGAGTGACCTGACATGACAGACTGTGCTGATCTTGTGTATCTCATCGGTGGGGAAGCCAGGGAGGAGACAGAGCAAGATGTTATTTGGGGTCCCCCTCCTGCCATTGTCTCTCTGTGCCCTGCTCTAGGTGTACACAAGAGCACTAATCACAGAGAGAAACAATACATTTGGGGGGTTGGTATCTCCTTCCCAACAGTTTCCAGCCAATATAATGGCTCAGGCACTGCTGCCAGAGTTGACCCTGTATTTGACCCAGACCAAAGGGTTCAATCATTTTTCTTTAAAGAACACTACCATAGAAATAGCTGGTGTGGGCTTGCAGAGTTATGTATATTTTTATGAAGATCTAATAATACCTTTATTAAGGTAAAAATATGTTTCACTTAGGCTCCTCTCGTATGTTTTGATTTATTATTAATATTTGCTTTGTAAACATGATGAGGGTAGTTTCACTTAGAATCCAGGAATATGGAATAGGCATGAAATATTAATTATCTCCTTTTTTCTCCTTAAATCTAAAATTTTATGTTTGAGTATTTTGTTAGTCAATCTGTTAAGAGGCTTGTTTATTATTCATACATACATATTGAGAAAACACTATAAATGGCAAAAAAACTGAGAAATTTCTTGGGATATTTAGAGAGAGAGTGAGTTTCCAGTGACACACATGGACTATGAACTAGGTGTTTTCTTAGCTGAAAGAGAAAAAGGAAAAAAAAAAAAAAAAAAAGAGATTAAGGGATCCAGCATTTAAAAACTGCACAGAGAATTAAAAAAAAACCAATAACACAAAACCTGTTAATGTCAAGAAAATTTAGCTGCTCTGGTAAGTATATTCTTTGTTCCTGGAAATGCTTGTTGTGACTGGCTGACTTTGTAGAGTTATCCCCTTGCTTGATCACTAGCAATTGATTGTATGCCAGCAGCAAGTCACAGGTACTATGGCTTACATTTTGCAGAAAGTCAGAGTATAATGATACACTGTAAAGAGGGCTATTCTATTTAGCAGAAATTATTGTGTGATATGTCGTGCAATATTCATAATGGCTTCTTTTTAATAAATATAAAAAGGAAATCAGTGTTAAAAATTACAAGCCCTGCTTTTATCAGTTAAATTCCTTTTATGGTCTATGCAAGACTGATCATTATAGAGGCATTCAAAATCTGTTTCTTCCTTAGCATGTCTGAATAGGTCATGCATATATCACCTTCAGGGAAAAAAAAATAATTTCAGTTGTTTCTTGGTGTGGCTACATATCCATTTATATGATTTTCCTTTCATTCTCTTTTTTTTTTCCCTTCAAATATGCGACAGCTGTAGAATAATAGTGTTTGAATGGGCACTCTGGAAGAACATGAAGAGCAAAAAGGCATTTGTAAAAGCTCAGAGCAGGAAGCCGTTGGAGTCAGGTATCTTCTGTTCCTCCTGTCAAGACTGAGATGCGAAGGATGAAACCTCCACTGTTGCTGAGGGACAAGGCACAGCATCTGGAGTTTGAAATTGACAGTGAAACTGTGGCTTCCACAGAGCACTGAGGATGGTTTATTTGTAGTTGGTGACTGACTTGACATCAAAAGTTTGGTAACTTCACTGAACTGTGTCTGCATTTTAGCCCTGAGGGGAAACAGCATTTCATCTGTACTGATGTAGACAGTGCTTGTAAGTAGCAAGCTATAAGCAATTCATTTGTTTTCTACGTTATCCTCTTGAAATGTAAGGAGCCTTGCTGCTTTACTGGAGTTTGGATTTGACCGTAGGTTCCAGGAAGCTACAAGTTTGTTAGAGACTGATCACAGAGTCTGAAGTTCCCTGGGTGCCTCTCTTAAGAACCAAAAAAAAAATAACAAACAGAAGTTGACAAAAAGAAGAAATAATATGTATTCTCATTATCTTGAACCCTGTAGCATATTACTGATGTTCTTTATCTACAAGCAGGATTTTTATGGGTATCAGGCTCCATATAGAAATGGGGTTGATCACAATATTGTGTCATTAATTCTTGCTGTCTTCAAGAAATGAATTAGTAGGGACATAATTTTTGTCATGTTTTGTCATGCCTGTGGTCATTTGACGTAAAATCTGTTGGATTTACATCGTGAAAATGTCAAGGTTTCTTGCAAAGTAAAGTTATTAGATGCTGAAGGTCATATTTTTATAGGAACATTAGCAACTATTGACACTAAGATATCAAAGGCTTTATTTTACTAGCCATGTTTGGTGAGACTGGTGCAGCTGGATGTCTGGTAGCCAAAATTATGCTTGGAAGCCAGTGCCTGGATTTAGACCGAAAGTCTACTGCATCTCTCTGTAGTTTGTCTTCATTTGTATTTGAGGTGTTTTTTAGAGGAATTTTAGGAAAAAAAATTCAAAAAAGGCATGCAGTGAAAATGCTAATTTTCCTTGTAACTGTAGACCACTCTTTCTTTTTACTCTCTTTCCAAAATTAGCCTCTTGCACCTATTTGCTCTAATCCTAGTTAGCAAAGAAGAAAGCTGACATTACAACATGACACTGGTGCTCACCCTATTTCACCCTGTGCTTCTGCACACTGGGGAAAGAACCCAAATACAGACAAATGTCCACTGTGATAGTTTGTTAACCTGAAACAAAATGTGACTAATAGCCCTGTGGATGCAATATCAGATGAACCTGTATCCTACCCAACGCAGTGCATTTTATGCCGCAAAACTATATTGAACCTTTTAACCCTGCTGCTGTCTTATGACTGTTCTACAGGTAATTAATCTTTTGGGGTTTTTTTTTAATATCATAGCTGGTTTAATTCTATTCCTTTTGCTATTCAGTTATGCCAGATTCTCTGATACTTGAACAGGAACAACTTCAAAATAAGTGAAGTCCTCAAAGTACCCTTTTTCTCCCACTTTGTCACCACGCAAGAACGATGTCAATTTGAGTGTAAAACAGTGAGGAAGATGGTGTAACTGCATCATTTGCCTTGTCTCTATAGCCTGGTTTATAATGGTTTGACGATTTTCTCTGCTTGACCCAAAAAAATGAGCTCTTGGAATGATGACTGCTGACTTTGCCTGCAACTTAAAGCCATTATGCAGTAAAATCTTCACGGTTTCTTCACATTATGAAATAGAGAACAGGAGGCAGCTTTTCTCCCCAGTAGTGTTGTTCCCTCTTTGGGGTGTGCTGCTGAAACTCGTACATGGTATTGTTGCTGCTGTGGGTCTTATAAAAATAGCATTTCTGGTAGTGTGTTTGCCAAAATGTTTCATGAAGCTCTACAGACTTGGAACAAACTTAATTATTTTGTAGGAAAGTGTTTAATTGCTGCTGCTATCTTATGTTTAAAATTCATTTACTTTGCTTGCTACAGAAATGCCTTACCAAAGATTTCATAATACCTTTACTGAGTTAATATGCAAAATTCACCTGGAGCTTTGCCACTCATTTTTTATTCATAAGATAATATATAAATACAGTTATATGTCTAATTTGATAGAATGTGTATTTTTTTGTTTTTTGAAGATAAAAAGTTCCAAGCTGTAGTCATTATATTTATAGCTACATATACATGCAAGTAAATAACTATAGAATAAATAGACTATTAGTCTGCATCTGTTCAGATGTTGCCACTGGATGTATTTTCAGAGTTATAGAGTCTCTTACAAAACTATCATTTTATTGGGATAATCAAAATTATGGAAGTCAGATGGAAGCTTGACTGTATTGCATACTACATACTGGGTGATAAATGAAGTTCTATTATTTAGAGAAATCTTAAAAAGATAACTTAATTGGTTAAATTTTTTGTTCTGATTACTGTCACAGCCTCATACTATAGGATGCTCATATAATATGTACATGATTTTTACACTTCTGGCTTATGAAGATGCTAGGTGTCAATACTCTCACAGGATCTTATTTACATTTCCTTAAGGCCTTATTTCTTATTTTGATGAAATTCAACAGAATTGATTATTTATTTTTGTTCAAATAGAATGCACTATACTTGAATTTGTGTTAATACATAAATCATATTGACAATATGATTTTGCATATTAAATGCAATAATAAAGTAATCAGGAACGTAAAACTTGCAGCGTTCAGCTAAAGATTAGAAAATCCATATTTTATGTGAAAATCCATATTTTATGTGGTTTGTGTTATGTATCTAGGCTAAATTAAACTCAGCAGAGCAGATAAGTCCATTGATGAGGCAATAAAATGCAATCTGAACATGCTGTTTGTCTCACTGTTAGCAGTATGTTAAGTGGAAAATATTGAAATTGAAAAATTAACATTTTAAATGTTGTCATTTCTTTCAAGCTGCTTGTGATCTTTATTTTAAGCTCTTAGAGATATTGTTCTTTTAATATTTCACTACTATTTATTTAAATACTCCAACTGGAGGTTGGAACAATTGAGCTTAGTGGTACTGACACAAAATTAGGCATTTCTGCCTCAAGCAGCATTCACTTGAAAATTCACTCAAATAACACTGCAAACACTGATATTATGAAATTGTAAGGGCAAAATAATTTTTTTTTTATTGAAGTTGCATTGCAAAGCTTCTGTGTCTTTAGAGACGGAAGTCTTATTCAGGTTAGCATTCCTTTCTGAATATTTTTGAATTAAAAAGTTTAGCCAAAGTAAAGCTAAAAAAATAAGGTGAAACAAAGGCAAGCAAACTAAGTGAGAAAAGTAAGATACTATAAATATGGCCTTGAAAATATATGGAATGAAAAATGAGAATATTTAGATCTCCAAATGATAAAAGTATTTCATTATTATAAATTATTTTATTAATATTTAAACTTATTATAGTTAAATATTATTTTATTGTAATTATATATAATTATTATATAAACTGTCTTCCTGAAAGCTGTGCTATAATGAAGCAAACCTATCCTTCCCTCTACTTCTGAGCTTTTGAGAAAGTAAAAGAACATAAAACCTAAAAGCATCAATATTGAACAACTTCAGGAGCTTTTTATTTGAAACCAAAACACCACTAGAACAGAGTAACTGTCATCATAAATAAGAAAAACTTTAGGTAACTGTACAAATACTACCAGTAACAGGATGAAAGCAGAAATAAAAATTCACAAATCACTGATTGTGACTGGTATCATGGGCAAATGGCTTGTGGTCCTTTAAGAGATAACTTCTTTTGGAAGAATCAGATATAGCAGAAATCTCATACACTTGTTTCTTGATGTTTCTTGATGAGCCTTGGGGCTANTTTTCCATAAGGCTTTAGGAAACTCAACCCCTTATTTTTAAAAAAAAAAAAAAAAAAAAAAAAAAAAGGATTGTTGCCACACTTTCTGTATATCAGATGATAGGTGTAACCTAAGGTAGGGATTTCTTTTTTTCATGGTATTTTTATAGAAATGAGGCTTTAGGATGAGCCAGTTCTCCCTTGTAAAAACCATATTTTGCTTTTGCCCTTTTCCAGTCACTCTCCCCTGACACTAGGGCCTAGTCATTCTGGAAGATTGTGTCTACATCCCAGATAGATTGGGATAATGTGAACCTGCTCCTTCTATATCATAAAGCACCTCACTTCTATATCATAAAGGACCTCACTGTCACCAGCAGTGAGAAAAGTCTGCATGAGTAAGAAACAATTGAAACCTCTAAATCTGGAAATGATTGACTTTTTCTTTTTCAAAATCAACATATCAGTTACTAAACTTCATTTTGAGTGGGTAGATAGTCTTAAGTATTGCCTCTGTCAGTCTCAAGAGCTGTCCTGAACCATTGTAAATGAAGCAGTAATCATCTGGGGCCTGCTTTAACACCAGACTCAGTGACAGTTCACATTATCAGAGAGAATGCTGACCCATAAAATCTAAAACTACTGCCTTAATGTGTCAAGCAATCTCTTGTATGTGTGTTATCTGTCAGACTTTCACCTTCTCCTGGAGCTGGGTCAAAGTTTGCATTTGAACACGTACTAATAACCCTGTGAGTCAACCAGGAGTACAGGCCCTGCCAGTTCTCTTTAATTGTAAGTCTTGTCTGTTTTACAGTTCTCTTCATCTCTTTTGCTACTGCCTTCCTATATAGCTCACTATTAGTATCCAAAGAAGCTGCATGACATTTAGGAGAGAGGCTCTTCTATAAATGATCAGGCTTATCTGCTGCAGTGCTGGGCACCAGCCCAGTTTTAGAGTTTAAAGTGTTATGTAAATTCATTGCATGAACATCTATCATAGAAATGCTATTTTCAAAGGCATGAGAGAATAGATTCTCTTTGTCTTTAAGAATGCACATGTAAGACATGCATCACTAGTCACATTAAGTACTAACTGTAGCTTCAAACTTATAAGAATGTCCTTTGGCCATGCATTATTATTCCACAAAATTTTATACGCAAAAAGTTAGAACTTAAGTGCAAGATAATGTTTGCCCTCCGCTTGGCTGTCTGATTGCTGAGACTGCCCGGAATTAAGTCACAGACAAGTGTCACAGTGTGAGGATCCAGCAGTGGCCGGTTGCTCCGAGCGCAGGCGGCACGGTGCATTCTAATGTGCGTTAGATGGATGTGGGTGTTACGTGGGTAAGTGACGAGGTCACCGAGATCCCGGAGGTCTGACACTCAGTCCAACAGACACATTTGCACCCTGGATGCTAGCCACAAACTACATTTAAAACAACAACCAGGTAGTATATTTTTTGTGGTGGAATTTGTTAACTTGACTACTAGATGTGTCAAGGTCTACGGCCGTATTATCCGTCATTTTTACTGCCTTGCCTGCTAGATGCTTGTGCTAGAGAGAACATCAAGATGTACTGGCCATAGTGTGCACCATCTTCTCATTGTTGTAGTACTCTGAACCACTGTGACTATGTATTTTCCTTCTGCTCTGACAAAGGTCACAGCTGTGAAAACACAATTTCAATTTCTAACAGATTTTATGTTATGCACACTGTGAGAAATGAGAGAAATACCTTGAAACAGCACTATTCAGGGTATCTGCTGATGACTCTGATGCACTGGTTATCCTTATGTCATTCATTCCATGTCAACTCTATCACCTGATAGTTGAATATAATATTAAGGTTCTCCGGAAACTGTATTCTCTCCTCTACTGCAGTGGGACTTGAGTGTTCAGTGAGGTGAAAAAATAATGATAGAATAAAAATTTACTTATTGGAATCCCACTGGAATAAATTTTGAGAACTAAGATGTTAATCTTAATTGATATTTCTCTAGCCTTGATTGTTCTGGAAGCTAGAAGGCCATAAAATAATCTTAAATATTCACAATAAAACAGTTGGTATTATTCTCAGTGTTTTTAACAGGGTTACTAACTTCTGATTGATTCTGTGTACTTGTGAGGGTGACTGAAATAGTTTGAATTTTAAAAAAATAGCTTATTCTAATTCATAAACATCTTTTATTCCTCCAAAATGTGTTCTTTCTTTCTTTCTTCCTTTCCTTTAATCTTTGACAGTGTTCACTGTAAAACTCAATCTAAAAAAAAACTTCACCAAAGAAATGCTCTACAAGCAGCTTTCTTCTCCAAAACTTTTCACAGGTATGTTAAGATTGTAGTCATCTGTAGAAGATGACAGCTTCTGTGTTATGTTCCTTTCTCTTTGATTGAAAACTAGCACAGTCCTTGGATTGCAAAGCACTTGGTAAGTGGAATCCTGTCTAAAGGAATGTTCTGACTGGCAGCAGATATTTGAAGTAAGTCCAGTGTGAGCTGAGTTCAATATTCTTGTATTCTTGAGCACAATACAAGAAAATGAAATTCTCATTTCTCCTCTGCATTTCATAAGTCTTGCATAGCATCTTGCTTTATAAATGAATACACCTGTATAAAGTAATTTGTTGTTTTTACTGCTCTAGAGCTGTTTTTATGGAAGTTGGTTTCTAAAGCAACCTTTTTGCTTTAACAATGTTTGCATAGCACTACTTTACAGCAGCTAGTAAAATACCGTGATGTAGCTACAAGAGCTAAATATTTCTCCATCCCATTCAGGATATTCTCTACAGGTTTGGTTTTACATATTTTCTTAACCTCTGACTGAAATAAAATGATAGATATTTAATGACAGGAGAACTTTCCTTATAACTTGCCACAAGTTCACTGCAGCAGAAATAAAGCATACTTTGCATTGAGGCGTGAATGCAGTCATGTACAGAGCAAAAAGGAACATGAATGTTAAACCTCTTCTCCCATTCCCCAAATGATGGTGCTGTTATTTCTTGAAGAGTGGTAAAATATAGGTGCTGTAAGGAGGGAATTAATTTTTATTTAGACAGTGATTCACAAAAGCCATCAATTTCAGGTGTAAAAACTGCATCAGATTTCTAACTATAAACCCATGAACCTGGCTGCAATCATTGAATATGAGGATTTTTTGTCCCAGTCTTCTACGTACCTGCAGAAATTGCAGATGCAAGTCTTTTTTTTGAGCAATCCAGCAGCTAAATGAGCAAAACATGCCATTAGTCAGCTATACATTCATTTGTCTGTGGAAATTGTACATGACTACTATTTATCACTATCTCATGCAACAATAGCAATTCCTACCCATAACCACATGCTTTCCAATGAAAAAGCTCCTGTTTTCCTTCTCTTGGCGGTGTTTTAGATTGAGGTCATGTCTGCTGAAAAAGATATTCTCTACAACTTCAAGCTGATGTCTACTAAAGCTGTAAAGACCATAGGATTCTCCCATACATACGTATTTTTGCAGGGAACTCATTAATTAGGAATAATTATTTGTAGCCTGGATGAACAACCCTTTCCCGACTAGTTTCCATGGATGTGATTGTTTAAGTTGTATCTTCACATTACTCTGCAGCAGTTTCCACAAGATATTTTTCTTGTTTAGGCTGCCAGCCTTGAAGCTTACTTTGGGCTCTAACAACTAAGCTGAGTTTCTACCCGACAGCAGCATTAATAAAGACTTTCTGGGCACTTTATATCGTGACATACAACTGTGCAATTTCACTTCCAAGCACACAGCATTGCAACTTTGATTTGAAGATCATGAATTTTCACAAGTATAGTTGAAGACCAGATTTGCCCTCCAGGCTTGTTCTTATTGATGATGATGATGATGATGGTGATGATGATGCTAGAAACATTGGGAAAAAAATGTAGTTAGAGTCATGACATTTCTCAAATAGTCTTCCAGGAAGCAATTTGAGGCACAATGACTAAAAAACACCACTCTAATGCCATCATAAAAAAAGAGCCTTTTCATTTTTTCAGTGAAGGGGCTTGCTTTTAAAACTCTGCCTGAAAATCCAGCAGGTGATCCCTCCTTTATGAACAAACCATCACTGTGCTCTCACCTATGTGCTTCCCATCTCTATGGTAACAGACAGGGAGAAAAAACCTTAGGCATCTTGATAATAGCTAACCAGCCAAAACTGGGTGGAATAATGATCACTTGTTTGCAGGCAAGCAAAATTCTCTGCTAAGTGGACATCAAAGGTAATGCTGACCAAGACAGAAGTCAAGGAGAGATGCCTCTGCATCTGTGGCTCTGCCCTTTGGTACAACTATATAAATTTTGACTCTGAAGCTTTCCCAGTTATGTTCCTGATAAAATTGAGTATATCTCTTGAGTTCCTGATATGCTTTCCTTAAAAGGTTAAGATCAATCCTGGCAGGTAGTTCAAGAAACATCTGAGAGATGTTCTCCAAAAATCTGCCTCCAGTAACAATCCCCCGTGACTTTTGGGCTTTCTCACAAATCCAAGATCTTCTGCAGTGGTCTTGGTATTCATCTATTGCTGCTCTGCTTCCTGAACTCTGGCTGCTCCTCATCATACTGTCTTCCAGGGCACATAAGGGCACTAAGGCTGACACAGGAAGGGAGCCAAGTACCTGGGAAGAGGATTCCAGTATAAGGGGTAGGCTGCTTGAATTTTCTGAGCAGTAAATTTGTCAAAAGTGTGACTGTAAATGGCATCACTTTAAAAATTGGATTTAAAATGGTGGGTTTTGAAATTAGGAAAGTGTCAAGTTAATTACAAAAAAAAAAAAANAAAAAAAAAAAATCAAACCCAAACAACTCATTTAATTTTTTCTAGATAAGAAAAAAAAGTTTAAGAATTTGGTAGCCCCTTTTTTACTTTACGCAGAATTTTATATGGAACAATATATGTTGGTACTGTATGGTGATGATTTTTAATGCTGAGAAAAACTAATATTTTTGCACCTCTTCTCTAGGGATAAGGAAATGGGATCCATTGTAGAGGGTCCAATAAAGAAGGAAGTGATATGTTGATGCATAAAAATGCAAGTGTGAAGAAAGGAAAAGCAGAGACTGTCCAGATAATAGTGATGTGACCAGAGCCCTAAATGTGGTCACTAGTGGTTGCTATTCAGGACTGACAGTCAAGGTTACCTCAACAGCTATTAGGATCTTCTGGTGAATATAGATGACACTGAAGTAATGTTGTTTACTGAGAGTCTGACAGGTTTCAAGGATAAAATACAAAGTGCATCTGATGAAGTAAACTGACAGGGACACCACAATTTCCTTGTCTTTAATTTTTTTCTAATGTGTCATGATCTGCAAAGTAATATCGACGCTACAGTAGTTCCTAAAATAGATGCCATTATGTTCATTAGATGCTTCACATCTGGATATCACAACCAGTGTCTGTTGTAAGTAGCGGGGGGGAGGGAAGTAATTTTAATCTTTTCTGGGTTTTCTTGATTAGATATCTTAAACTTCATAAGCATTTATTTAATTCCTATTAGCATTTAACAGTCAAATGCCCTCAATGGAGAAAAATTACCCTAGTGGCAGCATAGAAATTAATGGTTATTCTGTGATAGATCTCCTCTCTGACAAATACTTAAATATTGAAATTCTAATTTATTTATTATGCAGGAAGATGTCATTTTATCCCTCCAACAATTTGACAGGAAGATACTATAATTATGCTTTTCCCTGGTTTCCTATTTTCCCCTCTGCATCTTTTGTGAGAGATTATAAGAATTCAGACTCCCAAACAGGTTTGCCCTTACAGCAACACATTTGTAGTAATCAATGCATGTGCAGTGACTGGTTCTTTCTATATCATTTCTTCAAGCTGAATTTTTTTTGCCTTCACACACTGTTATGGGGATGACAGATGGCAATGTGTTTGTTAGGAAAAGTGGAGGTGACTTTAATGCACTCTCTGTACATCTCTATGCTTACTCTATTATTAAGCTCTGATTTGTTCTGAGAGAGTCACTGTATCAGAACACTATCTTGCAAAACAGGAGCAGTGGAAATATTGCATGTAGTTGTGGTTTGTTTGAATAATTTTCTCTAGGAAGATTATTATTACATGTTGCAGTCAGAAACTGAGGACAAGGAGACACAACCAACTTGTTCAGCTACAGTTACATCATGTATGCAGCTATTCATTTATGCTGTAGGAGATTTTTGATAATATTGCTACTGGCTTATAATGTGAGCAGTGTGTCACATGCTCTGAAAAAGCTGTGCAGCCTTATCAGTCCCTAAAGACAGCTATCTGCAAACCACTTCTAGTATTTTGACATTAACTTGAAATGCCAGCCTTACACATTAGCGTGGTCTGGAGCTGTCACACATGACTTACTAGGATTTCTGAAAAAAAAACTAAAAGCCAAGTAGGGATTTTGAAGACTGGCAAGAAATGTCTGGACTTTAAAAACATGTAGGGATATGGATTAATTTTGTTGGGATATGGATAAGCATCAGGAAGGTGGAACACAAATGTGTGGACACAGGAAAAGTGTTCAAGCTGTCTCCCAGCCCTTGCACACAGCCTGCAGGGAGCACTGGGGGTCCTGGAAGAGCATTCAAATGTTTTTTATAGAGCAGGGTTAGCTCTTTGCTGTCATAGAGAAGAGGGGGATTGCAGGTTTCCCTACTTTCTCACTGAATTCCTGCATCAGCAGTGGGAAAAAGGGGCCCCTTTCCCAGAACCCTTAATTGGGAACCAGTCCCAATTGGGAACCTTGTTCCACAGCCCCTGCACTGTCTCTGCTCTCACCCAACAGCAAAGACAGACCAAGGAAGTGCTTGGTTGCTTGGCTGAGCAGTGTAGAGGCAAGGTAGCCCAGAGTGTGGCAGTCAGGCCCTTCTCCTAGTGTGCCTTGACTTTTGGGTCAAATTAGCCTGGGGAGTAAACCTGGTCATTTTGAACCATACAGGCAGTGGGGCCTCTCAGATGAACCAGAAAGCACTTACATGGTTCTCATGGCCTGGCATGAGAGAAACAGATTTCTCAAACTTTTTAAGTCAGGGAATTGCATTTTAGTGGTCTCTCAGGATTCTCCAGTGACCTTCACAGCTTGTGCTTCCTGAGCCAGTAGTGCAACATCTACTCTGTGTCAGTTTTAATCTAGAATGAGTTTAGTTTTCTTTTCTTTTATAAGGAAATTGATATTTTTGAAGATGGCAAGGGAAGAAGCTTAAGTAAAAGGTCTGTTTATATGAGAGGAACACTAAGATTGTAGAGAAGAAAAAAATACATTGTTCTTAATGACTCAGTTTTGCTTTCCTTACAAACTCCTGCCTTTTGATAGTATTAATAGGAGCTTTGAATATGCAAAGGTCAGGAGTTCTGTAGCTACAGGTTTGTATCTACAAGCATCCAAAGAACTAAGAGTTAGTGACTGTAGCAAATAACAAAAAGTGAAACCATACCGCTCTGTTTTGACAGAAATGCTGCCATTAAATGAGAGAGAATACTTTGTCTCTTAATACCCTGAGAACCCTGAAACAAGAAGTTACTTATCAGTGGTGTAAAAAATGGAAAAAAAAAACCCCTAAAAACAACAAATAAAGAGCCAAATTTCTAGTGCTATGCTTTGGCATTTTGAAATAGATAGCATCCACGATTCTTTTGATTTTTTGGCACTTAATGATTTCTCAATATTTTAGGATAAGTACTGATAAACTGCAGAAGAGAGTATCTCAGAAACATGTTTTTGATGTCCATATGTTCTACAATTTCAACTTAACCAGATTTTTGTTATATGTACCTATTTAATCTTTTTTGTCTGTTGAAACCAAATGTATATACTCTCAAACAACTCAAAATCTTAATGTAGCACTGAAGATCAACACAACAGAGTAGCTCTTCATGAGACTATGATATGAAAGATACTGATCACTTAAGGCAACATGCAAATAATTGTGTTCTGTACAGAAATTAAGAGCCTAATTCTACCTAATTCTTCTGAGTCTTTGTTTGCTTTTGTTCTGGTTTTTTTGGGGTTTTTTGGGGTTTTTTGTTTCTTTTTTTGGGGGGGGGTGGGGGGTTGGGGTTTTTTTTTTGTTTGTTTTATTGCAAATAAGAAAAGTTTTTTGGTCAGGTTTTTCTCAAAGCTACAATTGTAATTAGACTATTTTTCCTGTTGGTGAAATTGAGTATATTAATGTGTTTTTAAGCAGGTATACATGCATATGATGAGTAGGATCAATTTTTTGTGGTTATATAACTGCCAAAAGTGTGTGCCCAAATTAAGGGAGAAATCTGCACATCAACATACAAATACATACTCATTTGATGTAAAACCTAATTTTTAAGGTGTGCACATCCTTTAAGCAAGTAAAACAGGCATTAAGCCCTTTTTAGATGCAGAAAAGGCTTTTTTTTGGCAATTAGGATCTATTAAAGTCATATAAGAAAATATTTTTAGTGTCATAAATATGAAATATCAAATACATTAAAGCAAAAAAATCAAAGTTACACATGAAATTGTATGTGATTTTGAGTTTATGTGAGTGAAGATCTAGGACTCCTTTTGACTGTTTTGACAGAAATAATTTAATAATTGGAGAAATATGTCAAATATTTCACTAATATTTTCAGAAGCATCTCCTTGATTTAAGAGCCCAGAAATTTTTTTTTAAATATAGCTGAAAATTGTGCCTCAGAGTACCATCAGTTGAAATTGAGTGCCAAACTATATAATCTAATATATAGTGCTAATCACTGAAAAAGAATCCCAAAAACTTTCCTCCAGGCTCAAATTATATTAATTGTCTTAAATTCTGCTAAAAACTAAGTTTTACAAAAGAAACAAATAGATACAAATCTTATTTCTGAGTTTTCATTTTAATAAACTAACTGAGAAATGACATGTCAGTGCAGGAGAACACTGGTGGCAAACAGCCTGGATACCATTTTTAAACAGTTCTTTTTGTTAACTTTGTTTGATTGCAGTTGTCTGACACTCCAGCTTGGCTGCCAAGTACAGCTAAGAAAGTAAACAATGGAGAAGAGATCAAATTTTAAAATAACTCTAATTATGTTAAAATAGCGCAAATCTCTATTGATGTTCAATCAGGAATGAAATTGCTCTTCAACTAATAAGAGAAACTTACAAATCTAAAAAACATTTTCTTACCATTATGGTAAAATTTGATAAGGTTTTCCTGGAAAATTGTTTTCCAAATATATTTGAATGTGGAGCCCAGCAATAATGCACATTAAAGTTTAATTTGTATTTTGTTGCATTTGCAAGCCAGAAAGCAAATCAGTGGAGGCTGCTACCCTGTGTGTGCACACACATGCACATGACTATTCCATGTGTGCCACTTGCAACATCCCACTTTTGCATGTCTCTGTCACAGGCAGATTTGTTGCAAGGCTTCTGCCATGCTTGAAAACTTGCCATGCTACAGATCAGTAAAACTAAGGATCAGCATTGTCTTAACCATGTTGCCAGAAGATAGGTGGAAAAAATTTCTTGTTGGTTGAGTCAGCATAGAATTTTTACTGCAGTGCAGAAACGTGTGTTTTCCAGGCTTCAGCTAAGGATCCTCTGTGATTCTACTTTTTTCAAAATGCAGTTCCCTGCAGCAAATGCGTATTAATGCCATGAAGACCCTGAAAACAACATCTGCACATCTTCACTTATCAAGCTTTTTTTTTTTTTTTTTTTTTTTTTTTTTTTTTTTTTTTTTTTAAAAAAAAATTTTTTTTTATGGGTTTTTTTTTTTTTTTTATTTTTTTTCACTTT
>VZRH01007892.1:825037-864543 GCA_013397555.1 Urocynchramus pylzowi | reverse complement strand
TTTGGGGTTTTTTTGGGGGGGTTTTTTTGGCACCTAAGGAGCCAAAGCATCTCAGGTGCCACACCACGAGTTCTTACCACAGCCTGACTGCCCACCTCCACGAGTGACATGCGGTGCACAGGAGCAGCTCGCATCTCCGACCTCCTTTGCTCCCAACATTGAGACCTTGTTACACTTTGGAGGCTCTGCCTGCTCCCTCTGGTGGCCATCTGATCCTAACCATCCCAGAGCTGCTCTTCCAGGGAACCTGGCACAGGAAATGAAGATATAACTTTGATAACGGAAGATGGGGATATTTTAATTAAAAATGTCCTGTGGTCATTTTGAGCATAAGAAACAGCTAGGGAAGAAATGAACAGAAAAAAAAAGTCTAAATATTCCCTGAAGCCTGGAGGTAGGGAGATTTTATTCCATTGCAGTTAGATTTTGCCTATCTTCTGTTAATGTGTGGAAAACTTTGCTGAAAATCTGGCAGCATAAGGGAAAAAAACCTCTGAATGAAGGACTCCAGCTGTCTAGTCAGAGCTGGTTATCTAGCAGGGCCCTCTAAAAAAGCTTAACTGAAGTAGCATGTTGTATTGAAGTTAAGCCTACAAAAAAATCTCATTGAGGTTAGCACTGTGGGATTTATTCCCGAACCTATCTGAGTGTTCCACTTCAGCCTTCCAATTACTGCAGAAAGATGAGATGGACAAGAGAAAACACTCATGGAGTAAGATAAGATGGCCAACAGCATAAAGGTATTAATGTTTTGCATCTAGTTTCAGTAGCTAATCATATTTCTTCATCCAAGTCCTTGCAACTAATGTGGAGCCAGAGCACCACGACACCCACACAGTCATCTCTTGCTCTACAGTGAGTCACTGGAAGCACTTCTTGGTGGTCTGTAAATCCTCTTGTGGTCCCACATTATATCATATAATAAAAAGAAACAGTTTAGAAAGTGAAGCATGATGCTGAAGTCACATTTGTCTCTTTTCCTTTCCCTGTGAACCAAATTCTCTGAATTGATGTAGAAAAGGCTACAAGAAAGCATGTAAATAACCATTAGATTTCTCTGTGTTTATCATGATGTGACCAGAAGAATTAATTTGGTCCTAGAGAGAGGAAGATAGATTAGATATGTGTAAACACTGGCATAAAATCACATGCACACAAAAATATAATTTTCCAATTTCTTAAATATTTTATTATTAACAGTCAATAACTTCTGTACACTGAAATTCAAGACACATGGACATAAGGATTATCTTGTTGTAACAACTACTTATTTTTAGCACAGATAAAATGATTCCAGAAAATCATAATAACATAATAAGGTCTAACACAACCTTTATCAGGACTAATGTTTTTCTTATTTACTTATTTTTTCCAACAGCAACAGATTTTTACCTAGCTAACTTTTTCTTTCTCTGGCTTAGCAGGTTTTGCTCAGCCCTAGGACTTAGCACTCTATTTTTAGAATGGTTATTTTCTTATAAAAAAAGTAGGCACTTGAAAGGCCTGCTGCTGGATTTCAAAACTTTGGTGGTAGGGCCAGCAGGTGAGAGGAAGTGTACAACCTTCAAAGTTGACCTGCATCACAAGGTACACTGTGGAAATGCAAGAGGTCAGAGTTCATACTTGAAAAACAGAGGCAGGGTAGGCATGGAGCTGGTGATTTGATCATGCTGAGCTGAGATCCTGATGCCAGGTAGGATTAAAGAAGCTTAAGAGCTGCACTGACTTGAGTCAGACAATGATAGATTTCAAGGATTCTGGTTGGCTGAAGACTAATAAAAGTCAGAGCAGAGAGGACGCCCTGTATCTGCAACTGCAGTCTGCATGGGAATATGAAGGCATGTGAGTGAGGGTGCCTTCTTGGTTCTGACTAAAAGCCTCTCCGTGTTGGGATCTCATAAGGCATGATGTTACCCTCCCTGCTTTTGTACTGCCTGTTCCTAAAACATGTACAAGCTGCCATTCCCTTGGTTTGTTCAAGATGTCTCTGACTTAGGCTACTGCTTGCAGAAGCAGTGCTGTATATGGGTGGACACCTCTGGTGTGATCTCCCAGTTTCCAGTTGCTCAGGTATTTCTGACCTGGCTGGCATCTGGGCAGCCACCTGTCTTAGGTTTCAGTGTAAAATGTAACCAAAAGTATATGTTCTATTACCATCTTCATAAGGTGTTAAAAACGGGGGGAGGAGTGTTCTTTATCTCTTCCACAAACTAATCCTTCCTCTGGGAAATATCTTCTGTCAATGGCCCATTGAGTCTCACTGCATGACTGATAAAACTTCATCATGCCATTGTGAGGTACTCTGCCCAGGGGAAGAACCAAGCATTCCTACCTGACTATAATCTGAGGTTTGGAGCACCACGAGCAGCACTGGATTCCCAGGGGAGAAAAGCTAATCACCACCTGGCCTCCAGAAAAGGACCAGACTTCACTGCAAGTAAAGTTGATCAAATCTCCTTTACACTTCGACGAAATCTCCTTCATCACTCCAACAGGACTGCAGAGACCATTTAATTGGACTCTGCCAATTAAATGACATCCTGTCGTTCAGGTGCTACCATCACCCTGAACGACAGGATGTCAGATTGTATCCTGACTCTGTCAGTGCAAGCCAGTATTTCTGTATTATTGCCTTTATTTTAATTTTCCTATTAAATTGTAATTCTGACTTGGGATCTCCCACTGGTTTGCTTTCAAACTAGTACACCACTAATGACCTAGTCTTCATAAATTTATCCCTGTTCTAGCTTTTAAACTCTTGATTTGGTCAGCCTTTCATGGATTGCATTGCAAAGAGTTACACTGCTTAGTTGTCCTTCTTACAAATGTAGTTTCTCTGGTGCCTTGAGAGGCTACCTAGAGGCTAGACAGTGTTAAAGGAATAAAGTAGGTATTTATTAAAAAGGCCTTCAAAGGATACATCTTGGTCAGTAGAAGAGCCTGGCGGAGGCTACACCCAAGATGCATGCTGGGTCACACATTGTCACTCTTTAATAAGTTTTGGTCCATTTGCATATTGGGGTTAATTGTCCAATTACAGCTTCAGGTTATGAAGTCCCATCCTCCAAGATTGCTCTCCTCAATTCACAGTTGTTTATACTCTTTATGCCTGAAGCTGCAATGGTGTCCTTGGTTCTCAGGCTGGAAAAGGATTGTTTTGTCTAAACTCTGAAGAGAACTGGCTAACACTTTATATGAAGTTCAGAGTTATATACTAATGCAATACAGAATCTGGAAAATATGAAAGCTAAAACTTAAAGAATCACTTTCATTCAAATATTGAAAAATACAAAGCAAAGAAAACAATTCTGATATTTTTTTAGAGTCAAATACATTTTCCTATGAAGAAAGTACAACATAAATTTTAGATTTTAATCCACACTTTCATGCAAATAATGCATAATATTAAAGGTTGATGAGTTCATAATAGGTGAACAAATATCCTTCTAGTGCCAGGTTGCAATTTTTTAAATGAAGAAATCCAGGTCCTTTCACTCTCTGAAGTAATTCCATTGAAACCAATGCTATGAAATACCATTTTAGCAAAAAATTAGAATACCTGTCCATCTTCTGTATTTTGTACTGCTCTGTGACTCCAGCCAGTGCTTATATAAGGGCAGTAATAGCTTTTACTGCACCTTTAACAAAAATTAGATGTCCACATATGTGGATTCTTTTTCCTCTGTAGGTCTCAAAGAAGTTTGGAGATTATTTTGTTAAATACTTAATATTTTTCTGTCTATATGGACAGACTTGAACTTTCTGGGACTAGAGGGGCCTCCAAAGCAAACAGAGCTTTATCTTTCCACACAAATCCATTAAGAAAGTCTTCTGCTTCTCTGTTGCAATACCAAGAATTACTGAATCTGTGTTGTGTTAGTTTGCCTACTGCTTTAGAAATTTGTGTTGGAAGCAAGAGTATAGGTTGCACAAGAGATCAAGCAGTTTTCTCCTGTTTTGCTCTTCACCATGAGCTTCTTCACTTGTTAAATAATGATGGAAGAACAAATGTAGAAAGTTTTCTACAGAAGGGAGAAAGGATTTTCAACACATGCTTTCACTGGAACTACAATCATGCCAGACTGCAAAAAGAAAAATAATGGTTGTCTGTTTTTTATCCCAAAGCCTAAAGGTCACACACTGCAGCAAACCTGGGATTGAGTCTGAGTCTCAAACCACACATCTTCTGCTTTAATCAGAAGAATTTCTTTTCTGTCCCCTGGGCTCTCAGTTTCTAGGTTTAAATAATACATGAAAATTCATATGAAATCTCAGCGGGTTTAATCTTTTAGTACTATAAAAATTTGGACCTGCTTTCCATATGTCTCTCTCATAGATATTTTGGAGTCTAGTGTCTCACTGTATATGTTTCAACATCAAGTAGAAATCATGTACTGTTAAATAGTACAATCAAGCTGCTCACCCCTTTTATTTCTATTGAGATATTTAATCTCCAAGACCTAAGTGTGTCAGTTTAAAGAGAAGCAGCTGCTTAATGTCTCTGCTGAGTCAGACCTTAGTGGCATTCAAGGATTAGATTACCCCAACTGTTTTCAAATAATCGTGCCAGATCTGACAGCTTGTGACTCAACTAAGCACAGCAATGGGAACCCTGTCACCCACTTTTGATTCCTCAGTGGCCACACTCCAAGACCACCATACCACAACTTTTCTCTTTTTCCTTGGACAGACACATGTCATCAGAAATTCTGTGATGAGAAATTAACATTCCTCCTAATCTTATTCTAACTAAAAATTTCATTTGTAAAAAATTGTGTTCCTGGGAAGACATAACTGAAGTTGTGCAGTTCACATATTATGCAATGGAAAGCAGTTCAGAGGTAGCTGATGAGGTGGCTTTAAATACAAAAGTACTTCAGAAGGACAGAGCATAATTAAAATCACCCTGAAGTACAAGTCTAGAATCTCTGTAAGTGTCTCTGTAAGTGCTGAGAAGATGAAAAGGAATAGCTTGGAAGCACTGAGGATTGAGGCCAATGACTGGCCAATTTTACATCAGAAACAGTAAGACATGAAGCCAATTATGTAGCAAGTCTCTAGGGACTACACAGAGAAAGAGCATTTCTATATGAACCTTGCTGGTTGTCCAATAATGTGAAAAGTAATTTAAAAAAAAAAAAAAAAAAGCCACAAAACCCAAACACACATTTCACACCCCTCAAAAGAAACCCCCACAAACCCACCAAAAAAAACTCTCTGAAAAATTTCACAGTTTCTATTTTATGTCCTGCTGAATTGAATGTAACAAGGATTTTACCTTTAAAGGTATCCATCTGAACATATGTTTACTAGGTCCTTGGTAAGGTTTTGGTAAATGTTCTCTGTGAAATTTGTGGTTATGAAAATTTAGTTGTTTGTTATGCATGAAGCTCTTTCTCCCAATGATAACTTCAAATCAGGGACAATTTTGCAGTTTGTACACACAAACATGCATGTGAATGTGGCAGGATTCAGACAGAATTGGTACGGCATTATCTGTACTGTTGCTTGTCAGTGTAGATTTTTCAGAGCAAACATGATGGAAATGAGTGTAAATGTCAAATTGCAGAACGACACTAGAGCAGTTTAAACTAAAAACATATTTCAAAAAGCATCACAGTGATTTGTATCAATTCATGTGTCTTTCAGAGAATAATATGATGAAATACAGGTGTTATAAAAAATTTGAAATTATTTGTTTTACTTTAAATTGCAGTTTGAATTCCTTTTCTGTGTTACTTCTTTTGTTTTCAGCTATACCATTTGCACTAAATGAGCAGTTGAATTCCTGTTTATGCACTTTTAAGATGTCTAAACTGACACACTCAGGGTATTCAGCATTTAAAGGCAGTTCATGCCCTGTGTAACTGCATAAATACATGAAATTCAAGACCTCCCCACACTCCCTTCAACTTTGCCGTGAACTAATTGGCCCATTACAAGCCTTTTAACAGCAGTTGTGAGAAGATTTTGAGATGTCACATTTTAAAACCAGACTTTTTCCTTTGGTGCTTTCTCATTCAGGGCTTGTGTAGGTGTCAGGCCTGTTCAGAGGGAGCCTTACTTATGCAAAATCTGCGTCTATGTGAGACAGGAGATTTGACTTTCATGTTCAAATCTGATGCAAAATGGTGTAAAGCTGCCTGAGTGTGACATTAAGATGTCTTACTAGAAATGACAATTGGTAGGTAAGTTTTTGGAGAAGCTGGCTCATGCTCTGCTACCTCACACTCAGAAGAACTTGAGAAAATAGTATCTTTTGAGATCAGTGGCAGCAAATTAGCCAAGATTTGACATAAAACTTGATGTAAAAGACTGGTCCAAATTACCCCGATTTAATTTTTATTTTAATGTTTTAAATTCTGTTACCTTCTCTGCACTCTGGCAACTATATGAATCAACAATCAGGCCTATGAACTTACTTTTGAAGGAATGACCATTACAGTACTCAGAGATCAGTAGCCTGAATAAGCACAAAGACATCCAAATATCTTCCATATCTCATTATTTGAGTCTTCCTGCCATTATCACGTACATTACCCCCTTACCTACTTTCTTACATTTTTGAATATATAAAAACATATTTTGAATACTTTACTGACTCTTCTTTTTTTTTAAATTAGATCAGATTTTATATTCACATACACATATGTTATTTAAAATAAAATATGCATACTTTTCTCCTAGGTTCATATTTTTCATTATACACTGACTAAATAGTCTGTTTTCCACTTTAAGTTCCTTTTCAATAGGAAAATAATGGTAGTTAGATGCAAAATATATTTTTAAATGATCAGTAGAGCGATGTGTACACTCTTGTCAATACAGGCAAGGATGAAGAAGTGGCTGCCTTCTTCATTTCATGTGTTTATTAGATGAGCTGCACTGCTACCTGACTACATATAGAGGCCAACTGTTCTGGCAGCTCATCCTTAAATCTGTGTCTTGATTAGAACCATTTTCATTTGGTTACAGAGTGAGCATGTTAAAAAACTGTGTCTGTTTCAAGAAGTATAGAAAATTGGGTAATACACTTTATTAGCTGAGGATTTATTTGACAGTGCCTGACATGTGACACTTCTGAAATCATCCTAGCAGGTTGCTGCTGGGAAGAATGCTGATCTGGAAAGTCTATTTATATTAAGCTTCAAATTTTCTAGATTCTTAAGACTAGATAAACTGGTTTACATGAGTTATAAAATGTAACCACAATATTTCTGAAGAAGAAATGGTCTTGAGAAGATCACTGTATTGCTTGAAACGTTGTCTTGTGTTTCAAGGGACAGACAAAGATAGACAGGCAAGCCTTTATCAGTAATGGTGTGAAACAAGTACATAAAAGATTATAGAAAACTTTCCTTTTCAGTCTCTTTTGGAGGTGAACGCTGATCAGATGTGATCTAGTCTTGGTAATTCTAAAATGGCAGTCACAGCCATTGATATTTTCCCTTGTATCTTCCCATGGAAGACTCTTGTGTATGATGGTCACAAGGTATTAACAGATGGTCACAAGGCATTAACAGTGATGGGGAGGAGAATCAGCTTTTGCCTTCTTGGTTGTAGGATTAACCTTGAAAAAAGTTTTGAAAAAAAACCAAACTTGAAAGCCACAAATACAAAAACAACAACTAAAAAGACCGCTTCTAAATTTGCATCTTAATGCCTCTCATGATTTCTAATCCAATACCAGAACTCCAGGGAGAAAATCAGGCCCCAATGGCACACTGACATTTTCAGGGAGTGACAAAAGAGAGTATACTCGAGGAAAATTGTTTAACATAATTTGGAAGCTCACTGATCAAGAAGAGAATAGGATTTTTATCTATTCCTTGACCACTTATTTACTGAGTATTAAAAAGGGGATGTAATATCCTTTAATTCACTGCATGTTATGCACTCACACACTGATAAATGATGTGACATTTGGAGCTGGTGCTAAGTCCTTCATAATATAACAGACCTTTGAGTTCTTGGGGCAGTGTTCTTCCAAGGGTCTCTTTGAATATCTTTCTGTCACTGTCCAAGTTGACAGAGCTGCAAATGTTATTGCTAGTCATAAAATTATCCAACCACAATGTCTGTCTACATGACCTGCAGTGGCTGTAAATGCCACAAATTGATTATGCACTGTGGAAAGGAGACTCATCCTTTCATTCCTTCTAACTTTATTGCCCTTAATTTAATTAACTGTTGCTACATGTTACAAGTTAAAAAGAAAGGCGAATATGTTCCTGTTATATAGCTCCAGACCCAGAGTATCTCTGGCAAGTCTCTTTTGGTTCCTAACCTTTACATACAGGAAAAAAATAAGAAAAAAAAAAAAAAAAAAGTGTGCTGGCTAATAAATCTTATTTTGTATATATTTAATAATTTTTCTATCTCTTTTTAAATCTCTCTTTCATCCCCTTTTACTTCCTGCTTATAGTTCCCATTTCCTGACTATGCTATTCTTCTACCTACAGCCAGTTTTCTGTTTGATATCTAAGCATATTGGCTATTCCAAATAAATATTAGAGACCTATGTTCAAGTGCATCCTTAACCATAAAGACTTTGACTGGTGATTTAGTAGTGTTGTTCAGAATTATTTCCACATGAGGCTCAGTAATTATCCTTAAAATGTTATTTTTTGTAATAATTGCATCTCTGCCATTTGATGACAAAAGACACAGTAAGATCTTACCTGTGTCTTATAACCAACCTGAGGAACAACAGCAGTATGCAAATTGCTAGTACATTGGGTCACTAGGGGAAAAATATTGAAACATACTAATTAGTATTGATCATACTAATTGGTTGATCTGGATCCATTCAAACAGATTTCTGAATATGTTTATAACTGTACTTGTATGTTTAAAAAATAAAAAACCAGCCATTTCTCCAAGGTTAGTACATCAGGTATTCTGTTGCAATTAACTTTGTATCACCTTGTGAATAAGAGATGCTACAAAGAGCTGGGCTGGAGAGCCTTGCTTAACAAAACAGATGCTGGAAACTGCTTCTAATACCCTTTTTCTGCCCAAGTGTACCTCCCCCCTTATACATCCGCTACCCCAGTCTGCAACTGTATATGGTCTAACCCCTGAAAGCCTGTACCTTTGAGGTATACCTTTCCTGGGAGATTCGCTAGAAAAGATAAAATAAAGAAATAGAGATTTTCTGTAAAGAGATGTTATTACCTCAGTATCTGCAGTACTCCCACAGCGTTTTTTATTCTCAGGACCAGTGCGGAGTAATATTATCTGTTCATCACAGACACTCAAAGCTTTTGAAGGGATCTGCTCTAGCTCAATATTTCTTAGCATCAGAACATTGCAGCTGCCTACTTACTGGTCTTGTATTTTTTTTCTCCCCCTCTGTAAAGTGTATTTTAGTAGTGAAGATAACAGAGTGCATTAATATTGACTTCACTGCATTTTTTAATTACAGAGAAACTAAAATTTTGTTACTGCATATAATCAAAAAGTTTTTCCTCTTCCCCTAGAAACAAGCCACCCCTGACTCAGGGAAGAGTTCCACCTACCACATCTCTGAACCTGTTCTTTCAGCAAAGAGGGGGAGCTTAAAGAATTCACAGAACCAACCCAGCCCAAATATGTATTAGCCTCTAAGGAATACAAAACCTCAGTGGGGTATATGCATAGGCTGTTTAGCAACTAAAGGTAGGTAAAATGTTAAGTGCAGCAGGATAAAAGAGGCAGTCTGACAGAAACTTCTTACCAAGAAAACTAAACTGGAAGATCCCTACCATTTCTGTCAGGACTAACAGAGTACTCCTGATACGTCACCAGGTAATCATCGGGTAATTGGAAATGATTTTTCATCTCAGTTTTACAAGTATGTTTCCATTAAAACAGAATTAACAAGACCAAACATATATGTATAAGCAGTTAATGATATTTTCTGGGTGGATTATGTATGCAGACAATTTTCACAGAATAATAGAAACATTTAAGTTGGAAAAGACCTCTAAGATCATTGAGTCCAAACTTTGACTGATCATCTACTTTGTCAAATAGACCATGGCACTAAATCCCATGTCCAGTTGTGTGTTGGACACCTTTAGGGATAGTGATTTTATCACCTCCCTTTCCAATGTTTAACTACCCTTTCCATGCAAAAATTCCTCCTGTTTCACAGTCTAAGCCTCCCCTGGTGCAGTTTGAGGCTACGTTTTCTTGTCCTATTACTAGTTGCCTGGGAGAAGGTTGACCTTCACCTTGCTACAGCCTCCTTTTGGGTAGATGTAAGGAGACATATAAGGTCAGCCTAAGCATCCTTTTCTCCAATCTTACCAACTCCAGCTCATTCAGCTACTTCTCATAGGACTTACTGTCCAGCCCCTTCAACAGATCCATTGTCCTTCTCTGGACATGCTCCAGCACCTCGATGTCTTTCTTGAATTAGGAGGCCCAAAACTGAACATAGGACTTGAGGTGTGGCATCAACATTGCTGAGTACAGGGGGACAATGACTAGCAGCAATAGTCCTGCTGGCCACACTACTCCTGATACAAACCAGGATGCCCTTGGCCTTCTTGGCCACCTGGGCACACACTGGCTACTATTAAGCTGCCTGTTGACCAGCATCCCTGGGTTTTTCTCCTCTGGGCAGCTTTCTAACCACTCTGCCCCCAGCCAGTAATAACAAGGGTTCAAGTGTAGCAGCTGCCACTTGGTCTTGTTGAACCTTGTTGTTGGCCTTGGCCCATCAATCCAACCTAAGGATGTTAAACCTGTACAAAACGTTATGGAAAAAAGTCCCATGTAGTGTGAAACTCATGTAAGTATTCATGGTTTTCTTGAACCATATGTTGTTATATTAAGATATGTTGTCGTAGGTGAATTCCATTGTGCTAATTCCATTGGGATAACGCAGTGGCAGATTCCTTATTCTGTTACACAGAACTACTGTCATTTTACTCCAGTACACTGGAGCTGCATTAGTTTTGTGTTTCTTCTGACAGTTCAGATTTCAGATATGAACCCTGAACATGAATTAGCTGTCCTCTAGGAAAGTCCTCACAAAAGTTTTCAGATAAGAAGCCGCTAAGATCCTTGCTGAATCCGGCTGCTCTAAGAATAATCAAAAGAAAGAGCAATATATCTTCAGAATTCAATTCCCTGGGCTGTCCATTTGGATACTGGGCATACAAAAATGCCTTCAAGGTAAGAATTGCAATTACAGAGCTAACAAGCCCCAGTGTACAACCTGTTCAGGGAGTGCTGCAAGATTTTAAGTAATAGAAGTTCAAAATCAAAGTTATTATCCCATCATTATCCACATGATAATGTTCCCTTGCCAACAATAAGCCAAGATTTTTTAAAAGACTATGCCTAGAGTAATATAAACAGGACACTTTTATGCATATATAAAAGTGATATTCACAGAAAGAACTTAAAAAGCAACAGAAATATACATTTGAATCACACTCTGTCTTTCATAACAATCTAAAAATTTTATTTCAAAGGTGGTTTGTGTAACTGAGAAGTAACAATGAGACTGTTCAGTGAAATTTAAGTTGAACATATCATATTTTCATGTCAACTTTTAGAAATTCAAATTACAGAAGAACCTTCTTAGGTATACACAAAACATGTGAGTAAGGGATTAGATGCTTGTCTGGTCTTACTGGGTGAGAATTTTACCTTTACAGATTGGCACCACTAGCCTGCCCCCACTTTTCACAGTTAATTGTGCTGCTAGAGAAATATATATGGACATATGTTGCTCCTATATATAAAGGAGCAACAAGGCTCCTTTATGTGCAAGGTATTTCTGGATGCACAGAGCCATTTACTGTTTTGGTGAGTTTTTTGTTTGTTTATTTGTTTGTTTTTAAATTTAGTATTTAGTTAGGTGATGACATAGAATTTGGTAGTTACTAAGGTGGGGGCAGATCAGTTTGACATGTGGAACTCATAGTAAGACGGCTGATAGCAGGGGACAAAGAACTGCTTAATTTTCAGGAATCTATTTAACTGAATATTTTGGTCTTCAAGCCTGAGAGATGCATGTTCAAAGGAGGAAGAAATCAATTAGTTATAATAATCTCAATAATTTTAAGAGAAATAGCAACAGAACCAGGATCTAAAAAGTGTGGCACAGGGACAAAGAAAACTGAAAGGAAAAATGCAGTGTGTGTCTTGATACATGCAATTACATCCCAACAACACCATGGAGGTTTCAGTGTGATAAGTTGTATTCATCACCTGTTATTGATTGCTTCTCCTCTCCTCAGTTCACTAATTCATCTCAGCCATGACCACTTTCAACCTTTCAAACTCTAGGTCAGCTTTCCAGGGCCATGCATAGAGGTAGTATTAGCAGTAAAATCAAAACAAACACATGAAAACTCAATTTTATTTCAGTTAGGAGGTAAAGAATTGTGGGTTTGGCACTATTTTGAGCTTTGAAGAAAGTGTGTAATGGACAACAGAAAGTTGGATGCACTGGTAATAGTAGTAGAGTGTTTGCCTAAATTTGGAAGGGAGGAAAATAAGACTGTTCACCCACAGTTCAGATGTAGCAGTGGGGGATGTGATGTTTAGTCTCCCTGCCTGTAGCAGTGGGGATTTGATGTTTGGTCACTGTCTAAAGTTGTTACCACCTGTCTCCCCAAGGCAGTTATGATAATTCCAGATTTTTCCCTGTCTGTCATAACTTGTTACACCCCTTTATCCTTTATCAGTTAAGATTTTCTACCATTGGCATGTCACTTTCCCGTTTTATGTTATGTTTACAGTTGTTCCCCCTGGACCCCTCCTATCTAGCCACTGATTTGTTAGATGATCTCCACCCGGGGACTCCCCACCCTCTCCATAAATTCCACGGTTTTTCTCTGTTTCTTGCTCTTTGCCTCTGCCACCCCTTCGAGCCGCTGACTCCCGTGTCCCGCTGGCACCTGCGCGGCATGGCAGTTTGCAGCCTCAGCTGCCCTGCTCCTGCGTGGGAAAGGAATAAAGCAGCTTGGAGAATCAAGCAGAGTCCTTCCTTTTCCTTTACCCCGAATCCTTCAGCATTGGTCCGCGTTTCTCGGCGGTCTGGGACCCCAGCCAGCCAGACCATGACCCTAGCTGCCGGCGGCAGAGGTGGGGCACGGCCGCTCCTGGCGCATGCGCTGATCGTCTCTCCTGTGATCGGGATGCAACACCATTCAGATGAATAAAGGTGATTTGGACTGTTCTTCAGACAAGGGATGCATATTTAAAGAAATGCTTTTCTGTGATTCTGGAGCTTGTTGCCTCTCTTTTCCTCAAAGTTGGACAGTATAGCTGTAGGAGACCATAGCTTCTGTCCTCATTCAAAGAACCTTCATTGCAAAAGCCAAACTGCAACCCCCCTTATTCATTGTGGATTCAGGAAACTGGTCTCCAGGCTGCATTTCATGAAGGTCACTTCCAAGGAGTGGGGATTACTTGAATCCCATACATGGTTTCACAGAATCACAATATCACAAAATAAGTTGATTTGGGAAGGACACATGAGGCTCATGGAGTCCAGCTCCTGGCCCTGCACAGCACCATCGTCAAGCACCACATGGTCAACCACCCTCTGGGTGAAGAATCTTTTTCTAATATCCGGACTAAACCTCCTCTGACACACTTTCAGGTCATTCATGCAAGTTCTGTCACTGATCACCACAAAGAGGAGAGCAGTGTCTGCCCCTCCTCTTCTCCTCATAAGGAAGTGTTTGGTGCTTGAACTTCTAAATTATTTTGTGGGAATCACTGAAATACTGTTGACAGCGGTACTTCTGTAGAGTCTTTGGTAAACAAATCTCCACAACACATTCCACATGTGCACAACAACAGATGCAGCAAGCAGAGACAAGAATTGTTTCTCATTTTTTTCTCTGATCTTCTCACCGCTTTCCCCAGGAAAATCCTAGGAATGTTGTCTGTTGCTCTCTGTGGCCAGAGAGCTGCTGCCACAGACAAGCATTTTCAAGGAAAAGATGTTTGCACCTCTCCACTACCCATGAGTAAGGGCCAGAAAAATGCCTTAATTAGTCAGTTTGGAGTAGGGATTATAGATAGAGTTCATAGAACTCAGCATTTCAGTTTGTTATTTGGATTAAAGGTTGCAAATTAAGCCAGTTTATTGGATCAATGCTCATCTTCAAGACAGGTATATACTTCCTGTTGAAGTTGACTTATTTTCAAATGGATCCAACTGAATCAATATAACGAACAGTGAGCCCATGGGTGAGACCCCTGGCTCCAGGCAGCAGGAGGGAAAAGCATATACAGGAAGGATCTCTCCTGCAATGTTCATCCCCTCTGTATGTGTCAGTAGCAGCAAGAATGACCTTCCTAGACCTGTAGAGTAATTGAAGAGGGAGAGTAAGGTTACTTTTCAGCCTTCTTAGCAGTCTCCTAGGGTAGCCTGCTATCCTAGACAGTTTTCTGCTTGTCTTCATCAAGAATGGGACTTCTTCTGTAATCTGTCTGTGATCTGAGCAACCTACCTATGGCTTGGAAAAGTGTTTAAAAAGTGCAGCTAGTTCTGAAGCTTTGAGCAGTGTTTTGATGAATTTTAAGGACTGGTCAGAATGGTAAAGGTAACCATGTGAATTAACCCTCCACTGGAGCAGGGCCATAATAACAGACTGAAAAATAATTTGAAAATAAAATTAAAAGGAATTCCATAGGCACAAAATGTGACTAAACACACGCTAATACTAGAATTGGACTCAGAATAAGATGCTACTTCTTGATAACTTTCAGAGCTGCCTGAAAAGGTAGATTCAAATTAAACAGGAAAGTACAGAAGTAGCCACAAACTCAAGGACTTTGAACATCTGTAAATTGAAGCATAAAGAGAATTCAGGGGAGGTCTTTAAATGAAAAATTTTACACACAGAGATCAACTTATCCATGTGACAGCAACTTGTGTAGCATGTTTACAACTTCCAATATGAATTATTACATTTACAACTCACATTTATATTCAGGTATTTCTTTTAGTTATATGAAGTGGAGGGAAATGTATTTACTCTACAAGGAAAATCTATTAAATCTCTTTAACAATATCTATCTCCTTTCAGTAAAGGTATAAATATTGTTTCAAGTAATTTTTAACTATGAATTTCTGAACTTTGTTAGCTTTGGACACTAAACACAAACCTGGAAAATGAATTTTCAGTGGAATTGCACTTCATTCCCCTTTAGGCTGACACACCTTCTGCAAATCAGCCTGTGGGTTTTTATTGTTGTAATTTAGCAATATTTTTATTGTTAAAATTATTTTTTTGAACTCTAATTCTCAGTAAGATATGTAATTTATTGCATGCAGCAGATTGATCACTGTGCTTCAAGAAATTACTCGTGGTTTAAATATCCAGTATGACTTGATTTGATTCCCAAACAACGAGGAAAAGTTAATCCTTCCCTCCCTTCTTGCTGTGCCACTCAAATGACAATTTAAAGTCAGGTCTTTATTATTCCAGTCACTTAATTCCCAATAGAAGTTAAAGAATGCAATGGAAATAGAAAGTTTAGGAGCAAAGTTATTTGTTTGAATTAGACACCTATCTAGACCACATAAGTTGGATTTCCTCAATCTTATGCCAACTGCCATTAGGAAATAAATCAAGAGAATAGGCCAAGCACTTAGCACAGCTTAAAAAGCCAAATAAAATTGTAAGTGAAAAGGAAACGGAACTGCTATAAAACAGTATTAAGGAAATGTACTTTGGCAGCCCCAAGGGCCAAATTTCAACCAAGAAACACACTCCTAGAAAACAAAACCAGAAACCACAAATAAACAAAATTAAGGAAAACCCAAGCCCCTCAACTTCCCATAGATGGCAAGGTAGCCATTTTAACAAAACATGCTCTTTCCACAAACTGCAAGAACCACAAACTAAGAAGGCCATAAAATCACAGCAGCATAATATTTATGCAGTTTACTATTATAAATAACCTAAGCAAGATTGTTTGTTTCATTCAGTATTGTAGCAATGTAATCAGTAAACAGGAGAAAACTTACAGCTTTATTCAGACTAAGGAGACAAAGGATAATCCAGTACTGAATGTCTAATAAAGATTTTTCAGAAAAATATGATGAGACTTCAAATGTATTTTTATGCTACATTATAATGTAACTATTATTCAGGAAAAACTAAGATAAGCATAAAAAGGTGTTTCCTGATATAGATATATTTTAAAGATGAAGAAACTGAAAGATTATGTAAAATCAAAGACACACTTATCAAGAAGTTAAAAGTTCATTTATGGTAAGTGTATTATAAGCAGGCAAAAATGCTGAAGAGTTCAAAAAAAGATCTTTAAAAAACCTCATTATGCTGCAATCTTAGGGCATCAGGAGAAAATCTTCAATCATATTCCATCTGCTTTTGAGCTTTCTCACCCAAGGTAAGCGGTTTAGTCACCTTTACCGACTGTATTCAAGATGGCCTACCAAGAAATGGCCACAGAATCACCCTGTACTGTCATATTTTGTCCTTGACATTTTCAAGTCAAGACCATTATCCTTGACTTTCCCTATTCTAAAGAAAGTTAAGTAGCAATGTATTTCTACTTGAAATACAAGTAGAAATACAAGTAGCTCTCTATATTTTTATCACATCCAATACAGGAATTTTATCCCCTTGCCCTGAATTGTTCTATTCATAACCCTTTTGGAGTATATTTCTTTCCCTGAGAATGAAGACAGCTTGGTAGGTTGAGGAGTTGGCATGACAGAAACTGAATGTTAGCACCAATAATTATAATTGAAAGGTGTTACTTCGATGACAGTTTTCCACTTTCAAGGAGGAAAAATCAATTCTGTGACCAGCTGTTTCTTTCTGAAACACGGTCTTCATATTTTCACTTATATTTGGATACTGGAGCATGAGAACTGCAAGCCAATCTCAGTTCTATCAAAAAAGACAGAGATAGTTCCAAAAAGTTTTTTGGTAGTGAGGAATATAGGTGGCATTTTTCAAACAAAATGAAAAACTAAATTTTTTTTTTGGTAAAAATATTATTTTTTTTTTTTTTTAAATTCTCATTGTATAGAACAAACAGTAGTACATTGTCCCTACAGGGCACCTCTCTAAATTCTAATTTTAAACATTATTAAAAGGAAAATCCACTTTTGGGATGTTTCATTTTAGTTGTTAAATTTCTTGAATACTTAGGATCAATGTCAACAACTTCTACTCTCTGTTCTGTTTAAAAGAGCACAATCAAAACTGGAGTGTAAAATTATCACATAGACCCTTTGCTAATTTCCATAGCATACTTTTTGTAAGGAGGTAGCATATAGGCCGAAAGATATTTCATTCCTTTTATGGGGTTTACAGCATACATAATTGGGACTTACAAAATTATAGGTGAACATGAATTTCAAGAAGTTCTTGGAGTGCCTTTGAAAAAAAGCCTGAACCTTGGATGTTCATTTAATATTTTAGAACTAGGGTTCTGAGACAGAAATATGTGTTCATTTTTTATATATTCCCAGGTGGGAGAGGAATATGCATAAATAATGTAAATAAATAGAAGGCAGCAAATTATGTATGTATTTGCATTCATTTAATTGTGTGTTTCTATTAGTAATAAATAAATTTTTATTTGTTTGTATAAACACATAGACTAACAGATTAACAATAAGAAATTTGCGTAAATCTCAAAAAGGAAAAAGGGATTTTCATAATAACTTTCCACAGGAATTGTGCTCCTACGTTTCTTTGACCCAAATTCTCAATCCCTTGAATTGACTGTAAATGTGATATACTTGAATATCATGGTCTTAGCTCACTTTGCCTCGATCCTATGCACAAAAAAAAAAATTGAATCAATTGTGTCCTTTTGTATACAGTTTTAAAGACAAAGATATTTTTATGGATGGCCCACTAAAACTTTCAGATGCTTTAATGAAAGAAAGGAATTTGTTGGTTAGTAAATTTTCTGTAACTATTCATTTTCATGTTTGACAAGCTGAAGTACTGTCAATCAGAAGTGAGATATTTTTTAATATAACTCAGGTTTCAACTACTTGATTTGGCTTGAAGGCCTTTATTGAACCTGAAAATGCTGAGTACTTATGCTTTTGCAATGGATTGACAAATTTGGTATTCCAGCAACAATACGGACCCCCAGTGAAGAGAAGTGGGAGGGAGAAAAATGGAGTTTGGTTTTACCTATGTTTTTCTATACAATATAACTGTTAATTCTAAATGAATAATTAAAATTAAATCTGTATGTCTCTAAAGCAGGAAGTCACTGGAAGTGACTATCTACTTTCTTTACACTGCTTGAAGAATTTTGTCTTAAATTTTTCTTCTCTGTTCAAACTTGCTTGATAAAATAAAAATTCGGGATCACCAAGCTTAGTGTTTTTTTTGGTTTTTTTTTTCCATTTGTAAAAAGTCTTCCATGTGTTTCTAATACTAACTTTATTAGTGAATTTTCTACCCATTTCCTTCTTCTTCTTACTAGTGGATACAGGCCTTATTTGTGTGAAAAGAAGATGAATGGCTCTGGCCAACAGCATTGGACTGAGGTCTGTACTGGATTTTGGTCTGTTGCCCAGGACTGAAAATGGATTACCTGAGCAGTATAGAAAACATTCACAATTAGTACAGTGCATAAACTTTCACTGCAGCAATAAGATCCACTGCAAATTCACAAATCCTCTTTAGATTCTTCTTGCTACTTCCAGGGAAGTAAACTACTTACCATTTTTTTCTTTTAAGATTTATAGGGTTTTGTACAGAAAAAAATAACAACTTAGAATTTTCTGGAAAATGTCAGATATATTAATTTCCCTGACTTAAACAAAAAACATGTACCATCAAATCCTGTTAATTGATTGCTTAGAAAATGAGTATTGCTCTGGGAAATTTTGACAAATAAAATTTTAAAAGAGAAACCCGTGTGTCAGTATTTCTTTTTTGTCTAATAGCTTCATATGGCTTAGAAAGCTGAGACTGTTTAGTCAGCACTGAATTTCAGGCAGTCCTTTGCCCAAAATCTATGTCTGCAACCAGACTTATGGCACCTTGGTACCAAGGATTGCTGTTCACATTACATAACATTGTCATCCCCAGGATGCCTTCTCTGTTGAAAGTCCTTGTTGATTCCAGAGGAAATGCAGAATGATAGCACAATAATGTGATATCTGCCTCACCATTTAGTCATTTATGTTATGTGGGAGAGAGAATATCCAAATTCTTTTCAATTCAATTTGGTGTTTTGCTTTGCGTCTCTGTTTCTTAACATAAGACTGCATTTTGATAAAGACTGTCTGTGCTTCACGAATATCGACAAATAAAAATTATCATACTTGAAATATTATGGAAATATCAACTATATAAATAAGAGGATTGAAAGATTAGAAGTTTAGTTACTGCATTAACTACATGTTACTATTTGCTTGGGGTTTTTTATTCCTTTTTGCCTTTTAATCAGAACATTATGAAAATTAGACAATTCTACTCCATGAGTGAACTCAGCATATTACCAGTAGTATTTCAGTTGTGTTTTTCATTGAAGCAAAGACCTAAAACAATTATCATCTGTTCTAAAGTCTTTATCACCATATCTATTCTACTACACTTTTACATTAAGAAACTAAATTGATTCTGGACTTCATCCAGTCTAATTTTCCAGTAAGTGGCAAAGAGTATGTGTCTTTGAGCTTCAGTGAAAAGTGTCTGAATAGGAAGCAATGCAAGTCATCAGCAAGACAAACACTGCCAATGCTCTTCATGTGTTCCAAGAGGTAAGATGTCGCTGTTCTGCTTTCTGTTTTAGGGACTCTTGTTAGATTTTGAATAAGACAATTATATAATTTTAGCAAGTTCTTCTTCTTCTGTAAAACTTAGAGGAGGCTTTAACTCTATTAAACAGCATAAATATCTCCTGATATCTGATTTTTATCAGTTCTGATGCTTATTAGTGCAGTAGGTAGCCCATTAGTCCCCTTCCATTATTTGCTTGTTTCTTACAAAGTACACAGAAAATTGGTTCAAAAGCTTTACAACCAAAGATTTTCTTTTAAAAAATTCAATTTCTAAAATCTATGAACAAGTCAAAAAACAAAATATCAAGAAAGGGATGGAGAAGAGAGTTGATTTTCTAGTGATAAACTCATGTAAATAAAAATTTTACCAATAATTAAGACAAAGATAATGGATCAACTTCACTCTTCTCTGTTAGGAAGATTATATTTAATATTAATTCTGTATTTCACAAGGCACTTTTATGACACTTGTTGGTCTCTGTATAAGAATATCTTCCTACACAATAAAACAAAGAACTAACACGGTAGACTATTACTGCCATCTTACAATATGACACTATAGTTTACAGTTAAACAGCTTCATAATGTGCACAAGATTTTTCTAATTTTGGCATCTAATTTCCACAAAAATAAAATGTGGACTTAAACTTGTAGTTTAGATAATCATGACGATGTTACTCTCTTCTTTGTACACTAAAAAAATGCTCAGTTTCTTAAGTTTCAAAGTAATTTCTCCCATGCTAAATTTAGGCACATACAGAAATCTTAGTATGTTTGAGCCCCAAGTAAGTTGCCTGCTTTACAAACACTTTGAGGACATTTTGGTTAATTTAAGGAAGATACATATATAATACACTTTGAAAAATCCCTATGCCCCATCATTATGTATTGCCTGCCATTACTGTTCCAAATGGGAACAGCATATAAAGTATGATTATTGAGGGAAAAGAAAAAATAAAACAACTTGTCCTGTCTCCAGTTGCCTGGGAGAAGAGATCAATTCCTACTTGCTACAGCCTCCTTTCAGGCAGTTGTAGAGAGTGATAAGGTTTCCCCTGAGCCTTCTTTTCTCCATGTTTAACAACTTCAACTCCCTCAGCCACTTCTCGGAGGATTTACCCTCTAGACACTGCATCAGCTTTGTTACCCTCCACTGGACATGCTCCAACACCTCAATGCTGTTCTTGAACTGAGGCGCCCAGAACTGGGCACAGTACTTGAAGTGGCCTCAACAGTGTTGAGTACACAAGTACAATCACATCCCTGGTGATGCTGGCCAGGATAGTATAAACCAGGTTACCATTGGCCTTTTTGGCCACCTGGGCACATGCTGGCTCATGTTCAGCCAGCTGTTAACCAGCTTCCCCAGGTCCTCTTCCACCGGGCAGCTTTCCAGGCACTCTTCCCCAGCCTGCAGCACTGCCTGGGGGGACACAAGAATACTTGACATGGTTGAGCCTCAAGCCATTGGTCTCAGCCTATTGATCCAGCCTGTCCAGATCCCTCTGCAGACCCTTCCTAACATCCAGCAGATAAACACTCCCCCTGCAACTTGGTGTCATCTACAAATTTGCTGATGGCACAGTCAATCCCCTCATTCACATCACAAATAAAAATATTAAACAAGACTAGGTCCAAACACTGAGCTCCAGGGAACTGCAGTAATTGACGGGAAAACAACTGGATGCAGTGCCATTCACCACCATTCTCTGGGTCTGCCCATCCAGCAAGTTTTTAACCCAGTGAAGAGTGTCCCTGTGAAAGCTGTGGGCTGCCAGCTTTATCAGGCAAATGCCACTGAAGATAGTATCAAAGGCTTTGCTGAAGTCGAAGTAGACACAACCACAACCTTTCCCTCATCCACCAGGTGGGTCACCCAGTCATAAAAGGAGATCAAGTTGATCAGGCAGGAGCTGCCCTTCCTAAACCTGTACTGACTGGACCTGATCCCTTGTGATCTTCTTTGTGCCATGTGATCACACTCAAGATGATCCCTTTCACAACCTTGCTGTGCACCAAGACCAGGCTGACAGGACTGTAGTTGCCCAGCTCCTCCTTCTGTACATTTTGATCTAAAGCTCACTCCTGGACTTACCTCAATCACTACTGTTGCCACTGCTGCTTGTCTTGCCTCATCTCAGTCTGTTCTGAAGGGATTGGGAATAGCTCTGTTGTCAGAAAATAATTTCTTTAATTGTTAACTGTCACCCAGTTAAGCTTGAAAATCTACTGTAGAAAACGAATGTCTAAAAATGAGTTACTCTTGAAACCCTTATCTCATACATGAACTTGCAGAAATAGTGTTTTATAATGTTGAAACATTTTGAAAAATTGCATCTCAACTAATGTGAAAGATGGTCTGAAACAACCTGTCTGACTTTGCATTGTGATGGAGTTAAGTTGCACATGCATGTAGTTTTCTGCCTTTTTGGATATGCTGGTGCCACTCTTTAGTTCATCCAGTGCTGTCACTGCCACATCCTCTTGAAGGTTGTTCCTTTGTGGATTTTGCTGGATGAGATGCTTCTGCAATCACTTTCTAAACTATTTCAAAGAAAAAAAATCATGTCAAAAAGATCATCTTTGGGACTGTTTAAATTAGTCCATCTTGTTTTGTCCCAAATAGAGCAATCACTTGAAAATTATCAACAAGATAGAAATTTTTTGAGAAGGTGGCAGTTATAAACAACTGAGAAAGCAAAGACAATGATAACCATTTCTCTGATACCATTTCAACTAGAAGTCAACATGTCTCCAGCTTCAAGCTATACAAAATGAATAAATAAATTGGTCTGTTTCTAAGATTCTTGATTTCTCTGTCTTTGAGAATTCTAGAAACTAATAGATGCAGTTAGCAAAGACAGATGTTCTGAGTGGACTGTGAAATGTCATTAAATCAAAGATGTGAAAAGTATCTGGACCTACTGTCCCTAATAGACATAGAAAAAACTTGTGGACAACACCTCCAGTCTGGACTGAAGGAATAATGATTTCACAGAGGGTATTAGGAGGAAACAAAGCATTTTTGTGGAATTTAATAGAGGATTTGTTATTTAAAAAATAATTTTAAAAATCTCTGCTTCAGAACTCAAACTTTACGGGTAAGGTGAGAATTGGCAAAATTCAAATTGAGAGAGATATTCTCACCTATAACTAACAACCAAAGCTACAGTAAAAACAAGCAAGGAGCAGCTATCCAAATAGTACTCAAAACCTAATGAATTCTCCTTAGGTTTCAGCACAAATGATGGTATTGAACACAGAAGGAAAGGTGCAGTGACAAATGGGAAAAATGAAATTACAAGGTGGAAAAACTGCATAAGCAGAACTCAGATAATTCACTTCTGAAATCATGGTAAATTTCACAATTTTGACTCACAAAATTGTAAGAAATCTGGTACATGAAATGTAGTTTACAAATATTTTAACCAGTCGCACATAGAGGAAAGGGGACATGTTGTATTTCTATTCAAGAGCTGTATTGGAAGAAAAAAACCAGAAGTGTCAAAGGAAAACAGATGATATATTTCAATAATTTTTCCAAGGCTAATAAATACTGGGGTCCCCTGTACATCAGAAAATTTTTTTACTCACAAATTTTGTGAGTTAAAGTAACAAGCTACAGAAGTATTCCTGCTTCCATGTCCTAATTTTTTTCTCTTTCCTAAAGATCTGCTTATGTTGTCTGTCAGTGCAGAGCTCATGAGCTAGGCAGACTTTTGATGACACTTTCTTCAAGTCTTCTTTTGTTCCGTTGGAAAGTACGGAAAACTCTGTATAAAAGCTACATTTTAATAGAATAACCATTTATTTTTCCCTGGTGAAATAGCAGATTTCCTGGTTACAGGATCTAATTTTCTTGGATTTCATAGCTCTTATAGTATTGTAAAGTAAATGGAGGTTTTAAGGAAAAAGTGAAGGGGAAAGAGCCATGGATAAAATTCAGCTCGTCTCATGCAGGAGCATCTCATGCAGGGATAGAACAGTTCACTGAGGATGGGTCTGGAAGGTAACTTTATTTAATATGCTCACTAACAAGCTTGGCACATACATAGGAGTAGACCACTGAAATTTGATGACAGTGAGGTAGGAAGCTTTATTGCTAGAGGAAGATTGGAATATACTACAAGTAGCCTGACCCTGAGAACTAGAGCCACAGCTCTGGGAAGAAAAGTAATAATGCAGAAAGCAAGGCTGCTCACTTGAGAGCTAACATGAATTTATGCTCTGAACTGCAAGTTCATCAGTTGGGAATGATAGAGGATAAAGATATGGGTGCATCCATCAATCACCACCAGCTGCAGAAGGCAACTAAGGACTTTGGAAGACCTCAATCAGAAAAATAATTCCACTAGAAACAGGTAAATGTTAGCATAATCGTGCCAGGCATTAGTAAGGCACTGACTGGAAACACAGCTTTCAGTTCTCATCACCCATGCTCAAGAGAGATAAGCACAAGATGAAGCACACATGTAAAAGATGTCCCAAAATATTCAGAGGAATGGAGAAACTACTTCAAAAGAAGAGGGCACAAATGAATTTTTGGATATGATAATCCTCTGTATAAATATTATGTTGAAATAATTGTTAAGAGAGAGAGAAATTAACCCAAGGAAAACATAAATCAGAAGTGAGTTCTTTAAATAGGAAATTATTCCTTACTGTCATCTGCAGTGCTAAATTTTAGATTTAATTTTCAACATCAACAAAACAAAAAACCAACTCTGGGTACTGACAGGTAGAATTTAATATTTGATTAAGAAAATTTTAGGAGTCACTTGTTTGTGATGTCAAGAGCCTTCAGTCAGTTACTCTAGGAAGCAGCTCCACAGTTGCATTTCTATGTCTGCAGATGTGTTGGAGCTAGAATAAACAAACACATGAAGAGAGATTAGAATAGGACCATATTAACATCTGGAAACCTCAAACTTTAATAGAACCTGATTAAAGCTTTCATATTAATAACTGTCATTCCTTGGCTTAAATGGCTTAAATTGAAATGTTCCTTCCAAATTTATTGAAAATATAGTCAGTCTTTTACTGGGTCATGGTAAGAATATGGACAGGACAGCAGTGAATAGCCCTTCTCTGCTGATTTGCACTGTGACAAGGCTAGAGAGCAAGAAGTTAACTTGCACCAGGAGTGTATTTTTGTTCCCATTCCAATAAGATAATAAATTTCAAGTCCTTTTCCCACAAGAACTGTGAAATGACACAGACATGGTCCCAAGAGCCCTATTTTCATAGGATGAGAAAATTCATTAAAAAATTGTGTATAAATCCTGAGCAGGAAAAATGTGCATAAACTTGTTGTATAAATTATTTCCTAGAAATAAGTCCTACTGATATAAACACAGTGCAGTAAAGTATCATTTAACTTATGAATAAGTACTGTGTACTACCAGTGATTTCAGTACTAAACTTTCTCTTTACCTCAAGCTACCAAGGTTGTGCAATTAAAAAGGGGCAGACTCAGCTGAAATGCCATATTAATACTTACAGCAATTTAATAGACTGTAAATCTGTTTTCTTGTTTGAATCAGACCTTTAAACAAGGACGCTATTGTTTATTCCAAGGAACTGAGAAGAATGTCAGAATTGTTACCTATTCACAAGGCTTTTACAGAATAATTCGGTGCAATACTATTAGCGAATAAATTTACATTCACAAATATTTTACTTGCCTTATTTGTATGCTATTAAGGTTAGCAGTAAATGTGAGTCAGAAAGCAAATTTTTTGACTCAAGGAAGATAACTACCACCACAGCTTTACGTCAATTGATTGACTCACACCGACTGAAGGACTTTTATTTTCCAAAGTACAGGTGCAAGTCTCTTCACTCCAATCACAAGGGCTGCGTATTTGTACAAGTGGATGTTCTGTGGAACAGAGCTGCCTTTGAAAATTTCTTGTATCATTGCATAGGGGATCCAGCATTTTAAAGCATTACGTTACTAAACCTTTCAGGGAAATTTTAGACATGCTAAAAATTTGAATGAATGCTAATCAGATTTTTCACAAAATCATGGTTCCTAATTTTCAATTGAAAATATGAGGAAAAGAGAACTAATGTAGGACCAGATTCCTCTGAGACCTTGTGACTCAAGCATCCATATCTCAATTTTTAAAGCAACTTAAATTTCAAAGTTCATTTTAAAAGTACACACAAATAACATGTTTATGAACTTAGGGAGGCTGAAAGGAGGTTGTTATTTATTTATTTATTTATTTGTATTCCAAATCAATTAAAGATTTCCAAATCAGGAAAGAGTGCCAGGCTTTTTCTCCAAGTCCTATTCTTAGTGATATTTTTTGGTTTTCATTACTGAAGCAGTAATGCATAACCCTTTCAAAGACCACCTACAAGATTTTAGGGGTTTCCCTGTTTCACCTAAACGACCCAGACACAAACCTACAGATCTCCTGTATTGTTTTCTTTGGGACACTTTGGATGTTTAAAGGTTAGAGCTGAAGTCAACTGTAGATGAAAATTTCAGTACAGGTCTCTGTTCCTGAATTGGAAACCTGGGCAAAGTAAAATGTGCTTGGTAAAAATCTGATATATAGAAGACTGAGCTGCTTGAAAGGTACCAGAGTTGACATTCCAAAGACATTAGCATATTTGAGAATGTTAACTCCTAGTCTTAAAATGTCAGTAAGGTTTCAACCTCTAGGGACCTCAGCTTTGCTGCTGTTGGCAATTTGAATGAAAGTCAGCAATACATACAGTGAAGACTCCAGACAGATATAGGAAGGTAAATCAGATTCCATTTGACCTCTCTGAAGCTACTGACAAAAGGCCTTATTCTTTTTCTATTGAAATCAATGAATATTTTTGGCTTTGATTGCAGTAGGAACATGATTGAACCCAAAGGTGCTAATTAGTGCTTATTGGGATAATAGTTTTGATGTGGACACAAAAGCAGCCTTTCTGCTTTGCAATGTTAATGAATCTGAAAAGCAAGAAGAGTGCAATAGGGATAAACCTCAAATAATGTCACTCAGAACGAGACTGTTGTGAATGCATTCTTTTATTTCTCTTTCTGATTTGTGACAACTGAACTTTGTTTAAGTGTGCTAGCAAAGGGCTACAAAATACCCATCCTTTCTACAGACAGCTGTGATATCTTCTCTTCTGAGAAATGGTGACAAAAACCATTATGCCATATGAATTTGAGAGTTAATGAAGATAACTCACTTGGGCTTCCTTAAGTACAACAGAAAACCCTAGTATCTGTAGTACCATGTGCCAGATGTCAACTAAAAGTCCAAGTTTAACACCAGACTATAGGAAATGTGGCAATATAGAAACATTTTCAATTTTAATTTTAGTGCCAGCATCTTTCAGTGCCTGGCCTGATTATGTTGTTTAACTCACAATCTTACTTCAGTTGCTCCATGAGAGCCTACTCTGCTTCTCAATTTCTTCTATCTCTTTTCTTAGCCAGCATCACACTGGCACAAAATAAATAAAATGGGAAAGGAGAAAAGGATGGATGTTTATGTTCCCATATATTTTCCTATAGTCAATACTGCTGTGACACAGAATGGTACATAGGTATGTGACCCACTGAGACCCAAAGATGTCCTTTTTTAGTCCTGTTTAAGACAGAGAAGCCCTTATTTCATGTGATTGCAGGCTAATAACATACCAGGTGCAGTCTGTGTAAGAGTTTTCTCATCAAAATCACATTAGGGATAAAGTAGGAAGAAAGCAAATGTAGACTAATGGAAAACCAGAAAATCATCAATATTTATATGCTTAGCATTTTTACCTGTGGAGTGCTGGAAGTACCCACAGGAAACTTCAGAGATGAGGCGAGAGAGTCTGTATGAATTTCTACCAGCATCCAGGGACTCAGTCAGGTGTGGATCATGAGGCAGCCCCACTGAGTCAGTGGTTTTCTATATGCCTACAGGGAGATGAAATTGGTGTATCTATTCCAGCTATTGGCAACATGAAAAAAAAAAAAAAGGGCATTCTTTATTGACTGTTAGCTTTCACAATTGTATTTTTAACAGTGGGATCTCATGTTCTTGAGGAAGAACAAGATATGCAGGACTACATTCAAGACTCAGTTATGCCTTTGTAACACCACTAAATTCAAACAGTATCTCAGGAAAGAGTCTAGACCAACATGTCTTTATGAAACACAATCTCACTGAGAGCTCTATTTCTAAATGGATTTTTTAGTTAGTAAAGTGAAATAAATGTCCAGTAAATTTCTCAGAAAGCTATTCCCTTTGAAGAGTAAAATAAATATTTATAACAGATTAAACAATCAGCACTAGCAAGAAAAACAGCAGGTATAATCAGAGATGTGACAAAGAAGATAAAACTATCTATTTGGTCTTGTTATTCTTGAAACAGTCTGTGTCAGTCAATGTATCAATGTGCTCTTCTGTTATCTCAACCACTTGGTACTATATCTCTGCTACTACTATTTTGCCCTCAGACATTTGCTTATACAAAATATAAGTGAAATGACTATAAAAGAGCTGAACTATAATTAACAAGTCTAATTTAGAAATATGGAAAGCTATGAGATTAGCCAGGTCTCCCGCTTTTTTTTTACAGTACAGTGATAAGAGCTCTTCCTGGGAGCCTTAGTTGATATAACACTGAAAAGTATATGCCTTTTTGCTGTCTGCATTAGGTATTATTTTTAGCTATTTGTGGTATTTAAAATGTTTATCTCAAGGTTTAAGACAGGCCATTATTTAATTCCTACTGCTTACTTCTTTTATTATTTCAGTGATGGCTACTAAAATACATGATTGAAAAGGTTCTATGCAAGCAAATTGTATCAGAAAGACTGTCCTGTGGTGCTTGAATTTTCATTTAGAATCACTTAGCTTCCTCTAATGCTGCATAGTGCCTTTTGCTCTCTTAGTGTCTTATTCTCCCACTGAAGATCTAAGGATTAAGAAACGCACCTCCTATCAGTATAACTGGAACCTGTATGTTTAACTCATCCTAGGAATCAATACAAGAAAAAAACTTATTAATCTATGTTCCTAGAATACTAGCATTCCAAATATTAATTAAGTTTTGAGGCTTGTGAAAAACATGCAACTCATAAAGTAAAGCATGCAGTTTAATACTGGAGGAGCCTGGTCTGCAGATTTCCTGTTGATGTCAGAGGAATGGGGGGCCCAGACTTGTGGAAAATGTTTGAAGTCTTCCAGTAGAAATCCCTCAATTAAGGGACTAATCCCTCTGATAAGGAAAATGTAAAGTCTTAATTTTTTTGGTAAGGGCTGGATCCAGATTCTTCTCTAAAATTTGAATAGTTCCATAAACAGAACATAGAAATAATATTAGGAATATTAATCAACACCTTCCTGGTGTGAAAAGAAGACAATATAAAGAGTAGATAAGTAACAGTAAAAATTGATAAATAATTCTGCAAACACCAAAGCAAAAGGATGCCCTGTGAGTCCTCAAAAATAACACAGTTTGGATCAGCAGCAAATTCTAAGAATATTGGTATAACAGGCTACTTATGGACTGGAGACTCTCAGCCAGTTATGCACAGGGATCCCAAGGTGCTGTGATTCAAAAAGACCTCTTATACTCTTAGGATAGGCACCCACATGTGAAAGCCAAACATGAGATGAGCCCAAATAGTTCAAATTGACTATTCTGCTTGTAGACTTCTGCAAGAATGATGTGTCTTGTTTTCCCCTTCTTCTGCCAAGACATGGTGCCTGCTTCAGAGGGTAGAGCAGAGCATGAATACTCTCCAGGTAACAAAAATCTACCTCAGATAAGAAAATTCTTCTCTTACAACTGGTCCACATGGAGAGTCCTAATGAATTCAACTCAGCTACCTATGTGAATAACTTTGCAAGTTGCCAGTGAAGCTTAAGCAGTTTAAGACTTTAATGTGCTGCTTGCTTGATCAATAGCCACTAGCTTACCTTGGTCATCTGGCTAATTAAACAAGTTAGTTTTGCTAGCATAAACAGGCTGTCTGGGAAAAAATGCAATGTGTTATGGCTGGAATACTGCAGACACTGTCAGGAATTTGGTTTTCTTGCAGTTAGCTAATAATATTTTTCTCTGAGATTCCTGTCTAATCATCTGTCTTTTCCTTCCTTCCTTCCTTCCTTCCTTCCTTCCTTCCTTCCTTCCGCCTTTATTTTCTTCTGTTGAAATTCACATCTGCTTGATGCAGAAAGTCTTTAAAAAGAAGAAATACTAGGATGATTTCTTATTTTCTGTGTTAAGTTGTACTTTTACTAAGTACAGAGCTCACATTAAGGTAAATGGAACTTTTGAATTTTAAAGACATTTTTTATCAATGCATTAGGCACTGGCTGTATATTTGGTGCTGTTAACTGGATTCTGTCACTGAAGCAAGAGAAAAGCCATGTACTTAAATTACTTCATCACCAGTTCACAAGTTTATAATCTGACATGACTATTCAGTGAAGTGCTCTGCCCATTTATAAATTAATGTATTTTTAATCTGATATAACAGATGTACCACCATACCCAAGGGTAGCAGAACAACCATTTCACACCTTTCTGTACTTTAAATTTTTCTCATTTGCATTTATTTTTAAGAAAATTACTTTACCAATGTCAAATCAGCATGAGAATACAAGGTTTCTTCCTTACTAATAAAACAATAATTAGTTTGGTTTTTTTTAAAAATCATGACTTTCATTGTTATAATGAGAAATCTGGGATTTACAGGTAATTTTATTGCATATTAATTTATATTTCAAAGGAGAAATTTAACCTGGTTTTTTCCCTAATAAAGAAACTTTTGTGAGACCAATAAAATTTACCTGAAATTATATGTTTGTCTATAAGGAGAAAAAGACAGCTTCTAAATAAAATTGTGACAATGATAAGCTGGTGCCTAAATAAGGTGAATAAAATTGGAATTTGTGCTAAGATAGACTTTTAAGATACATCCAATAAATTGCTTCCTAGCACTTTCTCTCCCTTGATCAAAAAGTTACCTGAAGCATATTCAAGAATATTAATTTAAGACTTCAGGTTGAGCTAGATGAAACCTGCTTAAATGTTTGCTAGATTTCTTTCCCAGATTGTATTGTTGAAATCCTTCCATGTCTTTGTCTGGTCTTACATAGCAAAACTGTTTTAATTCCAAGTCCCTCTTAGGAGCTGGGTTTCCTCTCAATCACTTTGCTAAGTAAAAATGCCAGTTGTTTGAGCCAGATTTACTCTGTGGAGCATAAATTGAAAGGAAACATTTGCTTCCTCAGTTCCACCTGCTGCTGCTGCTGGCAGCCTGGGCATATAATCCATTTCCCAAAAATGATCAAGTCTGAAACTAGCTCGTTTTTTCAGCCACACTATTCCTACTGGAAAGCTGCTCTAACATGTTTTTCTGAGAGCTGAAACCCCCAATATTCATCATAAATACTTCCATGGACAGTTTCCCATTGATCATTTTGACAACATTATCTTCTGCCCAAATATCTAGTCTGTCTTAACACAGTCCATCTCCTTGCTTTCATTCCATAGCATAAGACCTTGCCATTTGCCGTCTTTAAATCCAATCTGTTTTACTAAGGATACTGCTTCTCAAAATCCTTGTCCTTCTCTATGCTATTCCAGTCTCTTTTATCCAGCTCTTCAACATATTTGACTCTCTTTATTACAGGTCATTAAATAGTAGCTAACTAAATTCAAAAGTATGTCCAGTTTGTACACTTTATAATCAGAAATATCCTAACATGAATCAATTCTCAGGAAATTCAGTAGAGTAGATGACCACCTGGAATCTCTGATGGACACATAGGCAATTCCACAGCAGATGTGCTTTACCACTTTTCTGTTCAAAAATTACAGACAAGAAACATTTCTTTTAGAATGATTCATTTGATGAAGAGCAGCTTATCCAGTTGGGGAATCACTTGTGATTTTGCTGAGGATTGTCAGGAAAGGAATAAAGCTTTTAAGGTCATCCATCTTATGCACACAGCTCCCACATATCTGCTGAGTCAGTGAGTGTTTTATTTATCAAGATACTGGGGAAATATTTTGTGTTTGGATTTCCCCTTCACACCCTCAAAATATTTGAAAGATTTAAGGCAGGGTCTACACATAGTATTTGTTAGTTTAATGCCTTCTTTTGATACCATATAAATAAAAACTGACCCTTGATTCCGATGCTGTTGTATATTCTTTTGATGTATTGAAGGAGTCAGTCTTACATATGTTTTTTGTTAAACTCTATACAGCCCTGGGGGATACTAGAATGCAGAGTCATCAGTGAAGTCATAATAGAAGTATGAGCTGCCATTTGCTTTAGATAAGAGATGCAGGGAAAACATGCTGTGAAGGCCTGTTAGAAGACCATCAAGGAGAAAGTGAGAAAAACCTCAGGAGCAACCTGACAGCTCATTCCCTGATTGGGAATGGACGTTTTGTATTCTTATGCAGAGCTCTTAAAGAAGAAAATATAAAAGGGGTTGAGCCCATTAGTTTGGGCTGTGGTGTTGATAATAAGATAAATATAATTTTTTGATACAATATTGTATATCATATGGTCAGTTCAGATTTCTGCAAACTACCATTTTGTTTACAGAACACTACTATTTTCTGCCAAACTGGCAGTACATTTCATGGCCTATGAAAAATGACACAATTTTATCTTTTCCAAATGATTTGAAGAAATTTAAGATTGATTTAGCTTGGGATTTAGGAGATTGCTTGTTTGTTTGGGAAGAGAACTTTTTGTCTTCAGCCTCAGCATTTGACTAGCATAGTCAGAAAAGGAAATCAAGATGGTGACACAGATTCCAATGAGAAAACGACAAGCTCTTTAACCACCTTTATTTATTGATTAGTATTCTGAAAGGCTGATTAATAAAACTGTATTTGTGTTAATGAGAGCTGCAAAGAATCCTTTAGGGTAAAAACTTTTTCTAGTTTAAATGTTGAGGATGGAAGCAAATGATAGAATTGCAATGATGGATCTTAACAATGTGAGTACCATGTTTCACATTATTATTTCAGCTGTACATTTTTTTTAGTGTTGGTAAATCAGAGATTCCAACAGTTTCTAAACAGGCATTTTATGGCAAATCATTGGATGACTAGTTTTGTATAATTTTGGAAAAACTTCAACAGATCTTTTTTCTTCTTTACAAATATATAGGTTCTACCAGATGATAATCCACTGAAATTACTTCCTGTTCATGTCTGCATTGAAACTGATGACATGCTGACAAATTACTTTTGCAAGTTTGCTTTTGCAATTATAACACTGCAGAAACACCTTGTTGCAGCTTACAATTTGTAAATAATGTGGAAGCCACATTAACTAGAAAATTTTACCTAATAAGGCCTTCTTTTCCTCCAATTAAATATTTTTCTATTCTAAGTCAGAACATTAAAAGATACAGAGCCAAGATTGCTTGAAAAGATGCAAAGAGACATCTTTGCAGGTATCTGATATCTAAGTGATAGAATAACTGATATTTCAGAACAGAGGACAGACATTTCACCCTTGCTACCCTCCTGGTAATTTTCTCCCACAGATGGCAAAATTGCCCAAGAAATGTCAATGCACAATGAGAAAAGGCCAAAACTGTGAGTAATTTTTTTAAAAAAAGTATTTCTCAGTATTTGCCAAGAAGAGTATGAGTTAGGGGTGAATGGTTCAAATCACCTGTGATTAAAGATCAACCATACTGTAATAAGAGAACAGAAGAAGAAAAGAAAAAGGGGAAGAAAAGAAAAAGGNAGGGAAGGGAAGGGAAGGGAAGGGAAGGGAAGGGAAGGGAAGGGAAGGGAAGGGAAGGGGGAGTGGATTATGTTTTTAACAGATTGAAAGCTGTGAAGTGAAGATTAAGTTCTGTAATTCTTGCTTAACCTTTTGGAATAAAGGGAGTATTTTTCTGTGTGCAAAATGGCCAAGCTCATAATACTGAGTGGAAAAGCAGTCACAGGAATAAGAAATGAGTTACAGCTCATAGCAGTAAAAAACTGAATGAGTGAATGATGAGAAATGCTCAGACTCCGAGAAAGCTTTGATAGCTGCTGTGTGGGATTAGGGAATTTTTAATTACATGTACATTGGATAATGCTTTTGAGACCAATCATAATTGAACAGTGCCAGTGAACAGTCCAGTCAGATTTGGAAAGGGTAAAACTCCAACATGAAGTGTGAACAATGTGGTATATGCCAAATGAGCATTGACAGAAATGCATCAGCATTAGGAAATACGCAGTGTTCAAAGAGACAGCAGTAGACCCTTCAGGGGAATGCCATTCTCATGGTCTTATGGCAATTCTGTATATGGTATTTTGTCACTAAATTGGGTGGATAACTTTTTTCAGGCATATGATGTAGATTTGTCTGTACTTGAAAAGGTGAAGGGATAAAGATGTGTCTCATGACAGAAAGATCAACTGTCTGATGTTAGAACATGGGGAAGTAACAGGTGTTAAATACAGACTTATAATTCACCTAACATTTCCTAATATATTTGTTTTTCATTTTGTTCATAAAACAGTGAACTACATTCACACACTAAGTGAAACTGTTTGAAAAGTATAATGCATGTTGCTAAATTAAGACACTACTTGGGAAACAATGGCAGATATCTGGTAAATGCTGAGAATAAGAGATAAATACCTCAAAACAAAATGCATATTGCACAGTATTTGTGCTCATTTGCTTAAAAAAGAAAAATAATGAAGCAGCTAAAAGCTAAGCCAAGAAGGTCTGCATGAATGTCAAAGAGATTAAAGATTTCATTTTGACCATTTGGTCTACATCAAATGGGCCTACTGAGCTCATTAGAAGATAAAGAATGAGCTCCTTTTAACATAGTGGAATTTTGACCTTAAAGTAACTTTTGAAAGCTGTGTTCTCCTTTGCCTGTAGGGAAAAATTATTGAAAGGATATGCTATGCTTAGTATTTCCAGGCATCTCTACCATGACAGGATAAATTTTTGAAACCTAAGAGTCACATATTTGCGGATTTTAATTTTTATTGGCTGATGCATGAGTACATCAGCTCTTGAGATTCTAAATGTTTCAGAGTTTGAACAAGAGGTACTGTTTCCAAGGGTCTGAGAACCACCTACAGTTGACGTGATAACATAAGGAAAAATGTGGGGAAGAAAGAAGCACAGCAAAGGATTAGTCATTAACATGAACTATAAAGGCATTTTCTTTGATGCTCCAAAATATATCCATGGTTTGAATACAGAAGGGCCACTTAAGGTTTTCCCTTATTGTTTTGCTTTTGATCTTGCCTTTGTTTTCATACAGACCCCCATATCAGAAGTTCTTGCCCAGCACACAGGACCTTTAAAGTGATGTATTTTTCAGATTTTTTATTCCGAAAAATCTCTTTTCTACAAACTGGGACCAGAGCCTCTACATCCCTGCTGTTAGCAACATTCAGGTTTAGCAATTATTCCAAACAGTATGACTAAATATTACTCAGTCAAGATTTCTTTTTCTATTAATCTGTTTGCTGCTGCATACCTGTTTCACAACCAAATATCATTATAGGTGTGAATTATATTAATATATGTGTAACTGTCAAAATAGAGATATTAGGATAATAATAGGATAACCTTTACAAATGATTTCTTCTTCAAGATCTCGCCAATTGCCATTCTACTAATTGCTGACCATTCTGTAATACCTTCCTTCTTCTGCCTGTGATAATTTTGATCTTATCATCATAATGAACATTTTAACATCTTAAACTGTGAAATAGGATTACCAAGAAATAATGTGAACTACCACCTATATAGTAACCATCCCCATTTGATTTTGTATTAGAATTGTGTCCGTAGGAATGTACACTTGCCTAAATTGACTTTTTAAAATAATGTCTACTTTGCTGACATCTGAAGGAGGAAGATTTCATTGAAAAGGCCACAGCATGTAAGCCTTTAAAAACACCATTAGATACCTATCTTCATATCAAGGACACTGAACATGTTTTTAAATCTGACCTAATTTCTTTATATATAAATAAATATTGACTATTATTCCATCTAAAGCCTCTCTATTTCTTACGAAAACAAAAACAAAAAATAGAAGCTCTGTGATGCATCTTATAAATATTTAAACTCCAGATCTTTTAAAATTTACTTCTTAATCTATGCACTAACTTTAATCTCCAGGAGGCACTTTCAGATAGTGCCACATACAATTTTTGGTGAAATATAATCCCTTTTTCCAGCATGTACTTTTTTCAGTACAGACTCATCTAAACTAGAGATGAGAATAGCAGCAGACTAGAGGCAGTTGGCAAAAGAGTACTGTGTCCATACAAGATAACGTGTTTCAATCACAAAAGCATTGCCTGCACAGACCACAATGTCCAGACACCACAGTCTTTGTGGTGTCAAGTTATCTTTTCATGCTTGGCAGAGTTTCCCAGTGCAGATGCATAATGGTTGTGCTTTATGGCATCTGTTTTCTCCCATACTTGATTTTAGTTATGCAATTGAAGCAGAAGGGTTATAAGGTTTTCAAAAGCTGTAATCTTCCACTGAGAGTACCATGACTATAACAACCTTCCAATACAAGATTTAGTTATGCTTTATTATTCTTAAATTACTACTTCTCTCTGACAATAAAGTTTTAAATCAGTGTGTTTCTTATAGTGATGGAATGTGCTGCAAGCATGCAAGCTACAAGTCTAACCTTTTGAGAGTCAAACATCTTCAGTTTACATTTTAAGTAGTAATTCTTTTATATGTCAGGCCAAAGAAAGACAATATGTGGGATTTTTTTTGGTTTTGTGTTTGTTGTTTTTTTTTTTTCCCCAAGGTGCTGAGCACATGCATCTTCCATTTTCAGTTTCATTCAAATTCTGCATTTTATCAACATTTTTCACCTCTTAAAGTATTCAAATATATTTCAATGCCATTGGCCCTAAGAAGTAGCAGCACACAGAATGAGGTTAAGTGAAGATCCCAGTGGTTTTCCCTGTTCTCTTAACATGGATGATGGATGATGTGAAAACCAGAAGGAATTCCCTTAGCCGTAATGACAATATCCAAAAGTTCCACTGGAACATGCTTCAGCAGAGCTCCTCAGAAGTCAGAAAGACCTAATATTGCAAATTTATTACTCTGGATATAATAATACCCATTTATGTTCCAAATTGATATATAGAAATTTTAATACTAAAGTTATATTTTAAAGCAAAAAAAAAAAAAAAAAAAATCTATCCCTGCTTTTTTTGTGATAAACTCACCTTTCCAAAGTTCCTCTGCATTCTAAGTCTGAGTGGTTTTTTAAAAAACAATGAGAATTTGTGGGGAGAGGGGGATAAGTGAGCATTCTGAATTCTCCATTGGAAGGAAATTGACATTAGGGTTGAGGCTTCTTTCTCCACTTTACCAAGGCTCACATGACTCCTTCTCAGTGCTGGATCTGCTTTGGTTCATTTTTATGCATTCTGTTAACTTGGTCTGTCTGCATGCCCTTTCTTTTTACTTTTTTTCAATTATTCTGTTTATTTATTCTCTTTTTTATCTCTAAAACCATGGTTTTACCTGAACACTTCCAAGTTGCATTCCTGGAATGTCCTTTGGCAATTGAGATTTGTGTTTCCAGTACTGGACCTTGTAGTATCACTCTGCGTCTGTGAGTTTCCATACCATAGTTTTCTAGTCATTCAATGTACACAGTGTAAACACTTGTTATTGCTACAAATTAAAGCTAAAATAAAATAAATTTGAACAGTAGTTATCTGATTGCCAGACAAACTGCTATCACATCTGAACAAAAGAAGTCTAGACAGGTCTAGAGAACCTGCTCTTGACAGACTAACAAAAAAGGTGTGGTCTATAGGAAATAGTAGAATAATTACATTTTACTGGTCTACAGTTTACCTGCTTCAGCTGTTTCTGGACTTTGTCATATTCTCAAAATATTTGCAACATAGTTTCAATCTTCCTTTTTGTGTTGTGAACCAATTGTACTGGGAAGCAAAGCGACTTTCACAGGAAATCTGGATGGTGCCACACGCTGTATTTTTAGGACACTTGTTTATTAAGAAGACCTGGAAAGGTAGGAAAACCATCATTGCATTAATTGCACTTGATAAACTAGGAGAACACTAGCATTGCATCATCACCTTTTATAGCCTAAAACCACAGCCCCAGAGACAAATCCACAGTTCCATTGATGTGTCTAGAATTTGTTGCAGTCACAGCCATCATGGTTGGAAGCTCTCATGGTGGGAATTATATGGCAATGGAAAGTGCATGTTTATTTCAAGTATGTGGTGGGGTACATATGTGATGTTTTGCTTGGATTGAACCATATTTGATAGGTGAAATACAAGCTTCTCCTCTATATTTTCCAGTCACTTACTCTGCATTTCCCTTTCCAACAGTAGAGTCCTAGTGCATCCTACAGTTCAAGATCACCCGGCATTTTACACAGAACACAAGTGCTGCTCCTGAGGGCATCTTCTTTCCCCAGAAAGTAGAGAGGCACTGTGAAGTTGACCTTAATTTTCACATAGAAGTCTAGCTCCATAGAAAAAGTTTTCTGTAAAAGACCTACACAACAAAGTAAACAAACTTTGTTAGCACAACCAGCCTGGAAACTAAGGGTAACATCTTTTCTTAGTCCAACCAATAAAAACTGGAAAAACATGCATCTTTCAGAAGCTCTTCTGAAGGTGTAAGTTTATACTACTTTTTCTAGTTACCCACTGGACATCACCTAAGAGCATCCTACATAAATAGTACTATTGGATAGCTCAGGAATTATCCCTATAGAAGTAATCACTCACAGGTAAATCTGCAAGATTTGCTCTGAAATATGACTGCATAAGCAATAATTAATCATTTTTGAATGGAAAGAATGTAGCATCACCAGTAAGATTGTAATTATGTTTAATCATTTTCTAAAGAAAATTTAACTACAAACATTTTAAAAATTAAGAAAGAATTAGTGAATAGCAAAGCGCTCTTCAGTTATTAAGCTTCCTTTCAGACAGAATAAGATAATGACCAGAAAAGTTACCAGCCTTAAAATATCACAGTGCAAATAGCAGCATCATTATTAGTCCTATTAATTAATTAATTTCTGGGTCTCTTTAAGTATAATGGGCCTATTAAGGCTAAAACTTAATAACACTTATGACAATGCCATCACTAAAACAGTTTTCTGTTACACTTGAATTTGTAAATACAAGAAGTCTGAAAACAGTTTGCTTTCCTTGTCTTTTCTCAATCATCAGTATTAGATGAGGTTAAGTTTTCAATGCTGAGCTGCAGGAAGTTGAACACAACAGTTTTAAGCAGAATGCTCCCCAAGCCATACTCCATGCCCTGGGCACAGCTGTGGGTCTGCACTGACCTTTGTATGCCTGAGTGGAATGATTAAACTCACAGGTTTAAGAGAAAGAAGCAAAGATCACAGTCAGAAAATAAGTAGTGAACTGCAGAAGAAAAGAGGGGATCGTGTTGTGAAGAAGAGTGGGAATCACACACAAAGAAAAGCAGAGATTCAAAAATTAACAGGAAGAGGGAATTAGAGGTGATAAATAATGAGAGCATGAGAGGAGTTGCATAATGCTAGGATAATAGAGTAGATGTTCAGAAAATCCACTGACATTTTGAATGAAGATCAAATCAATTGTCTTATATTTTTCTAAAATGTCAAGGTGCACCTTAGCTGATAAACTCAATTTTCAAAAAAAATCATTAATGAATTAATGAATGCAAGTCCTACTGTCTTTATTATAGGCATATCTGCTGTGCTACTTT
>VZRH01007892.1:803243-816527 GCA_013397555.1 Urocynchramus pylzowi | reverse complement strand
TCCTTTTTTTTTTTTTTTTTTTTTTGGTTTAATTTTTTGGCTATCTACTGGGATAGAGTTAAAACTTCCAGATTAAATATTTTCTTTAAAATGAGATTTTTTTTCCCACTAATGTTCGTTGTAGAACTCCTACCAGTTCAGGGGAAGTGGACATAAACTAATCCTAAACATATTTAATCTGAGTTTTCTACAAGCTAAAATCTTCGGAAGAGCTCAGCTGGAAGAAGAAAATATTAGTGATTTTATGAGAATTTCATAAAATTGAAATAAAACTGTTAATTTTTTGTTTCATGCAACTTCAATATTATTTGAGAACTTTCAAAGAGAAAAAATATTTTTAATTTAAAAAGTTACTTAATTTTAAAAGCTTAAGCAAGACTGTTTAAAAGGGAGCTTTTAAGGACTTTTATTGGAAACAAATGTCTTAATGAATCAGGTATATTTTCTTTTGGTGGGACTGAGTATCAAATGCTTTGAAAAAAAATGAAGACAGTAAAATTTCCCAAATTTTAAAATATGCTTTTGGCCTATCATACAATTATTTTAGAAGACAAAGCAGTAAACCAGTAGAACTCTGGACTCATTCTCTTAGGAACAGTAGATATATATTTTGTTTAAAAATAGATGTACTGTCTTGAGAGAAAAAAGAGCTTGTTCATCAATTTTGCATGTTTCACAACTTTTATAACAGAAGCTACGCTTACTCTATAGATGAAAATGTGGAAGAGGCATCTTGCATGGTCTCTGAACTCTGAATGATCCATTAAATAAGTGCTTTTATTCTCTTGACAGAGGGAGAGAGTATAAAATTTGACAATGTGCTTCAAACCCAGCATGCTGCTGACCTGCTTCAGAAACATAGGAGTGGTCACCCAGAAAGTTGTGTCTCCCAAAATGTCAGCCTAGGGGCAAACTCACCACAACTACTTGCTAAGAGCAGCATATTTGAACCTACCCATCATCCCAGCAAGCAGCTTGTGTGAAAATGCAAGGGAAGCTGGAGCACCTCTTCATTCCTGAATGCAATTATCATAATCCCAGTGCAGTGAGCATGCAGATATGAGGTGGGAAATACTCCAGTACTTTGTGATAATTTCTGGTTTATTTTGATGAAATTCAAATCACATGTGAGTCACAGAAAAATGGTTTTTTCTCATCCAAAAGCTGTTTTTGGAGGACTGATTCTCAATGGGAAAAGGTCCAGTCTTTGTTTTTCTGCAGCTTGACAGGAAGCACTCATAGCCTAGCTTTGCAAAATCTGCTAACAAAACCACTTGGTAGAATATTAATCTGTTTCAAAATGAGATGTTATAATATATCAACCAGAAAAATATTCTGGTTCAAATGCCATTTCAATAAAATACCTGTTCTTTCAGCTCAACACAAGCTTATAATTAATGGAACTTAAGTAACTTCTCACCAGTAGGAACATAGTTGGAAACATTGCTGAGTAATCATTTAATTTAAAACATGCAGTTTAATGCTTTGGGCACTAAGCATAAAGATTACTCGTCTCCTTCTTCCCCTGCTTACACACAGTCAGGGCAGGAGGTTATCAGAAGATTAGCAGCCAGACTGGCCAGGAAGATTTTCTCTCAGTATTGTCCTGTCTATCTTGAAGAATGCTCCTGCAACTTCCCACCAACTGACCCTGCACAGGAGAAAACAATGAAGAATAAATGCTGCCAAAAGAAAGGAAAACTGAAAGAAACAACTTCAGATCTTTGCAGCATTGTCTGTATATTTTAACTATATGTGTTTGTTCCCTTTCTAGCAAAAGTGCTGATGATACCTCTAAAAATGCTGCCTGGGATGTGGCCACTTGAATGAGAAGGGGGTTGCAAGGATAGGATGAGTGAGCCCTGCAAGCCAGCCAGCCACAGATGTTTTCTTTCAGTGCATTGCTCCCTCTTGGCACTCAATGCCTGGTTTATTAGATTGAAATCTTCTTGGGAGAGAAAGGTTTCTGTGAAACTTTGCGTCAAAGATTAAAGTCATAAGCTTCTGAAAAGCATACTTGGACATTTATTAGGAATAAAAGAGAAGAGAGGGGTGAAGGGAAAGCAATGGAGAGTCAGGTCTGAGAAGGCATGATCTAGCTTAAAACACAGGAGCAGAAGGAAAACATGACAGGAATTTAGCTGTGAAGGAAAAGGAGATGAAATCAAAAGGCAGTTGTAGAGAATAATAGAGAAGCTTATAATTACTGCAGCATTTTCCTTCTCTGAACATTAGAGAGAATGCTCAGCTCTGTTTTCTTTTACTGTCACAAAGTGCTATGAAAAGCATCAGCAAGGTATAATTCACATAGCAGAGAGGAAAGTGTAGGAATTGTGCCTATGGGTGCAGACAAGTGCTGACAGCTGTACGCTGTCTGGTTCTGCGTGAAGCCAGGTTTAATGCAGAAGCTCTAAAACCAAAGGATATATTGCCTGTAGGACAACCCTGTACTTGGGACAATATGGCTTCTAAGCCAGGTCAGAGGGTGGGAGCACAACTAACTATAACAACTAAGTCAGGTAACACTTCAGTGTGAGCAAGAGCTGGGGGTCCACACGATTGTATCACATAGGGCTGCGCTCTCTCTCTCCACTACCTCTTCCACAGGGAGGTATAGCCAAGGGATGACTTGCAAGTACTTTAGTTCGAGTCACAGAGGCCTGTGCATGTCACTTGGAAAATCTAAATGGTCACAGTAGATGTTCCTTTGCAGTGAGAAAAAAAAAAATCTACTAGAGACACTAATAAAGAAGAATTAAGTTTTCTAATTTGTTGCAGCTTAAATCTTGTTGTTAATCAATATGGAAGACAATATGCATCCATATACTTTATTATATGCTTTAGTTCATTAAAAAAAAAAAAAAAAAAAAAGAGGAAAAACCTTAGGCAGTTGTATCAAACCAGCAGCACTCCTTCACTACATGAAAAGTTGAAAAGTAAGATTGTAAAGCCAGCTGCTCAGGGTAAGGAAAAGCTGGAATGAAGATTACCAGTGCTCCTTTTGTACATCTGTATTGGAATTAATTACATAATCACACAGCATTTTTTCACAAGACTCCTGCCTTATTCTGTGCACAGCATGAATGTAGCTCACTGAATGGGTAACTTCAATATTTCAAATATAGGGAGCTTTCAATATTCAAGTGATTGATTCCAAATACTTAAAAATAGGTTTGGTTTGCATACAAATTGATCCTGAATTAGGCAATGGTCATGTCCATGATGAAAACACTTCAGTTAAATCACACATAGAGAAAGCTTAATTGATACTTTATGATTTCTCTGCAGATGTCTACATTCAAATGAAATTAATGTAAAAGAATTTGCTAAAAAGATGTAGGTACTGTATCTGAATAAATAATTTACATTTTTTCAAATGAAGTTATATGCAGTAGGAGATGCTGGTTATACCAGCAAGCCACAAACATAACTTTATTCTAGTCTCTCTTTTTCATATTATGCATCAAAATGAATCCAGAATGAGACTGATTTCCTCTATATTATGTCAGCATCATGCTGATGCAACTCTTTAATTTCAGTCTTTTATCACCTAACTGCCTGTTATAGCAGTAAAAGCCAGTCTACACACATATATACTGTATTTATTTTCCTATAATTTCTTTTTAGATAAAGAATAAAATCATATGAGAACTCTTTAGGTCTAAGAGTTTGAATTCTAAGTAAAATAGGGCACAGCTGAAACAAATGGAAAAAGTGGAAGAGTGAAATTTCACGTGTGAGTCCTAATATGATTATGAATGCCAGTTCATTTTCCCTCTCTTAGAGTCTGAGTATGCTTTTACTGCATGTCCTTGCAATGCATTCTCTCTTTGTAACCCTATTCTCTTCATTTATGAAAGCCATCATGATGCTATGAAGAACATGATGCAGAAAAATAAATGCAGATTAGATATTGGTGTGTGCAATACAATGTTGCCAGTTCTTTTTATCCTTTCTGCCACTTGATCCAAATGCTGTGACTACATTATTGTGGTTAAGATTAATGGGTAAAATATTTTCTCACAAGAAACCACCACTTTTCTCCACTTAATTACCAGATGTTAAAAAAGAACAAGTAGTTATTCTTCTGTGTATTCACCTGTACGTTTTAGCTAATTACAGACAACTGTTAAGTGATTTCATGCAGCTTTTGCTGTGATGCTGCAGGATTATTGATGTTAGAAATGATGTGTCTCAATAACATATTCTGGCATGAAGTCACACACTGATAGTCATTATGTCAGCTATTTGTGCCCCTTCAAACAGGGACTTTGTCTAATAGATAGAACATGTATTGTTTTACAGTCTCTTACTCCCTGCTACTTTCATATGCATGGCTGGGAACAGAAGAGAGCCCCAAAGTCCCAAACAACATAAAAGATTATGTAGCTCAGACACCCCTTAAACTATGAGGGCAGGTCCAAAATTTTCAAAGGTTTTACAAAGTTAAACTTTTTATAAGAACAGGAAACTTTCAAATTAATGGATTGGGGAACGCCAAAACTTCTATACTGTACTGGAAAAAGGGGAATCCTTATGGCATTTCTGCACAGCTAGAGCAGCACAAGTAAGTCATGAGAAGTTTAAGTGTCCGTTCACTTTGTAGAGATATAAAGAATTAATAAAACTGAAGACAGGGGAGACTTGGACTATTGGCATTTTAAAGGGAGATTATTTTCATCCATTGAGATGTGAAAAGGGGAGTCTCAAAGACGCTCAGCTGACTACTTTCTTGGGATTAAGAGCAAACATTCACTTTCAGTTTGGCACCTATCCTACAGTTTCTACTATTTTAGCAATGTGTTTGAAGTAACTATTTTGTGCTTGATAGGTTTCCTCCCACAGTCTAGAGAGACAGTACCAGTAGGTTAAAGTCTTTGAATTGAATTAGCTAGACACGCACTCCTACTGATGCATAGTAGAACAAACTTCTATTTTTTTATTCATCTTTTGTGTTGTGAATCCAAACCAAAAATTACAACTTCATGAAGGACTATGAATTAAGAGCTGCAAATCTTTCATAAACTGCTTATAGGTTTAGCAGATACCTCTTTTGTTAGCAGAAAAGAACTGTGGTCTAGACACTGTCACTACTCTCTTCATTTCAATTTGTGTTTATGAAATTGTCACTGAAAGTCTTAAAATCTATGCAGAAATTAATGAATTCAATTTTACTTTGGTTTTTAGTTCTGTGATTGCAAATATTTTGTTGAAGTTAATACTGCAAGTATGCTATTGTAATTGTAACACTATTGCATTTGTGATTAGCACTACATATGGTAGTAGATCTTGATGTTTCATAGTTTTCTGCAGCAGCCTTCCTATGGATTTAGAACTGTGTCAACAATATCAATATCTCATGATTTCGGGGTTTTTTTTTTTTAATTTTTCATGATGATCTATGCCTATGTTTACAGTGAAAAATCCTGTTACCTATTAGGATCAGAAAAGAGCCAGTGTTGAGACCACAATGTCCATACCATGTATGCTTTGGCACTTAGAGTACTTTGGAATTGCTCTAGTCTGGTTCCATGGATAGATTACTAGCAGAAGTGAGCATGCTCCAGCTACGGTTTCATCAAAAATTAGTCCAACATTTTTCCATGATATGAACCAAAATTAAATAAGTTGGGATGATCATGGGAAAACTTCTAATACAGGTAATTTTAAAACAGAAAGTGAAGTCAAAAAATGTTGTTGCCATCACTATTTTACAAAGTATGCAAAAATGCATAAACCAGTATGATTTCCATTAAAATAGCAGAAATTACCCAACTGTAAGTTTTTAATTTGTAATTAAAAATGATCACAAATTCAAATATTCTTTCTGTCTTTTTTTTTTTTTTTTGCATATGTTTGAAAATATTGGAGAAATTTTTTTCTTGGGATTTCCTAGTTTCCCTATTGAAAAACAGTAACAAAAAACCAAAAAATTTGATAGCTTGACTTTTTCAAAATCAACAAATTTTGAATGATATGTTGAAAGCAATACATTTTTTTTTCCCTAAAAATTATTTCTCTTTTTTTTTTTTTTTTTGTGTTCTTTTTAAATAAGAGCATATATAGAGATTGACAAGCATTGTTCCTAATGCCCTTCCTGGGAGGTACTCCTGTTACTTCATGCAAGACAAGGGTTTCGGTTGCTGTATATTTAGACTGGAAATGAATATATTTGAATTGGGACCTTCCATGTTTATTCTAAATTCAAAAGCTAGTGAAAAGGGTTAATTCCTCCTTGATCTGTGAGTGACATGCAAATTTTCCTGAGATGTTTCTTAGAAAATTAAATGCTCCCAGTACTTAAAAGATTCAGTATAGTTTCTTCTTTTCAATAATCGGTTGTTACTAAATTTTTGGCTGTGCTAAATTTGATCCAAATTTAATCCTAACTGGATTACCTGATGTAAAGAGCCTTTCTTGCAAACAAACCTTTCAATAATCTGTTCTCAGTCATGTCAGGTAAGTTTTTCCCTTTGCTTCTTCAACTTTTTTTTAATTGAATCACTGACATTTGGATTCCAGTAATACATACTTCCTGCCACAGTCACAGGGCCCCCTCAATGTAGGCACACAGAATGAGAGACAGTCCCTGGCCTGTATGGTTTATTAATTGGCCAGATAAATGATGGGAGGTGGCACCTTGCCTAAGGTGATAACAGAGGTCACTCATGGAGACAGAGCTGAAACATTTTACTCATTACACCAAAGTCCAGTGTCACACTGATGGACCTCCTAACAGCATTTAAAATGCACAGTCATTCAAGCTGGGGAAACAGAAATTAAACACATCACTTAAACACATCTCCCCCTGACAGTACTTCTTAGTCTTTGTTTCTTCTTAATCAGAAAAAAAATATCCTTTAGGACTTACACAGCAGACATCTCTTTCTGTTCCTTCATCTAATTCCTTTATATTTGTCCTATTCTGGCAAAACACAGCGAAATAAGGTAAATCATTCTTCCAGCCTGTTATGTACAAGTCCTTTGAAACGGCAGATAAAATCAAACATCTTAGAAACAATTCCAGCATCTTCTTAACAGGACTAGAATTACTGTCAGGTTGTATTTAATTTAACTTGTTCTTGGTCACAGCGTAGCATTACTACGCAGACCTCCTAAGCTTTGTCATGCTTAGTGACCTGTTGTTTTTTCACAATTTTTCCCCCACCCTATAAAAATAGTATAATCATTACTGTTAGCTGATGTGTCTCTCAGGAAATATATTCTTGATGTCTCACATAAAAGCTTTCCTAAGCTTTAAATGCTGACCTTATCTAACTGGATTTCTCAGTAAAAAATATAGATGCATTTCCCCTCTTCCTTAATTATTATTTTGTTAAAAAAATCATCAAATGTGCTTCTTTCTGTCAGTCTATATGGAAACAGTGAAAGGAGATTAAAAAATTAAGTCTTTCTAATCATACAGTTGTTTGTGAAAAGGGACCCTTTTGCTGACTGCATTCTGTGTCAAAATGGATTATCACAAAACATGGCATCATGGTTTGCTGATAAAAAAACGTGTCATCTGTTTTGCTTTAATCTCATTGTGGAGCAATTGTCACAAGTGTCTTCCATATGAAATTTTTCCTTATCCCATTTGGCTGACTAAGATTAAATGTCAATGCAAGGGCACCTAAATAAAGGAGACTAGCAGATATTTCTGTAGCTATTCCTATTGCTGTTAATGGAGTTTAACCTCGGATCAATAGAGAGAAGAAAGTGATATGAATAATGCTTTCCAGGGACTGTGAAATATCTTTAAAGCAATGCCACATTTGTTAAACCTTACTTGCTGGGTAAATGCTGATTGATGTGAACTTTTCCAAAAAATACCAAAACTATGGATAAAATACATCAGTTTCACAATCTTTGGGCAACATTCTCACTACTGTGAAGGATCCTGTCCTACACCTAGCAGAGCAAAAATTTAAATTAATATAACAGCATTTCTACAGTGAATGTTGTATTCTGCTGCCCTTTGTCTTAGGACAGCAAGGAGAACAGAAAGTTATTATGAGATTGCAAGTAATAAAATAAATAAACACTCGTTTTTTAGTTTGTAGAATGGACTTGAGCTTATTCATTCCCAGAATTAAAAAAAAGGTAACAGGACAATACTTCACAATTGACAAAAAATAATAACTATGCCTTGAGATTTATCCTATTTCTACTTACCTTCTATTCATGATGTGCATTTGGATTCTTGTAAATCACTAAATTGTATAAACACATTTCTGTCAGGTTATTGAAATTAAGTTGTCTGGTCTGGAGAAAAATTGCTTGTTTCAGGTCACCTCATTTTGTCTGTCTAAATGAGACAGAGATCTAGACATGCTGTCTAACACAGAGAGTAGCATTTACCCTATAGCAAAACTTGTTAAATGAGTTCATAAAAGCATAAATGGTGTTGTTTGTGGGAAGTAGAGTGTGCTTCCATCCTCTCTTGTCTTGTTATTCCTGAATTCTGGATTTCCTGTTTAGTTCTGGGAGTCAGTCTATAGATTTAGAAATAAAGAGTGAATATTATCTTCTGTATGGGTGAAAAAAGTCCTCTTCTTCTTCTCTTCTCTTCTCTTCTCTTCTCTTCTCTTCTCTTCTCTTCTCTTCTCTTCTCTTCTCTTCTCTTCTCTTCTCTTCTCTTCTCTTCTCTTCTTCCTCTTCCCTTCCCCCTTCCCTCTTCCCTTCCCCCTTCCCCCTTCCCCCTTCCCTTCCCTTCCCTTCCCTTCCCTTCCCTTCCCCCTTTCCTCTTTTCCTTTTCCTTTTCCTTTTCCTTTTCCTTTTCCTTTTCCTTTTCCTTTTCCTTTTCCTTTTCCTTTTCCTTTTCCTTTTCCTTTTCCTTTTCCTTCCCCTTTCCCTTTTCCTGCCTTGCCTTTGCCTTTTGCCTTTTCTTTCTTGACAGTTATGAACTGAGGTAATTATAGTTCACTATTCAGACATAAAACATGGTTTCATTTCAAGTCTTAAATATTATTTAAACTGCAAGATTCCCTTATGTGTAGGCACCGAGTGACTCATTCAAAACTGAATAGATTTTAAAATAAAACTAGAAATTCATTTTACGAGAGTGTCTTAATAGAAAATCAGTCAGAATAATTATTTGTTACATATAAAGGATTCTACCCATCCAAAAAAATAATTCATTGCTTTAGTGCTTTCAAATGCCAGTAAAGGTTAAATTTAGTATAAAAAGTTGTTGAATGACTCAGACACTCTTTAAAAATTTCCTTTTCTTTTTTTTCAATTTCTACACTGATTTTCCCAAAGTACTGACCATCTTTTTGGGAAAAAAAAAAAAAAAAAGTTTTATGGGCAGTGGTTTTTTTTGTGATTTTCACTTGCTCTGCCAGGGTGTCCCAGTCCTTGTGAGTCCAGTCCTGTGTCTAGGTGAACTATTTAACTCTAAAGTCACTTATGACAGCAGAGGGTGACTAATCAGCAGAAATGGATTATCTCCCTAGCAACAGCAGTACAACACTTATGGAAGTATCCAGGGAGCTGGTGTTAAACAGGCAAACCAGAATTGTCTCTGATTTAATGGCATGTGAGCAGGTAGAAGTGGAAAACAGAATGACTTCAGTGTACCCAGGCAGGAAGCCCAGAGCATAGGAAGCATGTAGCTCTTCTCAGAAGGTCAGACACCAAGGTTCTGACTTCTGTCTCCCTTGACAGCAACCCACAGAGCACCAGGTAGTGCCCAGCCCTTCTCTCACCCAAAACACTCAAACCTTACATTCAGATTGCCTAACTGAAGAACTAAGGCACCCAAATAGTTAACCAGGCTACTAAACCACCACAAAAGATTTCTTTCCTCTATAAGAAAGAAAATTTCTACAGTAAGGATTTTTTCCTTTGAAGAGGGCTGCAAAGGCCTTTGCAAGAAATAAGGCCTTTGCAGCTTAACTTCTACTTTAAGTGCAGAGCACATTTCTTTGATTTTATCTTCCCTGATATCATACACGTGGGTAGATGTAGGTGTATGTACACATCATGTTCGAAGGAAAATCCAGCCTACTCTCTATACACTGGATAGGAGTGAAAAAAATGTTCAACACATCTCTTCATACAGTACTGAGAAGTGTTCTGCTACTACAATGAAAAAATGCAGCACAAGAATGAGAATAGGGTATGAAGGGTTCTCAGACCCCTTTCCTACCTGACAAGTTTGCTTGCTCTGAATGACCCCAGAATACTGTCTACTCTGAAGTATGTTGGAAAAGAACAGCAGAGTGTTTTGGCACATTGGTGGGAGAAGGCTGTGTCACACCAAGTGTTGCACAGCCTGCAATTCCTTCCTTTTTGTAGAGCAAGAACAAAGAATAATGGGTCTAGCTTGTATGTTTTAATAGACTGCAGCTCGTGGGCTTCCTGCCAAAGGGTTGTGTGCTGCTGTTTGGCCCTTGGTTTCAAACACAGAAATGGCTATCTTTCAATAGTAGATGTCTCTAAGCTAAAGAAAGAGCAGCCGGCTGAAGGGAGAAAAGCAATTGTGAATAAAACATGGAAATAACAGCTGTGATACAATCCTCTTCTTAGCAGAGCATTTAGCTTGAGGTGGGTTTTCTTTTCATTTTTTTTCAGTTTTAATTCTGAGAGGGATTTCTATGGAAGATTGTTTTCAAAATAAGTTATCATTCCACTACTGTGCAGATTTAGATGCATTTGCCACTGAGCTTTTGGAGGATTCTAAGACCATATTATGAGAAAAAAATTCTAGCAATTGTTTTTGGAAAAAATCTGACAATAAGGTCACAGGAGTCACAAAGGAGGTGACATTTGCCGATTAAGCTGTTGCTACAGCATGAAACACGGTGACCAAGAAAAGCATAAAAAATTTAAGCATTTTGTCATATTTTTTACAGCAAGAGTGTACTTTTATGCATGGTATAGAATGGAAATGAATTTTAATGCTTATCAGGCACTTAGGCTATCTTATATGAAACCAGATTTGGCAACTCCTCCTGCAGCTGTTGCAAACAAGTCCACCCAATCATCAGTACTTGTGTGTTTCATTCATCCCTCTGTAAGAGAAATAGAGAAGCAATAAACTCAGAACATTTGGAAATTCAGTTTCAACAAAGTGGATGATTTTCTTTGCAGAGCCAAGTCTTTTAGTTTGTTGTTGTTGGGTTTTTATAATAATTTCACCAGCGGAATTGGATGGAGATTGCTGCCTTCACAACTACAGAAAGCAAAATAAAACTGTTTTCTAAGCTTCTAACAAAACCTCTGAGCTTCACCAATGTCTTCGAGTGGAGAAAAAGTGTGTGTACAGCCCATTTTGAGTTTTGCAACCAAAGCTGTCAAAACCACACCTGTATGTTTTCATCCCATGTGATCTGGTGGCAAGTTCTTAACTCCAAGTGCCACATCAGGTAGCAGGAGTATCATCTGGTATATAACCACTTATTTTCACCAGTATGCCAGCAATTCATTGGGTACTCTAAAATATTGTAATGTAGCTATCAATATTTTAATTAGTTGAAATAATTATGATAGTGGTTTCCTTAGAAAATTTTCTAACTCTCACTAAACATTTGGTAAAACCTGGCATTTTGTGTCTGCTTTATTAAATTGTTAGCTGCATCTATATGAAAGTTGTATAGAAAACTTTCAGTCTGATAATCACTATTTGATGTGCTCTTTAGCTGCCACTGATGATGACTCAAGTTTCAGGAGATATTAATTTTTTATACTTGTTGACCCTCACCATTCAGGAAAAGTGACAAGAGCTTATTTCAAAGATTACAAACTGGTTAACTAGTAGCAATTAACTCATCATATGCATGATAGTCTCCCTGGTCATCGGTACAGTGCTTTTGAGGGTGTGTGCTCCTGATAATTCCTCTCTTTGTAGTTACTCATGGAGACTCAGTCAGATGCTTAGACATTTCCAAAGCTAACCTAGAGTCTATTGCTATAAGTCTGAAACAAATTCTTTAAAAATATTAGAATGTCATGATGACCTATTTAAATTTTTGGCATTTTGATTATTTTGCCAAAAATCTGTCTTGATGGCTGCTGTTGTTTTTCCAGAAAGCAAGAAGCTGTTCATTTTGTTTTATCTTGATTAGGTTTGGCTTGGTTTGGTTTGGTTTTCTGGGAGATTGGGCTGAAGGCCACATACATGCTTTTCAGGTCCTGGCTATTAGATTGGACAAAAGTAGATAATGATGCACACATCCCAGAAGTGTGTGCAAAATGCTGACATTTCTTTTCCTCAGAGAAAAAGCTCTGGAACACTCAAGTCCAGACTTGAACGACCAGTCCCTTATGCATTCTGTTTCCTGGTCACATTTTCAAAACAAGATTAAATAGAATATGTTGCAACTTACTTGCAATAAGTTTTTAGTAGCCTTTAGTTCATTTTCCTTTTTAGTCATACAGTTTCTATTGTCTGTCATAGCTGCAAATATCATAGTTCATACATTTCATCAATAAGAGCTCTAAATTCCATATAACAATGTCATAGGATGCATTCTCATCCATCTTTAAGGATGCATAGATGACTTAGAGGGGATGCAGAGGCACTTTTCAGTAAGGAAGTATCACTTAGAATCACATGAGAGTAACAGTGCTGCACCAGGCACCACTGATTAATTGATTTTGGAATAAAGATGATGTCTTACAGAACCTAGATAGCTGTGACCTCAAAGTAAATTCTCCCAGCTTCAGTGGTTTTGTATTTCTGAATGCTTTTTTTTTTTTTTTTTGACTGAAGCAGTGATTTTGCCAATTTTCTAATTTGTCTATTTTTATAATTGAAAAATTATATGAATTAGCAATACTTCAATGCTTCTTCTTCATTTTAGATGACAAAATAAAATATAAGGTAAGAAAATGTAAGCATTTTGAAGTTATTTTCTATTTTGAAGTTATGTTCTATACATGGTCTATTTGTCATGGTACCTAGAGGAAAAAACATAAAGGAATACCAAGATGCAGAAGAAAAGATGCAAAACAAAAAGACAGTGATAAGTAATAGAACATAACTCAATTTTGCCTTTTTTTTTCCCCCCCATCTGAATCCCTTCTTGTTGCCCTAGTGGTATTTGATAGTCAAAAGACATCTTCCCTTTCTAATGAATCCAGAAACCCTCAGCATATGCTATGCTCAGATTATGCTATACTTTTTGTAATACTTTGTAATACTTTGTAATAGATTTTTGTATTCCTTTAGTTTTCCTAAGTAGTTTACCCCAAACTGTGCCCCTTCCCTATACCTATGTTAACATTCTCCTGGGTTCAGATCATCCCCAAATCCCCGCCCTGGCCCTCTGTCAATCA
>VZRH01007892.1:763022-793999 GCA_013397555.1 Urocynchramus pylzowi | reverse complement strand
ATAATATTATAATATTTGTTTAATATTATAAAAATACAGTACAAATGCAAATTTGTGAAAATATTAAAAAAACTTATTTTTCTATGTAATGGTGTTTATTACAAATTTTCTTGCACAAAATTAGTCGTAAAAGGGGTAAAGAAAACCTACAGATTTTCCATGATCAAAAATGAAAAATATCAACAGTGTCTAAATACCTCGTCCTTTGGGAATACTCTCAGGAAAATGAATAAAAGGAAATTAAGTAGATGACAAAAAAGTGTATAAGTGATTGACTTTTTATCTGGCTATTGTTTAAAGGAATTAAACATAAATTATTGATCAATTCTACCTTTTACTGTCATATGCCACCAGTCTTAGAAAAAGAATGGTCTTACATTAAACATTCATCCCATTGGATGAGCAGTTGAAGAACACAGGCATAGCATTCATGTGCAGTGAAGTCAACAAGACCAAGATATTTAAATAAACTGAGGATACAGTCACAGCCTATGTTCAGCACTATTGTATAACACACAAAATGAGGAAGTCAGAATACAGTTCATGTAAAATGTCTCAATTTTTTTTTTTAAATGAAAGTTTTGATGGCAACATATTAATATTTTATGATATCAAGTAGGAAAGCATTATCTAGTTTATATCCAGAAAATGTAACAGAAATAGATAAAATGCAGAAATGCAAGAGTAAAGAATGTAACACTAAGAATCCCTTACCTATATGGTCACATTCTGCAGTCCATGTAGAAAAATTTGCCTGTTTTATAGTGGCTAGAAATAGTCAATGGTGAATAACATCGACAAAATTGAAATTTCCTCTGATGAAGGTGGTAGAACTTTCTCCAACAGCTATCCTCTACAGCCATGGAATTGAGGCATGGCTAGGAAAGGGTTGAGAACACTCTGATCATATGGAAAGCCCAAATGATGGCTTAGGATTTTCTCCTTACTTGAGAGTTATGATGGAGTCTAAAAACCTACATTAATGAAGACCTCAAAGAAATAGATATGCAGAATATGCCCAAATGTGGCAGGCTCTGCTTTTTTCCTAACTCTAACTTCAGCAATGTACATTAGTGCTCATTAGCTATGTAACTAATAGTGGCAAAATAACTCAATATCATGAACTTTTCTAAAGGCTGTGGTGGGATTCATTAAAACCAGGGTAATGCATTTTACTCATTACATCTCTGTGATTTGCTGGCTCTGTCTATTTCAGACAGTGTTGAAATGTCTAACAATACATATAAGCCAGAAATAATATTGTTTTGGCATTAAAGTTACTGCACAAAGAGTGATCATGATATTTGATGGGTAATTTAGCTTTGGTTATTCTTCTACCAGGATTTCTTTGGCCCGTTGAGGTTCATAATGCTCCAGGAAATGTGTCTTTTCATATTCTTAAGAAAATATACTTATGAATGCTCTGATAGATAAATGTGTGCCTTGTGTATTGTTAGCCCCAGGATGTCTTGAAGAAGATATCCATCTCAATGGGCCTGCTCCTGGGAGACAGATATAATTAACAATGGAATATATAAATCAACCAATAAGCTGACTACTGTAAGGAAAAGCTAATTTCTTTTTTTTTTTTTTTTAAGCTTGGTTTTTAAAATGTAAATTTTTATAATAATTTTGAAAGAAAATATCAGGTGAGATTTGCACAAAAGCTCTCTATGTTTTTCTTAATGATATTATGGACCAAATTCATCTCCCAGTGCATCCCTTCAGAGTGTTGCTTTGGCAACCTTAACCAGAAAGATTATTTTTAAAATTTAATGCTATTCAGTAATCTGTCAGATATATCTACAGCAAACTCAAAGTCATTGCCATCATCTTCTTACCTTCTTTGCAAACATATTCTCTCCAATTTTCTTACTCATTCCTTTGCCAATGAATTTGAACTTAATGTTCCTGCACTCTGAGTTGGATATATACAAATTTGGGCTGAAATGAAAAGCCCCTTTATAAAGTTCAGGTACCAGTCAGAGATGGATCACATCTGATCAGGCAGCTGCCAGCTCACTGCTCTGTGCAGGACACAAGAACATGACATGTCTATAGCACATCTTTTGTTTCATTGAAAATACATATGTGAAAATTTTAAATTTCCTCTTGCCTTACAGCTCTCCCTGTGGATCTGGGCCTGTAACGCTGAAAGTGCTCTAAGAAAAGCTTGGAAGAATGGTGTTACTTGGAATAATGTCATAGTCAGGTATGTGGCACCAGTGAACAACTGGTGTCAGGAGAAAGGAACCTTATTTTCAAAGAGTATCATCATATCTTGCAGTTTACCTGAAAAATTTTGGCCAAGAGCATAATTCTGATAAACATTAAAATCAGATATTTTTCATATAAAATTGGATATTTCTTCAACAATCTGCTGAGTTTTCTATTGCCTGTGTTTTTACTCTCAAACCAAGACTGGAATTTCCAGCAGGCTTGTGTGTCATAGCTTATTGAGTACTCTTCCCATGAGATATTCAGGTGATGCATAAATACCTTCTGCAATACCCAAAGAAATCTATTTCTTTGTTGCTGCTGAGATTTTCATTTAAAAACCTAGAGAAAAAATTCAGAATTATAATTTAGATTCATTAGGGTCATGGAAGTTTTTGTAACCTTATTTAATGCAGTTCTCTCACCTCATTAGAATACAGAAAAATTGCTATTTGATTAAACAAACAGAGGCCAGGAAAAATATAGTCTGAAGGACTTATATCATGACAATGTTTATTGAAACATACTTGGAAATAAAAGATTTTTTATATTTCGTTAATTTGCTGCTGTTTCTGTAAGGCTCAAATGCATATGAAGTGTTCATCTAGCAATATGACTAAAATGACAATTTGTTAAAATACGTTAACATGTTTCTCTTTTGTCACCTCATGACCATCTGGTAATTGGGATATTTACTACACTGATGTGACTGTTGATTTGTACCACCTAAAACAACAAAATATAATATTTTGAAGTTTTACAGGTTTCTCATCAATGACAAAATATGTGGAAGGAAAAAGCAAAAGGGCAGGATTGAATGAAAGCAACGACAGTATCACAGGATACATACATATACCTGGTTATTTTTCTCAAGTTGGTATAGTCACAGTCTCTTTTAACAAATTTTGACTAGCTAACTTTTTCTGTGACTCAATTAGCTGAATCTAAATAATTAAACAGAGAGAAAACTCAGAGGAATATAACCTCACTGCGCTAAGAAAAATCACCATGGCCAAATAAACTTGACACAAGAGGTGCCACATGTGGTGTCTCCCTTCCTTTCAGAGAAGGTCAGAACAAACTGCAGGGTTTTGCCATGATCATGTCACACTATTTTTGAAGGAAAGAAAGGAAGATGTTTTAGCATCGGAGTCAATTGAAAAATAAGCTGTGCATTCTTACTAATAAACATTCTTCAAATGACTTCAACAGACTTCATATGACTCTTCATGCCAAAGACAATTTGAGATCCTCAGATGAGAAAATGAATGCTATCTACAGTTTATCCAGAGAATTAATGTTATTGAGGAAATAATTTGTGTTTGGTAAATACATATTTATAGGATAATTGATGTGTCTGGTAAATAATATATGATATGTTAATATAATTAATTTCAACCATTCATTTCTAAATTAGCCAAATATGTATTTAACAAACTTAGTTCTGAAAAGAGCTTAATCACCCTCGGGCAAAAGGAAGATTAAACTTGAAACAACAGGATACATTATGTCTTGTTGTCAAAACAAACCAAAACAAAATCCAATTTATAATTTTCCTTGCTAAAGGAGCTGTCATTTTATGCCTGCACAGAAAAAATGAAAAAAATCCTTGGGCTTATAAAACAGCAAAAGTCAAGAATATAAACTATAATTTTCAAGGAAAATAGAAAGAAAACATAAGGAAGAATATGTCTTCTAGATTAAACCATGAAGTATCTAGAAAAAGTGAAAAACAGGGCCACCTGCCATTAGCTTTTTGTCACAGACTGTCTGAGCAACTCTGTGTGTAGAACTATGCAGTAAAAAGGCAGAAATATTAATAACTCTATTAATTAGTGTAAATGTTTTATCATTGAGTCAGTAAATTAACTTGTAAAACAAAGCATTGATTGTTACATAGAAAGTGAGTCAAACTGTTTTCTCATAGATCAAGAAACATATTTTTTCTTTTGTGGGGAGGAAAATCAGTTCAATAGAAGCAAGAGTAGGTTTCAGTGGCAAGAGGAATCTCTTCTGTGAATATTTACACTGGTGAATTTGGCTAGAAGACATACTAAGTCATCCTACAAAAAGTATACTCAAATTTTATTTTAGGATGGAGTGGCTTGGAATGTAACATTTATTTAAAAAGCAAAAATTAAGATTAGGAAAGAAGAAAGTCTGTAATATTAAAACATTTACATTCTATTATAGCATCAAGTATTACCTCTTGGGCTGCAGAAAATATACCTGTCTTTAATCACTAATGTGCTTTGCCCTATTTACTAATTACTGCATTTACTTTGCATAACACAAAAGCATTACATGTCATGCCAGAGCCAGGCATCTCAGTGAAGAGTTGAAAATGAGAAACAGCCAGTCACTTAATATTGTTTCTCAAAAGAAGAGAGTGGGATTTCTTAAGGCATGTAGATGGAGAATAAGTAAATGGAGGGTAGTTGTAAAATAGCTCTGGATGAACACTACACATTGTTTTAACCTTCCAAGATTTGTTGTTAAGCAAGAGGTGTCTAAGATCAGTGAAAAATGAGTCATTTGGACAACTGAAGATTAACAGGATTAACAGGGAGACTAAAAATAATAATAATAATAATAATAATAATAATAATTAATAATAATAATAATAATAATAATAATAATGCAAAAATATTTTTGAAGAAAGGAGCAAAAAAACTCTTAATTAGAAAAAAAAATACAGCATCATCTAAAAGTATTAAAGCATTTTTACTTTTTAAGTATTTTCTACTGTTGCTTCATGGATTTATAATAAGTTTGAAATGCCTTCAGACAACCTGCCCTAAAAAGCTGCTATCGGTATTGTTAGCCAACAGCCCACGGGTTGGCCAAAATAGAAGCTACCCCATAATACCTTCCAGCACTCAGTAAATCCAGTTTAATTTAGCAGTCATTTCTGCATATGCAAAACACAATACACAGTAAACTCACATGTAAACCAGATCTGAAAGTTGTTTACTCTTGGTGCGCAATAAATAATCCAGATTAGTATTCCTGTTTGTAGAGACTAGTCATGTTAGTCTATACATTAGCATTCAGGATCCCATTCCCCTCAGGATTAAATATGGTGATTGCAGACGGCATCCAAAAGTGTGGCTGGGAATGGTGGCTGTCACTCCACCAGGATTTCCGATTGTCCAGGTGAAACAGACACCACTATGTGTGTCTAAAAAACCCTTACTTTTAAAGCTACTCTCCGGATTTCAGTAAAGCTAGAGTAGCATTTAATCTTGTGCTGTGACTCTCCAATGTGGGGTGCATTTTTACCTAAGCTGCTGGTCAGACTTCAGACATGGTCAGAGGAAAGTCACAGAGCAAATGATAAATCAGAGATTAACATTGTTAATTACCTGTTTCCTACCAATGTGGATGAATGTTGGACTGATGATTTTTGAGGTTTTTCCCAATCTTTATAAATGTAGGATTCCGTTCTATAATTCTATAAAGTGTGTGTGCATGCTCCCAGTTTTCAATAGAATCAAGTGCCAGATTTCTTCTCCTGCTACTCAGGATCTGTGACAACCTCTGTTATTCATAAAGATTAGGTAAAAATCCTTAAAAAAAAAAAAACTTTCCCTAAAATTCTTCCTGCACATCTTCTGTATGCCCAAGAAAAATACAGCACCCACTGTGTGTGATGGTTGGCATTGGCCCTGCCTGGCCATAGTGCTAACACAAGAACACCATTACCCATTTCCATGAGTCAAGTGCTCTGGTACCCATTTTCACCATGTCTCTCACTACATATTAAGTGCAGCAATGGGGCCCAAGCATGCTGGCAGTAATTGCTGCTCTTTGTGGTAACTGAAGTGCTCTCACACCATCCCAGTGCTGCCCCAACTGCACTGGGTACGGGAGGTGTCCTGGGCTGCAAAAGGGAGTTGGTTGTGCTCCATGCATTTCAGAGATGCCTTGGCTCATACATATCTATGCCACAGGAGATATGCATGTTATGAAGAAACTGGGAAATGGTTGTGTTTTCAACAGCCTGCACAGTTGAACTGGATTGAATTATGCCCATCACAGCTTTGTTCTGTTTACACAATCCCAAGGGAAATTGAGACCTTGGTCTTCAGCTGGGGCTCCTCAGATTGAGAGAAACAATAAAAAACACATAATAAAGCCAAAATTTATAGTATCTGATTTTAAATTATATGTTCCCTAAAGGGAAGATTGCACTCTCTGTGGTTCATGGTACACTGGACTAACCTGTTTCATCCTCGAGGGTGATGGGGTGAAGTGCTTTTTTTATCGCATTTCTAAAGCTCAGCATCAATCTCTCAAAGATTTTTTTTTTATTTTAGCTTTGTTGAAATGTCTGTAAAATTTTTAGGATTTTTCTTTTCTGCAAGCAGAGATTAAGATAAAAAAGAAAAAAATTCACCTTCACAAGAAAAAAGCTTTCAACGTTTTCTTTGCATCTCAAACCCACCCCTAACTTTGCTTCAGACCAAATAAAAGAAATTCTGATTTTCAGTTGTACCATATTGCCAGAACTAACTAGTTCTGCAAACATTTCTGCAGTTGACCAAAGAAATATGTGTTGATGAACTGCATTCCTAAGAGACTTCCTCAATATCACAAGAACGTCTGTAGCAGAGTTGAAACAGAAGCGTAAAGTGCTGGCTGCAATTCCCACTTGCGCCTTTATCAAAAAAAGAAAAAAAAATCCCTAACCACCAAGCTCTCCTTCCCCTGAATATGAATCATTTGCTTGTTATTTTTGAAGCTTTTCTTATTTCAGCTATTTTGGAGACAGAATGTCTTTTTATTGAATGAACTTTGCAGATTCAGGTCAGGGTTTTTTTACCAAAGTACTGTTTCCTATTCTCTCAAGTAATACATTCAGACAAGATACAGCCTCTGAAAGCCCTCTTGCAATCTGATTGAAATGTGGTTTTTTAGTCATTAAAAATTTTGCCTTGTGAGTGATGGAAATGTTTGGTATAGTTTTGTGTTATATTTATATATTTTAGTTGATTTTAGCGCTTGGGAAATAGAACACTTTCTGCTTTGTTTCTTAGATTTTACAAGAAGTAATAAAATATATGCTTCAGCTTATTTCATTACATCCCAAAAGAAAAATGTCCAGGTACTAAAGACCAATGCAATTATTCAGACTACCTGTGGTATAAAATATTACAATGACAGATCATAGTTCTTGACAGTAAAGTTGTACCTGTCTTCTGATTAAACTAAAAGAATCTGCTCTTATAATAGAGATAAAAGGACCAGGAAATAATGGACAAGCATTTTTATATGCGTTACAAAAGTATTAATTTCTTTCTATGGACTTTGTGGCAATCTGGATATTTTGGAACTTTGGTTTGGTTTTGATTTGTTTTGATTAGTTTGTCATCACTAATGGAAAGTAGAAAGTTGGAAACAAGTTTCAGGGTGTTACAATCACATTTGTCTTTCCTCCTTTTCATTAAGTGCTATTATATAGGGAATATAAATCAGGGGAATGTGATTTATCCTTGTGGTAAAATATAGCAAAGACTGGGCAACCCCCAACTGCACTCAAGGGAGGAAGCATAATCAGGGTCTGGCTGCCCACTTGCTTCAGTAGAAGAGCACAAGGAATTTGAGCTGTTGAGGTGCCAGCAGGGCAGGTAGGGAGAAAGTGCAATATTGGATACCTGGCAGAGTGGTTCTGATGAGAACTTTATACTGAGGAACATAATGGGAAAAGACTGTACTTTGTTGTTGAGGAATTTTAGTTGTATCTTATGAGGAGAATTAAGCAACTGCTTTTGTTTAAATATAAGCAAAATAAAATAAAATAAATTAATGATGTATTGGAAAGAATCCTATGACTATGGACAATTCTACAAGGAGCCTGCAAAGATGTGTTAAGAGCCAATTCCTCAAATAAAATTGCACCACTATGAGTTCTGAGAGAAGTTGTATGGGGCACCTTAACTCAACCACTAGTCTATCCCCCAGTCCCTCTGCTGCCTAAAGGTGTCCCCTGAGCCTTTGCCTCTGGCTGCTCGCATTTCAGGATGGCCACAAGACTATGTTGAGGCTTTTTCTGATCATAACAGCAAAGGGACTTCACTTCCTTTTATGAGAAATGTTCTGTCCCTGACATCCCTGCTTCCAAACAGTTTAACCCTTTCTGCAGGTGAGCTGTCTTACCCTCCATGTCAAATCATTCCAGAGTCACAAATTATCATCAATGAGCAGGTACAATTTTAAATTCCCCTTTACCATGTAAACGCAGCTATAGGCATTCCAGGTCACTGAGGGAAATAAAGCTGTTTATCCTTCCTCAGGTATTGAATACAAACTCTGGATGAGCTTTTGCCCTAGCAGAAGCACACTACCACAGAAGAATCCCTGCATCCCTGCGGTCTCTGTCCCCACTGCTTTCTGCATGAGAGTGGTTGCAATACTCTGAAAACAAGGGTGACACCATGGCTGGCAAAGGGAGAAGGAAAAAGCATTCACTTCTGCAGGGGAAAGCTCAGGGGGTGATGGGCAGGGTCTCTTTAGACAGACATGTATGGCCCATTCACACCACTGCACAGATATACACACCAGGTAATATACTCTTCTGAGTTCTCAATGGCAATAGCTACAAGAGCAGCTCACTAGCCTTGCTTAGCCTCAAATATTGCAATTCAGACTCCAAGAAAAGAGAATTTTTTACCAGGGACTCGAGACATCTCTCTCAAAAACAGGGTCATAATTTTGGTAGAAACCTTTTTCTTCTCATAAATGTGAATATAGGTACATTCACAAATATGTCCACTCCAGAAAGCATTCCTACCTGCAAATCACTCCTGAACTACCTCCTACAAGGAATCTGATGGAAATTGGAGAAGGTGGATGGGTATGCCCAGCTGACTTCCCTGTCAGACTGAAATGAGGGCAGATACAGCCTGGGTTTGATCCCAGGTGCTGAGCAGGTGGATCTCAAGTAAATCACTGCAGTCATCTCCTTCACAGCTCAGTAGCTCAGTACAAATCTCTATGAAGAGAAAATATCCCACAATTTCAAGATGCTGTTCTAAAGATGACACCCATAATAGAAATCCTGTAGTCATGAGAAAAAATAATACCAATAGTTATATGCAAGAGTACAAATTCCATAAACTATGCATTCAATCACAAAATCAACTGCCTTCCAATGTGACCTGGACTTGCACTGTACTCTTGAGATATGGGAATAAGGGGCTTAATTGTCAAACTTGCTGACCACCTACAAAGAAGTGCTGAGTATTTGGTATTTACTGACTCTTACAGGAATATATATGCTAACATAAAAATCCATAAAATAGATTTCTGATGATGCCAAATCATTTAACATAAGATGGTTTCTATGCAGTACAGAACTTTAAAGTTGTCTCCTGTGTTCTGTCTTATTTTGTACTAAACAAAATAAAATACTTGTGCAAAGCTGGTATTTTGGGCAGGTATAACAAGGGTGGGTGGAATAAAAATGTTGTTAAAAATAATTAACACATTTAATTAACTTCACCATGTCTACACATATGACTTTGGATCTATCAGTCAATAATTTTTGTCAAAATACACAATTCCTTTTTTTTAAATTCAGCTTTATGTTTTGTAATTACTGCATTTTTGTCTTCTTAGCCATTCTTAAAAGAAAATTCTTGACTTGGTTGTTGTTTTCTTGTCTTCTTTAAAGAGTTTCTTTTTGTATATTTGCCTTGTGTGTGCTGCAACAAGTGTCTCCTGAGGCCCCACTTCCTTTTTTCTTATCTATGACTGTCCTGTAATGCTCATGTTCTGAACTAGATTTTTATAATTACGAAATAGTGATGACACTCTTCCTGTCCTGAAAGCAGAGAACTCTGTAGATTGATAAATTAAGCAAGTCATTGAAACTTAGGTCACCTGAAACAGTAAGAAAATTTGCTTTGGATTTACCTTTGATTGATTAATAAAGGAAGGATCAAGCAGTTTTTAATATAACCATAATAAAATTCTTAAAGGTAAAGTAATGGCTCTGACTAACTTTCTGAAATGTTTGCTGCTTCATTTTCCTGTGGAAACAAGCCAGGGTCTCCGCTCATCCTAGATAAATCCCAAGTGCTTTGCCTTTGACATGCCTTTGGGTGCTACTTTCAACTGAGTGTTGATATCTTTTTGGATTTTGTTTTACTTTTTCTTTAATTTCAGGGGGGAAAAGCCAGAACTTTTCAGCTGACCGCATTTGTTTTATCAGCAAACATCAAAACACTGTGGGTTTTTTACTGCAACCTGTTAACCAGTCTTTAAAGACAAAATGGAACTGTGGCAGAGTTAATTCTAGTTTTGCTTCTAGTTTTTGTGCTAAATTGCACAGAAACTATAAAAGAAACAGTGTTAATGTTTATTATCTGTTTTGTGGTGTATTTAAGTGCTTGTTAACATTAGAAAACATCATATGTGTGCACAGAAATTGCTGATTTAGGTAGATATAAAAGTGTAGGTTGTTGGAGGGCTGCTTTTGCTATTTTCACTGCTTCCTTTACCCTACTAAAAATTGATAAGGTTGTCCCACAGGCTGAAATCTTCATGCAGCTGGCACACAGGTCTTTTTGTGAACTGAGAGAAATGGGAACAGCAGGAATATTTCACCAGTGGACAATGACCAGGGCTCCCAGGGGCTCAGTTTTGGAATGGCATTCAGACCAGCTAAGATTTAATGATGCTCCTCAAACTTGAGGAGTCCCTTACTGCATCGTCTGCATCTAAAGGGACTCTGGCATGACTCTGCTGCCTTGTTCCTGCCACTACTGGTAGGGATGGCAGCCATGTGAGCCATGACTGAGTAAAAGGTGGCTACCACTTAACTCCCATTGTGGGAGTTTTTGTAAAAGTTGAGGGTGTTTTTCTGCATTTCAGAGAGAACTCCGATGTTACTGAAAAGTTCTCAGTTTTCCTTCTAGTAATCTGATAGGTAAAGGCTGAAGGAAAAACAAGATGAAAACTAAACTATGTTTTTTTTAATGATATTTAATTAAAAATAATATTTTTAGATTAAAAGAGTTTGTTAGTTCTTTGCTACAATATTTTTATTAAAGAGAGGTGGAAGGAGAAGGGGAGGAGTCAGGCAGAAATGGAAAGAAATGAAGTTGTATTTATGTGCATAAAGACAGAGTTTTTAGGTCAGTAATGGAGTTTTTAATGCTCCTTCAAGAAGATGCCATTTTGAAAATAGATGTTCAGTGGAGAAAATAAGCAAGCATCCATTATTGTTCTAAGACATTTGATGTACTATTAATTAACCCTTTTCTTAAAGCTTTTTCTGATCTACAGTAACAGAATAAACATAACATTTTTAAACTTAGATATGCAGGTTCACTTCCTAAATTAGAAGAAAGACTACAGGCAGATGACTAGCTTATATGACTTATAATTTCAAAATTATTTATCTGAATTATTCACTGTGGAATTTTTGACTGGAGCGGCCAATTCCTCTGAATTTCTGTTAACATCTGCTGTGGGTTTTTTTGACAAAAAGAGGAACAGTTCACAAATTCTTCTCTCTAAAAGAAAAGATGATGAATTCCTAATGGGTTTCAGTTAGAAAGAATAGTTATTCTGTGTTTTTCATAGCCTTTAGACACAGTTCACAATCCTTCTTTCAACACTACTAGTTTCTCATTAGACTGTACCCATCTGACACCACAATTCAAGAAGTAGTGGCAGGAAGTCTGTGACAGGAAAGGGTAAAAAAAAGTAAGAGACAATAAAGAAGTAAACCTGGCACACTTGTAATATTTACCAATAAAATGTTATCAGATAAGTATTTCCAGATCTTGTGGTGTTGGGTATTAATTGATATGGTATAATTTTGTTTCATTTCTTAGTTCACTTTACCTAATGGTCTGCTCCAACAACAAAAAAACATCCCCAATAACCAAACAAAACACACTGCTACAAAATGAAAAAAAAAAAAGTTACAATTAACCATAAGAAAATAAGAAGTGTGTGGTTTTCAAAAAACAAAAAAAAAGAAATTGCATATTTGTGGGCAATACAGTAGATGCAAAAGTGAAATTTATCCACAGCCAAGTTCAAGAAACACTTTTAACACTGTATTTATATCAACAGGTTCCAAGAGCCATTCTTTTCCCAGGTAATAGGGGAAAGTGAAAGATTACAAAGAAAGGAAATGGTCCACACCTTGCACAATGCCTCCTTTCTTGCCCTTAATGACATGTTGAACAGAACATGAGGATGACTTCTTTGGAACAGCTCATCAGCAGTTGATTAGAATAATTTTGCCTCCAAAAAGAGTGCACCCTTTGTCATCCAGTCTTTCACAGCTAGGCTTGATATCTTGAGTTAGGTCATTCATCCAAGTTACCATTTCTTTCTGTAGGTGCTGGTTTACAGAAAACAAGAACAAAGCTTAACTGTCAAGTGAGAATTTTTTGTAAATCTTAGTGTTGTTTCTACTGGAAGGCAGAGTTTGGAAGTATGACTTTATTCTGAATACCAAATTTTAACTTCTAGTGTAAGTTACATGCTATGGGGTCAACATATTATTGTATGAATGGATTTTTACTCCACTGAAGCAACCCAATACAACTGTAAAACCATCCTGGAGTATGTCAGAGATTGCTTCAGCCCCCCTTTTCTTCCACCTATATGATTTTGACCTTCCAGTGCCTGAAGGAGGCTACAAGAAAGAATTTTTATGAGGGTGTTTAGTGACAGGACAAGGGGGAAGGGCTTCAAACTGAAGGATAGTAAGTTTAATTTAGAAATAAGGAAAAAATTATATTCATGGTTGTGAGGCACAGGAAGAGGTTTCCCAGGGAATCTGTTTATGCCACATCTCTGCAAGTGTTCATGGCTAGTTTGGATGAGGGTCTGAGCAACCTGATCTAGTGTAAGGTATCCCTGGCCACAGCAGGGGTTTGGAACTAGATGATCTTTATTTTCCCTTCCAATCCAAGCATTTCTATGATTCTATAATAATCAGATGCTGAGAGTGACATTCAACTTACTGAATGAAGGTGTCTGAATTGCAGTTCTTTGTATATTATCAAGTCCCTGAGGCCCCTTTGCAACTCTCAGACTCAGTCAGCAGTGTCAAGAGCAGACTACAAATGCCACGCAAAAAGTCATGTTCTGGGTGACATCATTATTGATATTGCAAAGCCAAACCTGGATGCTCTTCCATTGCTTTTCAACCCTTTGTTTAGACTGAAGGTGAGGTAAACAAAATTATTTTTTATAGCCAGGTCCAGCTCTGAAGACAACATCCTTAAAATTCTTGCTTTTAACAACCTTAGGACTCCTTTGAACTTTCATGACTTCTAATATATTTTAGTTGGCACTAACATTGCTGCAGAGGTGGGTACATTGTGTACTGCTGTCTCTTGAATCTTTCAGCTCTTGACCACAATAAAATGCCTCAGGGCCAGTGTCAGGGCAGGAAACAAAGAGCTATGCAAAATCCACATCCTGGCTTCAAACAGACATTTTGCAGAATAATTCATGTCTCATTTCCACCACTAGAGCAATAGAACAAGTTGTATCATCTACACTATGAAAGCCATGCAGTGTCAAATTTTCTACCTTATTCTTGTTCCTATTGAAAAAGTGATAAACACACTCTGCTTAGCTTTGTTCACCTCATGACATTCTGCTTGTACTGATATTAAGCATATTCTTTGGTGATATTTAAGTGCTACTTAGTTTGCTTTTGCTTTGTTTTTATAATTTTTACTTATTTCACAATAGATTTTTTTAAATCTGAGACAGCATCTCTATTTAAATGTCATACCCCTAGTAATTACTTGCATTTTATGTTACCTTGGGGATAAAAAAACCCTTTCTCTTAAGCAATACATAATTATGTATTACTCACAATGATTGATGGTTTGTTGAGTGCAGGATCATGAAATAGTATTCTGAATATTACAACATAGCAAGTCCCACCAAATCTCAAGGTTTCAAGAACTGTCACACAGATCAGTCATTTTGTATTATAATCATAAAGGCCTCCCAAAATGATTTAAGCAGTAGTAAAAGAAAACACATTCTTCACTTGCAGATTAGAGGCAACTTGATCACTGTAATTGTGCAAAAACCAATAAGATATCACATGGGAAAATAATCTGGAGACAGTTCAAATTTCTTCTACTCATTTGCTGGATGTTTTCTGATGTTATTTGATATGATCTCTAAGTCAGAGCAGTTCTATTAAATGAAGTAAAACTGTGCATGCATCAAACCTTTAGGAAAATGACCTTTTTCAGAATTTCTTCAAAGAGGAGTACTTTGAGCACACAGAAGCTAAAAAAATGTGGATGTAGCTTTTCACCTCAAGAGTGTGTCCACAAGGAACAGGATGGCATAGTGAGCCAACAGCAAACCTTACCTCTGATCAGGTTAGATGGCTGATGTCCCTGCTTTCTGATAAGTATGAAGACCTTCCCAAAGTGTCTAGCTTTGAGATAGAAGTAGTTTATTGTGGTGAAGGACTCCCCTCACCCTTCTCCTTTTTTTCCCTCCCCACACCCTCCCCTACTCTACATTCACATATTCATGACAATACACAGGAGGGGATAAAAAATAGTTCTGGACAATAGTATTCCCAGAAAATGTTGAAGGGTTGGACAAGATCTTCTGAGATGTCGAGATGAGATTAATTTGAATATCTTAGGGGCTTATCTCACAGATACCAGATGGGAATTATTTATAATATTCCTATGTAAAAACAATCAGAGGGAGATAGGCATCTTATAATTTGAGCAAAATGATGGAAAAGACTAGGTAACACTTCATAAAAATATGTAATAAAAGTCATGCAAAATGGACACATGCACTACTTTGTTAAGGAAACTTCCCAGTTTGACCCTTGATGAGATTCCTGGGCAGTAACTCTCCAAGGCCAGAGACTTTCACAGTTGGGACCACAGCCCCTTCACACCAGGTGGCTCCAGTGATCGACAGGTGCCCTGCTTGACTCCCCACACACCTCACTCACAAGCCAGACCAGGTTTCCTTACTGGCTCCACCCCAGGTTTCCCATAATAAAGTCTCAGATATCCAGTTCCATAAAGCAATTTAATCATGACACATTAACACAGAAACAGCCCCAGCTGTTTTCTACCAACAAAGCAATGGCTGGGCTTTTATACCCTCACAGTGTGCCCACAGAAAATTCTTGCTCTTCCTGCAGAAAACTCCATTCCTGCTGAGTCTCCCAGTGTCCATCCACCTGGCTGCCACCACCTGTCTTCGTACCCTTGTTAAACAAAGTGTTGGCATTTCACAGCTGCTTGTCTAGAGCTCCCACCTAGAGCTCAACCTGCATCTCAATTTTGATTGTGCAGACCCAGCTACCAGCACCAGATATATTCCTCAACACCTTGCACGTACAATAGTGTTTAGCAGGCATGGTTGTGTATTCAACTTAAAATAAGATAGAACAGTCCACCAAAACTGTTTTATTTGATTTGCATGCAGAACAGATATTTCATTTAAAGAGACTCACTCACACAGAACTGTAGGAAATGGAAAACTAAATCAGTCCCCTTGACAATCCTAGAGAATTAAAACTCAAACCTGCTAATATAAAGAAAATAGTATCGTACACTTTAAATTAATATTTTTTAAACAAAAATATAGCACTGGAAATCAGAGCTAGGTAAAGCATTTCAGGGAAAATACTTTTTACTTTTCTGAAAAGGAAATGTCATTTTTGAAATCATAAATTTTTCTTCCCCATTAGAACATGACAGTTTTGATGGTTCTAGAACAAGATGGAAGAGAAATTCAGCCGTGTTTTTGGCAATAACACAGTTTGCCATGCAAAGAAAGTGGTTTGGTCATGGTGCAAAGCCTTAGAGCTGACCTACTGCAAAACAGGAAGGTCTTCAAGACTTTTTTATTAATGTGTAATTGTACAGCACATTATCAGCTGAAATGAAAAAGCAGTGGACATTAGTCTCTATCTCTTACAGTTTCCAAGGGCTTTAACTAATGGGAAGGATGCCAGTATGACAGGGATGCTTGTTCTATAAAGTACTGGAGAGAGGAAACCTTTGCACTGGAAATTTTTGCTGATTTGAGGGATTGGTTATGTCCTTCTCTATTCACTCACACTATGCAAGAGATTGGGGAAGGAGCTCTGAAGACCTGAAGCAGGCAGCAGCACCTTGAGTTATGTTGTGCAACATCTTTTTCAAGTAGAAAGAATCTTATGCTATTGTGGCTGCTTTGATTTGTCAGATGACCTTAAATTAAAATACAGACACAGTGAGTCTAAAGGAGCAGAAGGGAGTGTTTCTAACTACTATGCAGTAGTGGTTTCATGTTTTGCTTCATGCAGATTTGTTTTTTTCCATTGCCATAAATAATGCCACCTTTAAGACAGGAAGCGAATCACTGCCACAACTGTGAGCTCCATTGCAGCACTGCCCTGCCTTGCAGTGTTATGTACTTAGCTGTGCATTGCACTCCTGTGGTTCCTCTGATGATGTTACAGATGTAGTGGTGCAGCAGGGAGTAGTTGCACACTACACACATCATGGCAGTAAAACATCACACTCATCTTTTCCCCACACTGTTGGCAGTCACACTGTTGGAGAATAGATCTAACACATAATCTACTTCTTGTCCTGGCACTGTTGTATGGTGGCTTGGGGCTGCAGAGGGTGGCCAGTAGTAGAGGCAGGTCAATGCATGATGGGGTCATTTTGAAATCACTACAGAAAAATGGAAAGGGAAAATATCAATTGTAGTGTTCCTGTTCAGCTAAGAATGAACAATACCTGCTGGGGGTATAATGTGTGTGGTCCTTTGCACAAGTGTGCTTTCTGGCAAGTGCTTACATGTACATTACTGCTTGAATGAAATATTTTTCCTGCCTTATAAAGACAAACTAATTGTTGCTATGGTAATAGAATCAGAAAACACTAGAAGATGAAGTTATTAGAATTAAGATTATAGTGCTGGTTTTAGCTGGGGTAGAGTTAGTTTTCTTCATAGTAGCATGGGGCTGTGTTTTGGATTTGTGCTGGAACCAGTGTTCATAATCCAGGCATTTTTTTCTTTACTGCTGAGCAGTACTTGCACATAGCTGAATCCTTTTCTTTTTCTCATCCCACCCCACCAGTGAGGAGGCTGGGGATCCACAGGGAATGGGGAGGGGAGACAGCTGGGACAGCAGACCCCAAATGACCAAAGGGATATTCCATACTATTCGACATCATGCTCAGCATATAAAGAGGGGGAAGAAGAAAGAAGGATGGAGGAGGACGTATTTGGAGTAATGACATTTTTATTGCCAAGTCATTGTTACACATGATGGACATGCTTTCCTGGGGATGGCTGAACACCTGCCTGTGCAGGGAAGTTGTGAAGGAATTCCTTGCTTTTCTTTACTTTCATGTGCAGCCATTGTTTTCCCCATGAAACTGTCTTTATCTCAACACAATTTTCCTCTTCTGATCTCTCCCCATCCCACTGTGAGTGAGAGGCCTGTGGGGCTTAGTTGCTGACTGGGATTAAATCACAACCCTCAGTCTAAGTTTGTTTTTTAATTTATGTCAGTTTTTTTTAGCCATGATGTGGGAAAGAAGAAAGATTTTTGTGTACTGAAAAAATCCCCACAGAGGCTGCACCCATTAAAGCTATGCAATAGCTGGTTTGTGAATAATTTTGTATTACAGTATCACAGTCCTTTCAACAGAGATATTTCAGTTAAAATACTACTGAAGATTTTTAATGATTTTTCTGTTAGAATTCAAGGCCTGACTTTTTAATCAGGGTGGGATTTCCATTTAAAGCAACAACCACTGTGTGCGAGGAAAAGTTTTAATTTACTCTGCAGCTGAATACAAAATAAACCATTTAAACATAATATAAGGTAGCTGATTATAAGCCTTTATTTATATATGGAAAGTGCTCTGAAAACATTGCAAGTTATAAGTCCTTCAAATATTGATAGGCTTTCCCCTTATACAAAATAGTTGAAGGAGCAAAATTAAGGCAACAGCAATTGTCTTCTAAGCATGCTAGTCATAAAGATCATTTTATTGTGAACAGACCCCTCATAATTTCTAACTCTCTCACATAAGTTTTAAATCTACCATTGCAATTGTTTTTAAAACAACCATGTAATTTTTAAATCTAGTGTCACAAATCACATAATTTCTTGGGAATTTCACAAACCACCTTGATCTGGCTGCTTAGCATTTCTCTCAGGCATTTCTCATATTTTCAGCCCAGGACTTTAACCAAATAAAATTTTTTACATGTATATTTCTTGCCTTTCCTATTTTCCATCAGTCCTCCATTACCCTTAGAGGCAATGCAAATGAAAATATTGTCCTATTTTTCAGGACATTTGATAGTTATATACTTCTCTTCATCATTCTCCTCATGAGGGTTACCTAACATGAGGGTATTATTGTTTTCTGTCACTTTACTGAAACAGCTCTTCATAGGTACCATTCCCAGAAGATTACTTTTCTGATAATATACAAATATTAGTATTCAAAACATCTTTCAGTTTTGTCTTCATTTAGTATCCATGTACACAGAGCAAAAGACAATGAGTAGTGCTCAAATTACTTGATGGATGTGTTACATTCTACATTTCTTGTGACATTTCTGAAAATGGCTTCATGACCTTAAAGGAAACCTGGAGACAGGGTAAATGTTTTCTGATAGAGTGAGATTATGTTACAAATCCATTTTGAAATCCATGATTTTTTTATTTGTCATGGCAACATCTAAATAACTTATTTTATGATAACAGCCCAACAATCTTCTACAAATTCTAAACTGTTACTAACCCAAATTATTGACATTTCAAATTTACAGTGCCTACTCCAATTCAATGAGACAGTTAAACACATGAATAATTTTATTCACTTGAGCAGTTCCTGCTGAACAGATTAAAATAATTTTGCAGTATTTGATTGCTTAAATATATTTATGAATTGGAGTCTAAATTTACTGCTGAAACATATATGCTTTTTATGAAACGCCTGTCTTTTAAAACTATATTTTTAAATTATAAATACTGGGTTTTGACTCCACTCTGGTACTTGTGTTTGGAACAAATACTTTAGAATTCAAGCTGGTGCTTCTCACAGTCTGTGCCATTGTGTTCAAAGTACTTCAATTATTTTATTTTAAAATTACATCAGTGATACAAATACTGAGATTTTAAATTGCTAAAAATAGTCTTCATAGGTATAATTGAATAGGTTAGATAATTTGCTGTTTGCTTCCTGATCACATGGTCTCTTTTAATGATACCTTTTAATCAGCAAATATAAGAAATAATCAAGACAAATATGTATGTGACAGAGCAAGCAAAAAAGCAGCAGGGTGTTTTTCACACTGGAGTGTGGTGTAAGACAATAAGAGATGTTTATTAGGAATGCCCTTCAGTGGTTACTCTTCATTGCCTACTAACAACAAATGAGAACCTGTAATAATATATAAAGCAAATTAAGTCTTGTGCTAAAACATTCTGAATTAGTAAAAATCGACATTTAACTAATTCTACTCTAAATTCCTTTGTATGAAAATTTTGGAGAAAAAGTTTCTCTTTAGCCTTTGAGGTTTCTTGTGACGTGTTTTACAGCACTTTGGCATAACTGCAAGCAATTCTGCAATTGGAATTTGATAGCTTCCTAAGAACTAATTTTTCAGATCCAATTCTAGTTCACATCAGATGAGGAAAGGATATGTTTACTTTTTCAGTGACCTTAAAGTCAAGTCTATCAAGAAAACAAAACAAGAGAAGAAAAGGAGGGAAAAAAAAAAAAAAAAAAAGGGAATGGAGCAATCCAGTTCTCGTGGAATATCTCTTTTTACAGATGCAAAGAGAAATTTCAGCCTATTATTGAAAATTATTTATCAGTGGTATTTCTTGTCAAAATTCATGTGTTTCTACAAACAGAGGAGAAACAGAAGTTTTAATCTATAGGAAATTGCCAACTACTTATAACTACAATACTTCTACTGAAGCAGTAAACGTAAAGTAATTCTATGTCTCATTCTGAGATCAGAAGTGCTTCATACCCATATACATTGTATGCCATTGTCAAATAGTGTTATGGAAATACATAAAAGTTTGACTGGCAAGCTGAATATTTATAGCATTTTTCCCCCTCTTATTTACACAACTTTCTGCATATGAATTTGTCTACTGCTAGGTCAGAAATACATGTTTTCCTTTGGGGCTGACCTTGAGCTGTGAAATTATGGATGGCTGGAGAAGAACAGCAAAACTGAGCCAGAAATAACGCAAAAAAAACCCTCACAGATATTTGGAAAATAGGAGTTCTTTGATATTATGAAAAGATAATACACAGGAGGATAGTAAAAAGCAAAGTACTTTTCAAGTGCATTAGAGGTATCAAACTTGATTTTAAGTGGTATAAGCTGAAGTAGCAAGACAGGCTCATAGCTCATGTATTTGAAGAGAACAAATGTCATGCTATCAAACCACAATGCAAGCAAGGAAAAAATGGTAACTGCTCACAGTATTCTTGACATAGAGACTTGCATAAACTGCCAAATCTGAGACAAACTGTAACCAGCAAAACTATAGATTTAATGTTGAGTTGTCTGCAATCTGGTAAAACTAACAGAAACCTAAGCAGTGATTGCTGAATAAATCACATCCTTTTGTATTAAGACCTAAGTCTACAAAAACCCCTCATCTTTGCATTTGAAACATTTTTTTCTACCAAGAAAACAGAGATTTTACTGAATGTCACTGGGTGAGTTTCTACTCACTCAAGGTCCAATGAAAATTTATCCAATTTGTTACTTATATAGATTTACACAAGAAGTGAGGATGTGGAGTGCTGGGGGAAGGGGTGGAGTGAGGGTGTATCCTGAACATGCTGAAACTGAAAAAAAAATTTAAGAATGTCTATGCTAAATTGGACTAAAAATCTATTTAGGCATCTATTTCCAGCAGGGACAGATGGCAGAGGTATAGGGAAAAGCAAGATAGGACAAGCTTATAGCAACACTCCTCCATTCTGTTGTCCCTGCCTGCAAGAGTTCATAGCTTAGGGATTTCCAAATCCAGAGGTGGTATCTTTGTATGCAAGAAAATGAAAGCAGCTAAAGTAATAAGATATCTGAGCAATGAACCCTCTGCCTAAAGAATCCCAAAGCAGTTGTGGTTAAGGTAGAAGAGATCTAATACTTGTTTTTTTAATATGGATAATGTCCTGAATGTCTGAACTGCTACCATTTTAAACTTAGTTCAAGTGTCATTAAACTACATTTACAAGAGCAACTTCAGGGAAGATGCATTTCAACTATATGACAATCACAGATACAGACTACACAATTTACAGGGCTTCACTATTCTAAAATATACTCAGAGTAGGAAAAAACCCCTGAAATATCATCTTGCTTCAATAAGAAAAATGATAGCAACATGTACTTTGTGTGGTCAAAAACTGGTTTTCTGAGTTTGTTTCTCTGGCAAGGAACTAACTATTTTCAAAGTTTTTCTCAGGACAATATTTTGCCCTGTCTTTAATGTCAATGTTTGCTTAAATTATGATTAAATAGAGAAAACTATTTTCTATTTATAGAGTATGTTAGACACATATGTAGCTTTGGAATGCTCACCTCAAGAATAAGAAAAAATTAAAAGAAGAATAAAAGAAAACTGTAAGTTCCTACTGAAACAATTTCATCAACATTATATGAGACTTGGGATATAGCATACAGCTGCTTTGTTTTTACTGCTGTTCTGAATTCATACCTGTGTTACTGAAGTAGATACGAAGAAAATTTTTCTTTTAAGAAACAGTTCATTATGATATATGGGAATGAGATAAAGATGGTGAATTCTTGGCTTCTTTTAAAAATTTATTAGAATCATGAAATTGTAGAATGTTTTGGGTTGGAAATTATCTTAAATATAATTTAGTTCCAACCCCCCTGGCATTGCTCAAAGCCTCATCCAATCTGGCCTTGAACACTTCCAGGGATGGGAAATCCACAACTTCTCTGAGCAACCTGTTCCAGTGCCTCACCACTCTTGAAGTAAACAATTTCTTCCATATAGCTAATCCAAACCTCTTCTCTTTCAGTTTCAATCCATTGCCATTGTCCTATCACTACAGGCACTTGTACAAGGACCCTGTCTAGCTTTACCTGCTGGACACATTTCCTTTGATGCAGCCCAGGACACAGCTGTCTTTCTGGGCTGCCAGCACACACTGCCAGCTCATGCTGAGTTTCTCAACAAACCCCTTGAATTACTTTGTGCATTCATCCCTGATAGAAAGTATTCCTAATAGTTAATATGAAATAGAAGCACTGTTTATATTCTAGTAATATACCTTATGACTGTTTTAACCAAACCATTCAAATATTAAGAATGGTTATAGAATAAAGGGAAGCTTGGGCACAAATTCCAAAATGGAGACCATAAAAACTAAACAATGCTTAGGCAGAAAACTTTTAACTTTCTGTGACTCAGAGTAACAGTGAATCCTCTATCTAAACAACAGAAAATAACATTATCAGCACCTTACACATTGCATTAGAAGATTTCTTTGAAACTCTCTCTTGATTATGCTATTTCTATATTATAACCAAAACCCAGCAGATACATGGCACATTCCACCTGTTCAGAATAGCTTTTGAACACCTTTTTTTTTAAAAGAACCTTAATGCTCTTTTATGGTATTTCCTTTTCTTCTGTTAAATGATTTAGCAGTCCCCTTCAATAAAGTCATTAGGCATTTTTTTTTCTAAAAGAAGGTGGACCACTTTAATGTTTTTATGGTATGGAGGTACCATTGATTCTAGCATACTATGAGGATTTTAAGGCATAGTATGTACATATTCTAAGTACATAGAAGGAGCTGGATGCAATTGCCTTGCTTTTCTTTACTATTAAGTAATCTAAGTTGCAGAACTGCAAGCTGATTCACCAAATTATTCATAAGGACAACACTCTTATTCCCTTCAATAGTGTGCATGGAAGTGATAAAACAAACAAACACTTGTAACTTTATATAGCCTGGTAGACTAAAAGAAAACTCTCTTGGCAGCAGGTGGTGGATGCAATGAGGATATAGCAATGAACATAAAGAGAATTGGTGAGCAACAATTAGTAAGAAAAGTACACTTTTTTCCCCATTTGGTACTTTGTTACTTATGCAACCACATTTAGGGAAGTCATTATCATACCAACAGTCACGTACTTCTTTCCTGAAGACAAAAGAAGGATATCCGAAATTTTGTATGCAAAGATTTTTTTTTTTTTTCCTTAGAATGTAAGCAGGAAAAAGCAAATATGTGTGTGCATATTCTGGAAAGAAGTTATATTGAACAGGTGATAAAATGTTAAGGAAATTGCATTTTCGTTTTCCTGTTTAAGAGTGTGTTTCTGTGATATGCCTGTGTTAAACAGTCTCATTAACCAGACCGAATATTTGATGGAAAAACCTAGTTAGCTCAGGTCTAGATCCTGAAACTGAGAGTTAGGCACAGTTGTAGTAAATTCTGCAGGACTAAGGACAGAGTTGTTCAGTATACAATAATATTTGCATGTACATTACCTTAGTCTGATCATACCAAAAACCCTAAACCTGCCAGCTTGCCAAATTTTATGTCTCTCATTGTTTGTAAATACATAACTATTGACTCTGCATCTCCACATATAAGGATTTCCAATAAATTTGGAAATAAACAGCTTTGCATAAACATGGTGGGATTGCTTTAACCTGCAAACAACATCAATGTAAAATAAATAACACAATTCAACCGACCCTTGATTTGTTTTATGGAATGATTATGTAAGGCATGGTCCACAGCCACATGGTAGCTGTTAAACATTTAATCTTGTTAAGTCATGAAAAGTTGACATGATACTTGAACACAACCCATCCCCATCCATATTAATTGCACAACTGAGATCAGTTTTTTTATCAGTCTGCAGCCACCGCGTTGTCTAGCTTTTTTAATTATCCTGATTTCTTATGGTGATGTGCCTAGTTACATTTCCATACAGGACACCTATAACCATTCAGCTGAAGACTAAATGTGGGAAAATTGCACATGGAGGAACTGTAAGGTGTAAATTAGTTATGGTAAAATGCCTAAACTTACACCCTCTGAGTTTCTGCAACAGTTTATTTCTAGATGGATTTCCAGATATTTCTAGACATTAGGGATGAATGTAAGGACTTGAAAACTTAATTAAGCTCAAGTTACTACAAAATTGCCTGTCTTATGCAGAAGAAAAAAATTGCCCCTGAAGACCAAAAGTCAGCTTGCTACACGACTGCATCTGACGAAACAATACAAAAGACAACAAGGGAGTGAGTGTGTAGCATAATCAAGCAGAGTAGAAGCACTGAACTTGTTCATTCTTAGATAGAATACATTATCCATATCTGCTACAGGTTGTCATTTATCCTTTCTCATCTATGACAGCTAGCCAAACAGTTTAGCAAGTAATTTCTATTTATCACAATTTCCTATTTGAGACAGAAATATGGACTTTTCCTCAAAGAGAGTGAGAAGCACAAAAGCAATCCAGTAATTTTGCCCATATATACTGTTCTCATGACATCTCTGTCATAGTCCTTGTCAGCTAATGCAGAAGAGCAATGTGATTCTGCTTACAGATTCCCATTTAATAACACCTCATTTAGGAAAAAAATAAAAAAAGAAATTACTATGTAGGAGGACTAGTATAATTTCTAGTGGTATTATTTTGCTATAAAAGAAGCCTAGTAAAACAGCAAAGTTAGAAAAGCTGTGTAATATACCATCTTCTTTTTTACTATTTCATTGGAGTCTTGTAAATTAATAGAAGGAAACAAGAAGCAGGGTCAAAGTTTTCCCAAACTGCATCCTCATTTCCCTGAGAACTGGAAACATGTTTGTGTTTCAAAGATTTTTTCAGTAGATTTCTTTCCCTACATGACCTTAATTGTATTTTCACAAGGACTGTTCCTGTTTGAATGACTCTTCATGGCTTTAAATTCTTGTGTGTATAATAGTGTTGAACTCACTCCACCATTTCTTGTCAGTTCATCTCTTCTCTTGGATTTGAATTATGTGCCCCAGGATATAAGGCCGGGGTGCTTCACCAATACTCAATATTTATTGGACAAGGATTCTCACAAAAATAGTGATCAAGTCTTTTGTTTCGTTTGCAACAGTTAACCTACTATCAAGGTGTGAAGGAGAATAGTTTCTCATTTTGCTTTTCTTGGTCCACTGTCATGGTACCTCATTATACTCCTGCAAGAAATCCTTGTGCTCTTGTAAAGGCAGGTTTTCCTTAAAGGTTAAATGTCCCTTTTCCTGACAGATTTCCTATAAGTGTAATGTTATGGTGGCTTAATGATTCTAGCTCAGCTTTGCAACAGCAAAAGCTTAGACAGGTGTCTCAAGAGAAAAATCCTCAGAAAATATGCTTGCAGAAATGTTGTACTAAGTGTTGAAAATTGGTTAAATTACTTGCAGTAGGTGGGGGCATATAATTCTGTTTGCTTCTTTTCCAAATCCTATGACTAATGTTCACCTTCATAAAAGTTATTTTTGCTTTGGGAGCCACTGCACCTCATCCTTACTTCTTCCAGCACTTTACAAGCACTTAGTAGTAAATCATCTGGACCCAACTACCTGATCTCAGGTATTGGTTCATCAACCTCTTTCTTTGCCATGTTAAATCATTTGTAAAGTTAAATTAAAAAAAAAAATGAGGGAAATTATGCTGAATTCATGAATATATAACTAAATTAACTCCATGAAAGTAATTCAGCTTGCAAAGGTGAGTGATATATATTTATTTTAAATTGGTTTCGTCAGAATATTCTATTAAATTAAATACGAAAGTTACAATTTAATGAAATTATTTCATTCTGTCTATTTAAAAGGTTTGATCCATTCATTATTTCAAGCAGAGATTATCTAGCTTGAAATGAATATTAACTCTATCTGTAAGCTGATTTGTATTATACATTGCAAAATTTGTGTCTAGCAAGATATCTTGTTTATCATTTTGAATGGGCTGCAGCCAGGTATGTCAGGAACCTGCAAAAACACAATATAAAAAACCACTGTTTCCTCACCTCCCAAAACCTCACAAAAGCAATGCTTAACCTTTGGTATAACATTTTCCAGATTTGGAGGCATTCTTATTAAGGAACTGGGCAACATGGGGGCAGAGTTTGGCCTATTGTCTTTGCACTTCCTACCTGCTGTCTATTAAGTATATTATTAAGCTGTCTGTGGCTTTTATTTTGCAAATGTGTATTCAGCCAATATGTGAAGGGGGAAGGGAAGCCTCAGACCATTCTTTTTAGTCTTCAATTTTCCCATTAGGATGTACTCAGAAAGGAAATTAAATTGGTGCTTTGCTGATGATTTATTGCAGGAAGGAACACAGTTTACACGGAGAAAAGTGCAATTTTAATTTTACACAGTTCACCAATAGCATATTGATATGTTCTTCCTATAGATATTTCAGTAAAGATGACTGTGGTTTTGTCTTCTAACAAGGGGAAAATATAAAGTTTATTTTCACTTTTGATATATAATTTTAATGTATCTTCTGTACAATAAAAAGGAATTTTCTAGTTAATTTGTATTATCAATTCAAAAAAAGCTATATGTTTAAAAACTTAGAGGTTGTTTGTATATGACACTAACATATATTTAACCATATCTTAAAATATACTGGCACACATGGGCACAATTACAGTAAGAGTTCAAAAAGTTTATTATGCATTTTTAAATCACCTAAGTAGTTTTCCAAAGTCACCTAAATGGTGCTGCCTCAATCAATCCTTTAGAGCTGGCAAGTTAGGAACTCCTGCTGTTCATGCTAATGTATTTTGCATTATTATCTCTCTTCAGATGATGCCAATTTGTGAATCAAAATGTTAATTAATTAGATAAACAATAAACACCAGTGACTTGTATTAGACTTGTGCAATCTCTATGTCATGCTAAGACCCACTTATTTAACCTCTGGGTTAAAAATATAGTATTTTCTTTAGGATGGGACAGAAACATGTTGTTTTCAGGAACTGTTATCTAGGAGACATGGAATATCTATATGGCCTGTTGCAATTTAATATAATCAAGACTTTTTTTTATTATTATCTGAAAAGTTTTTGCACTGTCTGGTATGAGACAGTTCTGCATGAATCTTGTGGAAGAGGATTTATATTTCCTCTTTTTGCATTATGTCCTTAGTAATTTGGAGTTAACTTCAATAGATAGCATATGATAGCATATGCTATTTGATGTGGGACACTGTGTGCTTTTTTCCAGAGCCTATTCTAATTCTGATTCCAGGTGCTTAAATTTATCCTCTATACAAAGGGAAGAGAAAAGTACTTGCATAGTTAGTAAGCCTTTGCTAGTTCATACTTTCAGAAAAGAAAGCACCTGGAATTACATATAATGATTTCTGGAAGAAGGGAATGCAATTATTCCTTCACTCCAAAAGACATTGCAAGGTCTTGAATCAATACCATCTAAATCATTTTTTTCTGACGAGCTAATCTATCTGCAATCAAGTTGGTCACATCTAGTGTTGTAGTAGATGTAAAGTATCATTAAAAGGACAAAATTCCACAAATACAAACTTAAAAGTTTATAATTACATAAAAAGAATCATATGGCACCATAATTTTAGTGAATAGTAATTACTATACACTCTCAGTAAAAATGAAAAGACCAGACTAGAATTCTTATATACGCAATCATTTGGCAAGGTAAAGGCATATTAGAGCTGGTTATCCAGCTCTTCACTCAAAATTTTGCTTGTCAAAAGATATCTTTTGTAATAGTGGGGGTGGGGTTTTTTTTTTTCCTTCTCTGAGAATAACATGACATAATGAAAGAAAAGTACCTATTGGTTTTGGAGACATTTGTTCAGACATTTTTTTTCCCATTTTTAATTATTTGTTCTGGAAGACAAAATGGGAAAAGAAAAAAGAAAATGAGAGAAAAAAAAAAAAGGAAAAAGAGGAGAAGAAAACCAAAGTTCTTCTGTTCCCCAAATTTTAATGCCTAAACTTCTCCAAACCAGTTAAAGGGATGCTTTCAAAATCTTTGCAATCAAATAACTTAAACATCTTTTCTCCTATTTACATTTGATTTGCTCTTTATGTCACCATTCTGTACAGAATTTGATGAAAGGCCTTATGAATGGACAGGTAGAAGAACAATTTCTAATGAAGATGGATGTGTTGTTACTGCTGTGTAGCAGAGCATTAAACTTTCTGACACAGGTTGAAGTCACCACATTACACAGAGCATAAAGAGAGTGCAGTGATGGGTAGAAAAGGGTAAGTAAAAGAAGATATGATTAAACACTGAAAAATACTATTCTGATATATGCCTTTGAATACTGAATAATGCAGCACAGTCTTCGAATATTTTCTTTAATTTTGGTCTACTGTTTCCCTTCTGGTTTATATTAGTGGCTCAGGTGTGGTATTCCTCTAATACTCTAATATTACTCAATTTCTCTTGGCATTTTGCTCATTTACTATGATTTAACACTGCATAAATAGAGCAATAAGGCTGAAATACTGGGGGTTTTAATAAATACATATTTTATTTTAATAGTGCTTTTTACTGAGCTAGCTAGTTTTTATGGTTACAAGTGTTCTTGTTTAGCTGAAAATCCAATCCTCCATGCATTTAAACAGCTCAGGCTTTGCAACATACTCAGAAAGATCTGCCTTAAAGTGGTACTGAATTGTTATTCCTAGTTTAAATAGATTACTCAAAGCTGGCAAAATCACTTTCAGAGTTTTCTTTGCTGGATTGGTCTTCCTGTACAAACCCAAGAAGAAGGAGCAGGAGACCCTTGAGGAGGAGAGATGCTGCCTGCTATAGGTACATAAGCAGTAAAATATTAATGGGAGGAAATCTGGATGAGATGAAGAAAACAACATTAGGAAGCTAGACTGAGAATCAGTGATAAGTAAGGAGCAAGATTTTGAAGACATAATACATAAGCAATTAATTATGAGATCAACAGGAAATATGTTCTAGTTTTATGCTGAATTGTAGCATCAGCTATTGAGGAGCAAGAATGCAACATATACTCACAATCTTATGGGATCCACTTGAGACCAGATAGTTGCCCAAATATTTATCTGTTTATCAATAAGACAAAAAAAAATGTTCCAAGGCCACCAAAGTAACAGTATGTTGTATCACATTTCACAGAAAAAAAAGTCACACGTGATTTCATGTTGTTTCTGATTTTAGTGTTTTCCTTAAAGAAATTTAAAAAAAATCACTTTCTCCATAAATAGATGTTAAAGACTGCTTTGTGGAACTCACATTTTTCAAAGTCATGAAGAAAGCTGAAAAAAGATGTTAATATTCATGTTGAGAAACCAGATTTTTGTTTCAAAAATGGCCTTTCTTTTATCCTCTTTTTTTCCTATGAACATACATATTTTCTCCTTTTCTCTCTCTGAAGTACTTGTGAAAGTTTCATAAAGGTTGCTGTGTGGTATTCCAGAACCTTTTAGAGAGATCACAAAGTGATCTGTTGTGTAAATTCCCATTGCCCTCCATAGGTATTTCAGGGATAATGATTTATTTCTTCCCAAAGCTGGGAAGAAAAGAGGCATGTGAGGGGCATGTACATAGCAGTGGATACCACCCCAGTTAAGGGGTACTTTATTCCTCACATAATGCATTATGGTTGTCATTAAATGACTGCACACTGCCATGCTGAACCTGGGGTGATGCTCTTCCCAGCAACCAGGCTGTACAGTCTTGATTTTGTGTCTTGATTTTCAGGGATTTTTGTTTTAAGCCTTTCATCAGAGTCAAGGGATTTTAACTTCTACTTTAACTCAAATAGGCAGCGAATTTAACCTATATACAGAGAAAAACTTTTTATCCAATACACAAGGAAAAAGTCCTGGCACAGAGATTAAGTATCATTTTTCCATACTCCTTCTCTGTCACTGTTGTGACATGAAATAACAAAACTTGTGCAAGGTGTTCTAGTATCTGAACAGGAATAGGAAAAGAGAACATTATTTTTCAGACCTTAAATTTTATAGAATTCTAAAAGTGATGGTGGATTGGAAGATGACATTGTCGCCTCTCCAAACACACTGGTTAAACTAAAATTTAGTTTATCAAAATTCTTCCCTTACAGAGAAGAACGTAAAACAATCATTATTTATATGAAAGTGTGTGAAAAACTCCATTATAAGACTATAAACATCAGAAAGCTTAGAAAAACTCAAAAAAACAGGGCAACACTTCTCCTTGTTAAAAGCTGCATTCCCACATAGATGGTTATAATTACAATACATGAGCATCTCATCCAATCCTTTCTATCCTTGCAAGACCTTTTAAGGGGGTCGGGGGAACTATTGCACCATTTGTACAGGTGCATGGACAGATTTGTTAGTATCTTCTGTGGAGTTAATGACGTAGAAGTTACATGATATTGCTCACCTAAGACTGTTGAATCTTCATTTATGAGGTTGTGAGGAAGTCTGTCCTTTGCAAGCAACTACTGCCAGCTCTTGGACTTCTTGCAGACCTTTCTGCAGGTTCTCCACACATCAAAAGTTTCTATGGCTTTCCCTCTTTCCACTTATGTTTTCAGGCTTCCTCTAAAATTTGTGATATTAAGCGGACTCTCCTTATCCTCTAGAAAACCCCACTGCATTCCTATTTCAGCCTTTTTTTTTTCCTTTCTTTTTTTTTTTTTTTTTTTTTTTTCCTGGCCTACTTTTTTTTGAAAGTTTGTT
>VZRH01007892.1:735847-763016 GCA_013397555.1 Urocynchramus pylzowi | reverse complement strand
TTTTTTTTTTTTTTTTTTTTTTCCTGGCCTACTAGTGTTTGAAAGTCTGTAGTATCTTTGAGGAGCAAATAATTTCTGTTGTTGCAGATATTTCTCCTTAGCTAGGACATACCTACATGACCAAACTCTGTCTTTAGTTTGGTCTAGAACTACATGAGCCAAGTTCTTTTAGAAGCAGGATACTCATGACAGCACAAAGTTTTACTCATAAAAATAAGTCCTTTTGAGGAGTTAATTGGTAGCTATTGCAACACTTTTGCACTTTCAAAAAGCATTTTGGTGCCCAGTGGATCTTATTAATCTCTCAGCCTACTCAGAACAATGTTAACAGCAGTTTGAAATTCATCTAAAAAATGTTATCCTTCACCATTAGTGCACCTATGCAGAAGGTGACAAACAATGAAAGATAAAATGTGTGGGTGGCTTCTTCTCTGGCTGTCCATACTCCTTCACAAAATCACTGCCTGGCATGGTGTTTGTTCAACATTTTCTTCATAAAGAGAGTAAATATTTTCTTCTTTATCTTTTCAAATGTATCAAAGTGATCTGTTGATTCTTATAGAAGCTCTAGAGATTGCTTCAGTGGTGATGATCTGCATCAGACATGAGAGATCTACTTACTACTGGTCTCTGTTCAAAGTAAGGGAAGAAAAAAGAGGCAGATGTGCAACTTAGTTTGCTATATTGTCAGGCCTATCTAAGATAGGCCAAGTGAGCCCAGAACTGTTTCTCCCATTTATTAATACACAAATTCTAAACAGCTAGCTCAGAGATAAATCTGTTCTGTAGATATGTAGCATGACATAGACCAAACTTCCTTGGGCTGGGAGTGTTAGGTTTCACAAAGTTTTGGCAAGGCACTCTTTCATACATATGGAAATTTTTTTCATATTTGGATGTTTCAAATATTTTTGTTATTTGATTATTTTTTAATTTTTTTTCTCTTCCTTTAGAGTTTGAGCTTGACTTATTCAGCTTAATTTTTTCCCCCTTACTTATTTTCCTTTTTTGGTATTTCTTCGTGTTGTTCTCATAATTACAATAGTTATAAGCCATACGTAGAAAATTTTGAAAGTAGTCAATTATCATTGTGTGGTTTGGCCATGTCTTAGAGGACCTCCTTTTTGTGACTTCATTCTGTTAATTTTAATTCAGTTTCTTCACTTTTCCTGTTTTGTTTAGGTTTTTTTCTATGATAATGTAAATTCTTCAGTTCTATCTGATATTGTTTCAGCCCACAATTACTGCTAAAGTAATTGTGATCAATGTTTTACTAATGCTATTTGACATTTTTGTCACCCATTCTTTCCTCTAAAGTGAACAGGGACTGTTTTTAACTAAGTTTCCTGCATGATACAGCACATAGGTCATCATCCTAATTCTTTCCAATATACTCTGACACGTTGTTTCATTTTTTCCCTTCTGCTGCATTTTGCATCTGTTTGTTTTTTTTTCATCATTCAGTATTTGTCCTGGTGGCAATTTCTTACCCACTCTTACTGAAACACACAAACAGTAAAGAAATCATGTTTAGGACTCTCTGGGATTTCCTTTCTTCCCTTTTGAAATAGCAACATTCGAGTTAGTTTTCACTGGGGCAATCTAACAGATTTTGCCAATAAAATGGCTTTTTACTCTCCAGTTTTCTTCTCTGCCATTAAAAAGCAATAAATTTAGAACCGATAAATGCAAATGTTCCTTTATGCAGCATATAATCAACCTCTGAAATTCACCCTCACAGGAGGCCATCAAGTCAAATACCCTGGCTGAATGTTAAAAAGAAGTGGGCTAATTATATGAACACTAACAACATTTGTAGGTATGCATGCCAAAATTAATAATAAGGGTAAACCAAATATCATGCTTCAGGGCATAAATTGATTAGCTGCAGGTGTGAGGATGGATTTCTACTCTCCACAGAAATGTGTGCAACTGCTAAGAGGTTTCTTTGAAGAAGATATGAAACAACTTTGAAGGGGGTTTGTTGCATTTTCAGATTGGGGTTTTTGATTTTGTTTTGATAGGGGTTTCTTCATTTGATTGGTTTAAATTTGTTTTCATCTCCTCTTAATGACTTCATATTTCTTTCATTCAATGCAAGAACATTGTAGGAAAGGGTAAGGTAAAGCAGCCCCTACTTCCTACAGGTAAAGCAACCCCTACAGCCCTTCATTGGAGACCTAATTGAGGTAAGAGATTTTCTTGTACTTTCTTGTCTATGTAGGTGAATACTACAGAGGAAAGAGTTCTGTATTAATGAACTGCCACAATATCATTCTTCAGATATTTTACTGAACTTTTACTCTCACTTATGTCTTGGTGCCACTCAACAGTGAACCAGAAAGTGATGTGCAGTACATCAGCATTTTTATGTTTCCCAGCTTTGATAATCTCTCAGTTATCTTTCCTTTACTCCAGTTTTATTTCTTTGTCTTCTATCTAAATTGTAAGGCTTTGGGGTGGGTTCTTCTTTAGACTGGAATCATCTTATTGTTGTGTGTGAATACAGACAGTACCAAAGCAGAGGCCTGATTATGCTGAGATAATATCTTAATTATGATAAGAGATGAAAACCAAAGCACTCAATGCTATATTGTGGATCTTTGAACAAACCTTTATCCTAATTATTCCTTCCCTTGAAAAACTACAATATCTAAAAAAAAAAAACCTTATCTGACAATGACCTTCTACACAGCCATATCATTTGCCTGGTTTTTCCATTCTCAGCTTACAGTTTTACTTTTTTTTTTTTATTTTCCAAATATTGGCTTATTTAAACCATCTTGAGCTTTCAGGACAATGATTTTCCTTACATTTGAATCACAAAGATGTTATAGCCTTGAATAAATTCAAAAATTAAAATGATGTACTGTTCTATCAGTCATTCTTGCCTAGCACACAATGCCAGCTTTTATTTTTCTCATTTGTAACCATGGATTATCCTACATTTCTGCAGATTCCTAAAGTCATGTGAAGAGGAATAACATAGACTTAAATAAGATAAGCTTTGAGTCTCCTTTAGAAATATTCATGGCAGAGCTCAAGTAAATGTTGATAGTCAGTTAAGCTGTGTGACTGTGTGTCACAGTTCTCATGTGACTCTTGAAATTCTCCTTGGATTTTTAATAGGAGTATTGATGAGCTCTAAAGAAAATAGGTTGCGTCAGCTGGACCTCCCATTAAACTCTGGGGAAATAAAGCTGATGTGAAGTGAAATAAAGAGTCAACATGAACACAGGACAGTTGGTATGCAGTGTTATTGTCTACAATATTTCTATCTAAATACAAGTCTCTAGTCAGCTTCTTCAGCTGATGGGAAGCTACAAGTTTTATCATTCATTAAACAATGACATTGTATAAAAAAAATCATTGGCAGATAACTAGTGAGACACAAGATACAGCAATGTAATTGGTATAATAAGTTAATGTTTGTTAATGTTTAGCCTCTTTCTATAAAAAAAAAAAAAAAAAAAAGGGAAGGGAAGAGTTATCATTATCATCTGGGTCACAAGTTCACTATATGCATAAGCCCATTTTATAAAAACGCTATGATCTGCAGTCTTAGAATTTTAAGCTATTGTTCACTGGAGTTTAATTTTAAAAGCATATTCTGAGGAACGTCTCTGTAGACATGTGCTTCAGTGTGCATTTAAAATTTCAGCTGAGATCTGAGAGAAGATGCTCATGCATTATCTAACAAGCAGTGTGATCAAAATACAATAATTAATACATAATATGACGTGTAAAACATAAATGAAAATGAACCAGAGGTAGGAACTTGCCAACCTTTAAACAAGGCTAACCTATTTATATAACAAATGCCTGCAATATTTCTCATGAGTCATTCCTTCCACTCACACTGAGAATACATAATAACCTTTTGTTGTTTTGTACCTGAGGTCATTTATTTCTCAGAAAAAATGCATGCACATACACATAGACTTAGGCAGACACATATACATATGTGTATATATTTACAGAAAGTATATTCATAAGATAAAGTAATTCTAAAGACAAAATTTTCAAGTATGAAATGCAAATGTTAATACCAGCCATTAGTGTATGGAGATTGGTTTGCTGATGAAAAAACTGGATTTTAAATGGTGATTGCTATTTCCTATTCTTATGTCAATTCCTTTTTCTCCATTTATAGAATCTTTTACCAAAGGCTGCAAAAAATTAACATCAAACTGAGCTCATTTCTTTGTTGCCTCAATTTAGGTAGAACCAGAAGCATACCACCAAATTAAAAAAATAAAATAAAAAAAAAACCAAAAAAACAGAGCAATGGAAAAAAGAAGTGGGCTTTTTGAGATTTTAATCATTGTATTACTCTGCCCAAGAATTAGATGATTACATGCTTGAGTTTGTTTTGTCTCAAAGAATTTCAAGACCTGAATTGCAGCACTTAAGCACCCCTAAATCATTACATTAACAAAGGAATCCTTCTACAAAGGAATCCTTCAAAGAGGAGGAAACAAATTGAAATAATATGACTCCTAGAAGCAATTATTTCTTAGAAGAAATATGAACGGGTATAAAAATAGTTGCCTGTTTGCCTCATAACCTCTCTTTGAATACCCTGATAATGTTAATAAAATATTATTGTCTGCATTTAACATTCAGCCCTGGCTTATTAGGTGAAAAAGACATATCTGCTTATGACACTGCCTCTGGATATTCTGATTTAAATGTCACCTGCTAAAAGATTCTCATAATGTTACCCATTCTCAGGGGGCCTCTTTTTTGTAGGGAATAGAGGTGAAATCAACCATGTTACCCAAACTGATAAAAAGTTTTATTAGAATCCAGATGATGTAATTCAGTATACAAGTTCAGTATAAAATTTTCTTTGCATTACAGTCTTGGACTGTTAACTGCAAATCTAATTTCTAGTACACACTGAACATACACTGAGTGGAATGCTACTAAATGCTTGTTTTCAATGGCATATATTGAAGCACAAGAATGCAATACTACAGACATCTCTGTCATCTCAAATGAAGCAATCTGACAACAGTTAAAGAGCAGAAGAGAATAATTACAAAAATTTCTGCAAATTTGTTGGTGTTAGTAGTGACAAAGATCTGATTTTCCATTCTCCTCCATTTAATTTGTATGCTTAAAGAAAACTGTTTAGTGAGAGGCTGAAGTGCATTTGGTAGATCAATACTCCACTGATGTTGATATTTGTCAGCATTTTCTTTAGTTGATGATTTATAGGATGCCAGAAGCATTTATAAAATACTTAACTCTTTGTCGTGTCTCAATTTGCTCTGTGTAGGAAATGCTTATTCTTTATTACACTGTATTTTTTTAAAAAATAAAGGACATGCCACAGTAGATACTTTATATGTGCACTTAAAACAGAATTACAGTACTGCTAGGAGTTATTAGGTTGATGCTACTTGGTCTAAAATCTTGCTAAACTAGATTAAAAACCTACTTTTCCTAAATGAAAAAAGAAATCACCTTTTAGCCTATACAACACTACTTCTAAGAGTTAAAATAATTTCTGTCTTTGAATCCAGATTCTTCTTTTAATAACATAAAAATAATTGAAAATATGGATTCTTTGAAACTGAATAGCTGATGCTGCTGAAATTAAATCTGAGTGCAAAGTTTTTCCCGAGATCTGTGAAGAAAAAAGACTTGGAACAAGGAAGTTGTGGCTTTCTGTCATAAAAATAAGTATTGCAATCTTTTAATGGAGAAATGTAATTTGCAATGTATAACTGATAATAACCGGTAAAATACCTGACTAAAAATAATGCCTAGCTCTTACATAGCTTTTAATCAGAAACCTAAGAAGATCTACAGCTCTTTTCAGGTATTGTGGATCTAAGATGAAGCAAATTCTTCAAAGTAGGGCCACGTCAGATTTAGCAGCAGCAGATGTATTCCTGCTCTATGGCACAATGTCCAGCTGGAGCCAGACCCTAGTGTTGTACCCCTGGGGTCAATGTCAAGGCCAATACTGTTTAACATCTCCATTAATGACCTTGATGATGAGACAGACTGCCTCCTAAGCAAGTTTGCAGATGACGCAAGTTGGGAGAAATGGAAAATAAATCAAATGGATGGATGTGTTCCTGGTCCTATCTGAATTACTCTCTCCAGGTCTGGTTTCTGAAGATTAAGGGACAGCAGCTAAAGCTGGGAGAGATAGGACTCCTCAGCCTGGAGGAAAGAAGATTCAGGAGGAAACTTATTAAAGAATTTAAATACCTGAACTGAATGAAGAGAAAGGAGACAAACCTATAAGCATTGACCACTTAAAAGAAAACAGGCAACAGCCACAAATTAAAATATAAGAAATTCTACTTGAATACATGAGAAAAATAATTGAAGGGTGATTAAACACTGATCAGACTTCACAGAGAGAATATGGAGTCTTCTTTCTTAGAGATATTGAAAACACAACTGTGAACAGTCCTGATCAACCAGCCTTAGAAGACCCTGTTTGAGCAGTAAGGATGGACCAGTTGATCTTCAGAGGTCCCTTTTAACCTCAGCAAGTCTCCCAATCCCAGTTCTCTGACGCCTGTCCTGAGTAGATGACCACAAGTAACAAGCTTATTTTCCTACTTTATTTCCACCTAGAGATGGAAAATCCTTCATAAGTGAATATACATTAGTGTAGAAGTGAAGTAATGCAGTGATAAAGTATAGCAACTTAAGGTAACAGTCTAAATATAGCAGAAGATTATTTTGAACTCAGAAGAGATTTGTTTGCTGCTAAGTTAGCAAAGAGAGGCCAACTCTTACAGAGCTGCAATGTACTAATTAAACAAATAGTCACAGAAATATTGATATTATCTAAAATCATTTGTTTTACAAGGGTTTTGACATCCTTCATGGTGAAACAAACAATGTTTAATATTTTATTCATGGATTAGTATAATATATTTCTAAGTAAAATCAATGCTGTGTTTTTATTAAGAACAACATTGTACTTCCCAGCAGAGAAGCAAAAAGCACCATAAGTAAGGAATTGCAAAATGAGAAAAGAAATTAATAGCTAGTGCTATGAATTGTCATGCTAGTGCCACGAACTGAATGAAGAGTACACAGAGATAAACAGTTATTATTTGTATTTATTTAAACATGTGCCAACCCACCTGTGTTTTTTCTTTACTTCTCTTTCTCTTTCTGAACCATCCTTCCAGCAAAGGAATGATCTTAAAATCATCTGAGAGCTTAATTTATAGATAAAAACACTTGCATCTTTATGACACATTTGCTGAGATCCCTGAAGTAAACACACCTCAGCAAAGAGGGTGGAGTGCATCAACACACATGGGGAGGTTTTTTGAGAGAAACAATCAATATAAAAGAGAACCAATGCCTTTACTACTGACAACCAAATATGGGGCTTGTAGAAGTTCTGTGTCAAAGGGCAGGATGTCAGGTTCATTCAGAAGGATGATTATGAAGGACAGGTTTCATGTTTAACTTCAGCTGGCAACCAATCCCCACACAGCCTGACAGTGGGAGGGGAGAGAATCAAAGGGGTAAAAGTGAAAGAAATTGTGGGTCAAGACAAAGACAGTTTAATACATAAAAGTGTCAAATCCTATTGGGATTTGGTGAGAATTTTTGTATGTGAATCACCCTCTCTTTGTACACCTTTGTTATTAGCAATGTTGCTGTTACAGTTAATTTTCCTATCTCGTTGCTATTTCCAGTAAATTGTTCTTATCTCAACCCAAATTTTTACCTATTCATGCCTCCAATTCTCAACTCCATCCCTGAAGCAGGAAGGGAGAGTGTAAGGAGTGAGGTTGGGAATAAGCAATTGGCATTTGGTTTGGGACAGTCTCGGTGGTGGGAGGATGCGCATGATGCCATGTGGTATGAGTATCCCTTGGATCAGCTGAGGTCAGGTATCCCAGCAGTGTCCCCTCTTAACTGCGCACCCTCAGCCCCTAGCTGGTGGGATGGGGTGAGGAGCAGAAAGGGCCTTGGCTCTTTGTAAGTGCTGCTCAGCAATAACAAACACATCCCTGTGTCACCAACACTCTTTTCAGCACAAGTCCAAAACATAGTCCCAAACTAGCTACTGTGAAGAAAATTAACTCTACTCCAGCAAAATCCAGCACACTAGCAAAGCTTTTGTGGTCATTCCAACTCTCTCTCCAGTACAATCCTTCAGCTTAACAAAGGTTCATTTGTTAATATGGAAACAAAAGTGAAGAGGGATGATGAAAAACATTCTGAACAGCTTGAAAAAAAGTGGGAAAGAATAGGGGAAACAAATGCCTTCCCAAAATACCTTTCTTGAAATATATATGAAATGCAAGGACTTGATTAGTGAAATTGAAAATTGCAGATGAGAACATCACACAGCTTTTCAGTTGCACTTAAAAAAGGGGAGATGTGGGTAGAAGGAGAGAATCTTATGATAGTGAAGCAGCATTAGAAAATAATTGTTATAAAATGAGGAAAAAAGTCCAATTAAAATATCAGAGTCTGCTATTGTTAACAATTAAGTCTGGAAAGCTATTCAGGAAATGCCAACATATACCTCTCCTTTTTTGATTTAGGACATTTTGATTTAGGACATTTGATTTCGATATCTGTCTGTTCATTTTGAATAGAAGCTGTAGTTTATTAAACATGTCTCATTTTTGACATAACAAGTAAACATTTGACAAAGAGCATTAAGCCTTTTTAAAGATGAGCACTTTATTTTCTCTTTTTAGTCATTTACCAGGACCTGGTGCCTGATAGGTCTTTGATTTCTGGTCCTGAAAAAAAGCCTGATCCCTCCAAGAATTGTATTTCCCTGGCACTGTTGCTCCCTCAATCCCAGTTACAAGAAACTCCCTTACCTACTTCCTAGGTAATGAAAAAGAAAGGCTTTGATTAACTGCAACCCCTCTTCCCTCCTGTTTTGTGAAATTAGATTCAGAAAGAAACTTTACAAATGGGATCTCTCCCATTTTCAGGTCCCTAGAAGAAGGTGAGAAAGTTGTGGCTATTTCTGTTACATCAGTCCTGGCACATGTGTTAAAATATTATAATTAAAAAAAAAAAAATTAAAATGAAAAATCTCAGACATAGCGATCTGTACAATTAATTGTATTGACAAAATGGTGAATCCTGCCATTCCAGATGATAAATATTTGAGTTTCATCTATCCAGATTTGTCAACCAACATCCAAATCTTTTCTGTCTTACTCCCTGCAGGATGTTCTGCGTAAGCCAATGATTTTTCCACACCAATCCAGAAAGAATAGCTCATGCTCCTCCATGCAACCCCCTAGATCAGCTCCAGGGTGTTCATTCTTCAACTGGTTCAGTAGCTTTAGCACTGTGAAATAAGCTCTTCATCACTGCTTAGACCCTTCTTTCTTCTCTACTGTCCTGTAGATTCATTCTACACAAAGCACACAAAAAAAACAAAAGAAAGCATGAAAAAAATGTAGAACCCATATGAACGTTCTTTCCGCTGTCAACACAGCACTTGCTCACTCTGACAGAAGTTTGTGTGTGTGTTTCCTTAGGTTAGAGAGGAGTGCATAGAGGGACCCTTTCATGATAAAATTCTTTTTCTTCATTCCATTTGTCCAGGTCAAATGCATTAATATTGCTTAATTATCATTAGCTAGAGATTGCATTTCAGCTAATGCAAGGAAGTCAACAGGTGCCTTTATAGGTATGGAACACTGTAATTCAGGTATTATAGAGTATTTTATCAACCAAGAGCACTTTATCAACCAAGAGCTTGGTAGCTGAATATTTTTTTTTGCTTTTCTCTTTGATTAAGGGAGCAAAAATCTTCAAACTCATTGGCTGAAGTGTTTCAGGGTAACAATTTGAAGCCTTAGCTGAGACTAAAGCACATTTTTATATTTATATATTGTATAGGAGGAAAAAAAAAATCTTTGCCCTGAGAAGTTTACAGCCTAAATAGAAAGGAAAAAGACTTTAAAGAAAATAGGAATAGAAAGGGGAAGGAATTTCATAAAACCATATCCACTTCCACAGCTCAACTTCCCTACAAGATTAAGAGACGTCACTTGTGATTAGAAGAAACAACGTGTCCTCATTCTGGCCTCACAGAGTATAGTACCAAGCTATTGGTTCTGTGGAAAGAAAACAAGCATAGAGACCGAGGGTGAAGAAGGCTTGTCAAGGAAAAGATCAGGGAAAACCTGGCATCAAGGTTTTCCATGAAACTTCATTAGAGAATTTCAGCACCTTTTCAGGATTTCAAAAGTTAGTGTCCTGGTCCTTTGGAAATGTGAAAAATTGTATTTTTGACAAGCTCCTACAGCATGTTTTTAAATAATGACAAATACTTTCCATAAGTTTAATCTTGCAGATCTATTGCATCTTAAGATGATGCAGGATGTTAAAGTTTTCTATTTTGAGATTTTTAAGGGGAGACTGAACATGTTTAAGGAAGAAAAATCCAGTTTGAATGAGCAAATACATGAAACCAATGTTCCCAAAGTCCTGGAACATAAGTTGACAGAACCAAAATAGCAAGAAATACAGTCCAGCAGTACAGATCTGGAAAGATATATTTCCAAAGAAATGTCAAGCTCAGCAATAGAAACACAGAGGACCTGGCTCTGAGAAAATGCTAAAATCAAAATAAGAGGTTTGAGTGTCATGAGATAAGACACTTTCTTTGCTAATTTGTTTGTTGTTACACTCAAGGAAACAGCATTTAATCTTAAGAATTTTTAAACCCCCCCCCCCCCCAAAAAAAAAAAAGAAAGAAAACTAACCCAACAACAAACAAAGAATTTTAAAAACTAAATCCAAATGAACCACCAAATCAAACAAAAAATCCCCCACCAAGAATGTATCAAAGGCATCTGGCAAATCATCAGCTTCTTATATTCATACTCAACTTAAAATTTTTACTTAATAGGACTTTTTCTGCTATGGCTGTGTAATCTTAGCTATGCATCAGATCTCCATCAGATCTCTAATCTTAGCTATGCATCAGATTCTCCACATGATCCATACAAAGAGCAAGGCATTAAGCCTTGGAATGTAATACACAATATAAAAATGGTCACAGTTTATGATAAAGTCTCACCTGGTGTTGTTCAAGAAACTCTACTGTGTCAGACCAGGAGTTTATATGCGTATACTTATTTTGAATACTGACAACATAGCACAACAGTAAGATACGTCAATTCTTTATGTATGCTCAGCAGCTGAAATGGACATTTTTATGGTAGTGCACCACACAAGTGCTTTTCATTCCTGATGAATCCTAATTAATCTGAGCACTCTGGGACTGTGTTGCACTTTCAGGTTAATAAATGCTCACTTATTGTAAAAGGTTGGTCGTCAGTGCAATATAGTCTTCAGTTAGCTACTAAGTTTTCTTAATACATACGAATACTTGGGAGATAAATCAAAATAAAAAAAAACCCACCACAGTAAATACATATAAATATGCATATACATATGCATCTTTAAGCCATGAAGAACAACAGAGGTAATACTCAGAGTGTTTCTGGCAAAAGCATCCCCACAAAAAGGAAGGAAGTTTTCCGTCTTCTGTCTTCCAATCCACAGTCAGAAAGCAGGGCTTGGCAGAGGGCAGCCTTGTCTAGAAAGGTGCATCATTCAGAAGAACCATGCAACTGATTGCTTCTCTGTGCTGCTCCACAGCTTTACATCAGGCATGTTCAAGTCAGGGCCGTTGTCCCCCTCTCACTCCCTGACCCTGCAAGCCAAACACAGACTGCCAGTGCAATTTGCAATCTATCCAACAATAAGTTTTGGTCAAGTTGTGTCCCAGGGTCATGGTACAGCTAAACCAGTGGGATTCAGAGAGGTAGACTGGGAGATAAATGCAACTTTCAGTGGTAAAGCCCAGCTGTAGCATCTTCTTTGTCATGGCAACTGAGCGAGGCTTATTTTATGACTTGTCAGAATTCTGTCTAGTGCTTCTTGACCACTACAGTTTGATTGAAGAGAGAGCTGGCTTAAGGGGGAGTTATTCACTGCTAAAGGTCTTTTCTCTGGTGCATGTGTTGTTCTGCCTGCCTGCTGTTTTGTATCAATAAATATTTCATATTTCACAGATATATTAATCTGTCTTTCCAGAAGCAGCCTTAGAATTACATTTGCCACAGAAGAGTATAGAGACCCAGCTTTTAGTATGGAGATGGCACGCATTATTAAAATTATATTTATTAATAAATATCCTTGTTCCATGCCTTTTTTTTTCATAATGGAAACTCATACTGAGATTTTCTAGGACATTCATATTCAGTCCATTTTCTGTAATTTGGGACAGCCTTATGGATTTAACAAGTTTCCTGGCATGATAAGTGCATCACTTAGAGAAAGCTGATAACATTGATTATAAACTGGGATGGTTTTGCAAAATAAAACAAAAATTGCATTTGTGTGGTTTGTAAGTTCAGTTAAATCACTGTTTAAAATGTGTAATTAATTTAAAGGCATATGGCTAGATGAATCATGGTCCTCTTCTGTGTTTTGTTCTGTGTATTACAGACCAAAGTTATGTTTCTTTGGAGTACACCTAAGGACAGAATTTGGCTTTAATAATGTACTTTTTGTGCAGTCAGGCATTTAACCTAAAGACCGTGTTGTCAGAAAAGTTGTTTGATAGTGGAAATTTTTATGAATAGACTATACAAGAGTCTTTGGCAGCACTTCTCATACAGTCCCTGTAAATCAGGCACAACTGCTTTATTGAAGTAATGGAGTTAGATAATCATAAAAATGATGTAAATAAAGGGAAAACTAGGGCCATCAAATTTGAATACTGACTGTCAACATCAGATTTTAAGAGATTATTAGCCTTCAATTTTCAGTGAGACTCTGCTCTTTCTCACAGTGAATGCCAGCCATTATAGGCATAGCCATAATTCTGAAAAGAGGCTGTTGTATCTACTAACACACACAATTTAATGCAGCCCTGTGAATACACTGTTGTCCACCTCTACTTGCCCACCTGGAACACAGATTTTGCTACTGCATTTCACTGCTCACCATGCTATCCACACTTCTCTAACTGTTCTGTTCGTTCTGCTCTGAGCTGCTAAGTCACCTGCAAATAATAACTCTCTTTGCCACAAGTCCAGTGAGTTTTTGCCTATTCCTTTGCACAGCTAGGCCTCTCAGCCCCACCAGAAGTTCTTAATATTTCTAGACCCTGAATTAATCATTCATAAGAGAAGATTTCTCTATTTTCAGGAGACCCAGTAAATATTTTTTCTTAATAAAAAGTAAATTAATTCACAGCTGAAAAAAGTGTACCTCTACTAGTTTTTACCATCCCTAATATATTTGCTTATTGCAGATGTTTTATTCTGAGTCACATCAAAACCACAGGATTGAAGTTGTTGTAAGTTGCATTTATCAGATTAAATTAGTCTTTTTTCCTTATCTATTGATTATTTTAACTCAAGCTGTGACAATTCGGAAGGGAATGATTACACATTTATTAGCCAAAAAATAATAATAATTTGTTTCAGAGGTCCTACAAAGCAGTCTTCCACGTGAATTTTTTTCTCCTTGTGCATGACAGTAAGACATTTTGTTACATTGAGTTTGCTGAGAATGTATGTGGATTTCATATAAACATCCACCCATTTGTGTAGTCTTCTAATTATTTTCTGATTTTCTAGGAAGAAAACCAAGAAATTATGGATTTGGATCAAATGCACGTGACTTCATTATTCATTATTTTAAGCTGGCTAGTTTTGTGAGTCTGGGGAATTTTCAGGACTGAAAATAAAAAGAAGGAAGCAATCAAACATTCTGTTCAGTGATGACTCATTTATTCAAAAGACCGTGACAAAAAAATGTATGTATGGTTGACAGAAACTCTGCCATTTACAAAGGTGACTTGAGGTACAAAATAAAAAGAGGTTTACAGTAATATTACAGCCTTTTTTATAGTGCATTAGCATTGCAAATATGTCCAGACAAAATTATATCTTCTGTTTATGCCATATTCTACATTCAGATTAATAGGCTTAATTACTTACACGGTCCTTTTCCTTCAGTAAAAGCTCAGATTAATAGAGAAGATGCACAATTTAGAGGTCAAGGAAATAAAATTCTTGTAGTAGTAGTAGCAGTGGTAGAATGAGTAGTAATAGTACTGTTATTCCAAAAATACCCCTGCAGCTTTTTTCTAAAATTTCAGGTACTTCATATATCTTAGGTACTGGAAGAGTACAGAATACTTAGATGTAAGATTTCTGATATAAATTCTGCCTCACAAATTCTTGTAGCCAGTGGGCACATTCTAACCTTAAGCAATCTAATCTTCTAACCTTATAAGCAATCTGCTTTCAATATGTTCTTTATCAGTATGTCAACATTGGAATAGGAAATACCTTAGAGATACTCAGTTTAATAATGGGACTGTGTCCTGTTCGCAGAAGTCAAACAGCTCACAAAACATATACAAAATTAATAACAACCAAAAAAATAAGACATTCTTTTATAAGCAGCAATGGCATCCCACTCAAGCTCACAAACAGCACCTGACTAAGCCCCAAAACAGCCAAACTAAATGTGGCTGTTTAACCCCAGTCAACAATCAAGCCTCACCCAGCAGCTCGCTCACTCCCCTATCAGGAAGATCAGAGAGACAATTGGAAGGGTAAAAGCTAGAAAACTTGTGGTTTGAGATAAAAACAGTTGAATAGGGAAAGCAAAAGATGTGCACACAAACAAATCAAAACAAGGAATTACTTCACTGTTTTCCATGGGCAGGCAGTTGTTCGGCCATCTTCAGCAGAATAGGGCTCCATCATGTGTGAAAGGAGACTTGGGAAGACAAACATTGTCACTTCAAATGTTCCACCCTTCCTCCTTCTTCCTCCCACCTTATATGCTGAGCATGAGGAACCATGGTCTGGAACCTTGCTTTGGTCTGTTAGGGTCATCCTTCCCCTCTACGTCTCCTCCCATGCACACCCCCACCAAATTCCTTGCCAGCTGGACAGTACAAAAAGCAGAAAAAGCCTTTTGTAGATTCTCAACTAGAATTGTAGATCTTAATATTTCTCAAATCATAAAAAGCAACAAGTCAAAACATTTTCAAGGTCTCTAGAGTGCAAACTCAACTATGAAAACTATAAGCAATTCCTACCAGCAATTGACCTACAGTGAGCTGTTCAACCATAAACATCAAAGATGACTTGTATCTATTTAGGTTTCAATATAGCATGCAGGCATCAGAAAAAATTCCTGGGATAGAGTACGGAGTATAATAGAAAAATGACAACAAAAATATTCCTCCTAAGATATGCAGCCTGTATGGTCAAGCCCTCACAAGAGCTTAGGGCTTTACAAAACCATAACCATCTGAAAATAGCTCGGGAGTAGGAAGTACCTGTATAGTTACCCATTCCATGTATAATACAGGGTTCAGTTTAGATTTTCCATCTAGTCTGTATTTTGCAATGGTTATATGAAAGACACACAAGCAATGTAGACTGCTGGTGCAGCCAGGCAGAATACTAAAGGATCAATATTATAGTTTTCTGCTCTCATAGGCAGGCTTACAAGCAATTCCAAAAACAGAGTTGGATTGCTTTACTTAATGCACATTTTGTTCTGAGAAGTCACTGTGAAAATGCTACCTTGAAGCTTTACCTCTTAATTGTTCCTGGATCTAATGTGCAGTTATCAAGTTAGATTTCGAGTTAAACCTGAGCAATTCAGCAATTCATGGCATACACTTTGTTCCCTTTGACATGTGCTCTCATTGGTACTCTGGAAACTATGCAGAATTAACGGAAAGAAATAACAAAAATTGTTCCAATGATTATATACAAGAAGAACAGTTATTCTGTTCACAATGTATTTTATGTACAAGCCTAAAGAGATAACATATTAACAGAGAAAATAAATGCTGCATAGGAAAGAAAACAAATTAATTACTTTTAAAAAACATATTTCCAGTTAAATTTTTATTTTCTGCTAAATTTCATAAGTAGATGATTGTACTGTGTGCACGTGATTCTGAAGTCTCAGAGACCCTCAATACTACCAATCCTCTAATAATGGATGTCAGAAAATCTATACAAAATAAAAGAAAAATCTATGAACATCACACAGTGATATAGGTGCACAGAAAGTAAAGGATGCAGACAATAAAGTCTAGTCCAAGGCAAGTTTTCAATCAAAAATATCACCTCCCTAACCAATCTTCTGTTGGTGTAAACCTATAGAAGCTCTACTAATGTCATTAAAGCTTGGTTTTCCTACATGCTTTGGACAGCCCAAACACTCTTTCATGATCTCTGATACAGTCAATATGTAACAATACTTATCAGCAAGAAGATGTTGTAGATACCCTGGAAATCTTCAAGACCAGGTTGGATGGGCTTTGAGCAACACAACCTAGTGAAAGGTGTCCCTACCCATGGAGGGGAGTTTGGAACTTAAAAGCCTTTAAGGTCCCTTACAACTGAGGCCATTCTGTGATCCTGTGAGTCTGTGAAACTTCAGTATCTGTGAACAATGAGGACCAAACCATATCAGGCGTTTCCTCAATTACTTATTTTTATAAGGTAGTTTTTAAGTGACTTTGTGGTTCCTGTTTATTTTGTTTTCTGTTCAAAACAGACATCTGCTAGACAAAAGCTCCAAGCTGAAAGCTCCTAAGCAATACAGAAGTTATTTTCTCTAATTTAATTTTCATCTATGTCATCAATAATTGTACCTTCTTAATCTTACCATTACAAATATTACACTTCAAGATACATCATACATCAGGTTATGAATTTGCAATGACAGAATTTTAACAAATTTTTGTATATCCCATTTTCCATGAAGAAGCTGCTGTCTGCTTTTATAGTAGAATCCCTTACTAATTGTTAGCCTGGTTCTGCAGTTACACTGTTGTATCCACAAAGACTGTTAGTTGATTTCAAAAGGCTTTATTTAAGTTGCGCTGCTTTACCAGGGTTGCAAATATGTTTAATTCAAGAGGGGAAGAGGAGAGAATCCTAATAATTACCTGGCGAGTTTTTCTATTCCCAGTTTTTCTATTTGTATTTATGTGTCTTTCAAATGTCACATGATCTGCACTAAATGGTTCTTTTATTGATAGCTGAATGTAGCCTTAAAATGGGTAAACAATATAATTCTTCATCAGAATTCTCATTCAGAATGGGTGCTGAAGTATTATTAACAAATATAACAACAGACAAAGGCAAAGTTATAGCTGGCCTTCATTTCTCCACTCTTCTCCCCCTTCACATGTAAGGAAAGGCATTGTTAGGACATGAAGAAATTGAAAGCAAAAATTAATAGACAGAAGATTAAGAAAATTAGGTATTCCTGTACCTAATATCTATGGTACAGATAACCAGACTAGCTAAGGAAGAGACATGTCGAGAAGTGGTACATTATTAACCAAGAATAGTTTCACTCAACACTTTGACATTCAAAATCACATAAAAAATTTGTGAAACATAATTTCAAGAATGAAGAAGTTAAGTGTTAAAATTTTCAGATGTTTAAATGATGTAGAAGTCATACAGGTTTCTTAACACAAAGGTCATAGAGGTCAGTAAGTCACAGTGCAGCAGGATGGATAGGTAGTTTGTTTGATGGGCAAAGAGCATTTGGCACAATATGCTTTCTATGGGACTGCAGAAGAAAAAGCAGTGTAATACAAAAGACTGTTTCTTGATGACAGGAAAACCTGTAGAGTGAGAATCTCTGTTAGCCTACAAAAGAAAGCTTGCTGGCTAATATGGCGATATCATCCTTCCGAAGGTATGAGACATGTAGGCATTTCTTCAGACACCTTTAAATCCCATGAGTGTCTCCACCAGCGTTTACAAGGTGATGTGTTAGATATCTTACTGTCCCATTATGCAACAGATCACAACAGAAGGAGATTGTGAGAACCTGCTTTTTTCAACTTAAGCCTGAACTGGGAGGCAGCCACAAGAGTATGGTCGAACATGGGAACAAGCTACCTAGGGAAGTGGGCTCCAAACCAGTGAGTGCTCAAGAGGCTTTGGGGACAGTGCCCTTAATAAAATAGTTTTAGTTTTTGATCAACCCTGAACTGGTCAGGCAGTTGGGCTTAGATGATTTTTGCAGGATTCTTTAAACTGAAGTCCTCTCCTCTCTCCTCTCCTCTCCTCTCCTCTCCACTCCTCTCCNACCAGTGAGTGCTCAAGAGGCTTTGGGGACAGTGCCCTTAATAAAATAGTTTTAGTTTTTGATCAACCCTGAACTGGTCAGGCAGTTGGGCTTAGATGATTTTTGCAGGATTCTTTAAACTGAAGTCCTCTCCTCTCTCCTCTCCTCTCCTCTCCTCTCCTCTCCTCTCCTCTCCAACATTTGCAAAACAAATATGAGGCAAACAAATTGGAGGTATAGGAAGAAGAACCAGAATAAGTTGAACTAATGTAAAAGGAAAGGTCATCCATTCTGTTACTGTACATTCAAACAAATAAAGTAAAAACTGCTAGAATCAAAAGAAAAGGAAAAAAAAAAATTTATATCACTTTTACAAAAGCAACTGGTTTTGCTTTATTTGGGATAATTTTAAACACCCAGAAAAGCACTTAAAATGAAGTTGTAGTTTCAGTTGTTTTGCAAAATCAGGAGGCAAATGGTAGCTTGCTTTTATTAAACAGCTCAGGAGTCATGTGAGAATGAATTACGAGTTTTTCCAGTTGTGAGAGAGACAATTTCATATACCTACCACCACAAGATTTCTTGAAAGTGAGTTGTTCTTCAGCTCCCCTACTTATGCTGTTCTTCCTAGTCAAAATATCTAAATATTTACGAAGGAAAAGAGGAAGCACAACAAATAACGTTGGTAAGTAGGGAGCTTACCAGGAAAACTGTAAATTTACAATCCAGTCCCTACTTTAAAGAATACTAAAGTACATTATGAGACTGGATAAAATCCTGATACTGTTACAAAAATTGTTATTCAAATTTCTAATAAAACTTTGGTTTTCAGCAAGCCAGTCCATTTTCTGTGTATTCATAACCTTGTTTGATCTTAAAATGTTTGAATGCACACAAAAAATGATGCAGGGACCAGAACTGCTTAAGAATTTCATCTGACTATAGGTGTAGGTATGTTTGTGGATATCCTGGATTTACTGGAAGAGGAAACTTTCCAAAGTGTCGACATCAAAATGAAAGCTCTCACAAAGACAAAGGGTATTTACAATTCATTTTACAATTCATACACTTGAATTTCTAATAGCAATGATCCCTACAAATGCGATACTTAAATTTTTCATGAAATTACTTGATAACTTCTTTTTTTGTGATCTGCTTTTAAGGTAATCTCTACCTTACCTGATTTGCCTTAATATTTTGATGGAAAGATTTGACAGATCTAACTTAGGAAACTTCAGACCTTTTTTGTTGCTTATCATTTGTTCATTGCCACCCTTTTCCTAAAGGCTACCACTCCTAGCTACAGTAATCCTTTGGCAGCTCTGAGTTCACTTTAGCACAAAGCCAGGGAGTTGATTATAATTTACTAATGTGTATGAGTAATAGATGGGAGGGATTCAATCTACTACCTAATCACTTGTTCATTCTGCTGGGGTACTTGTTTGTCTTTTTATTTGGGATGTATTCCAGCATCTACCTTTTGGCTCCCATTGAAAAGAACAGATTCAAAATCTTAATTTGACCCTCATGAAATATTTAAGTCAGTATTTCTCTAGTATCCTAGTTATTAGGAGAGTAAATTTCTTAAAGCAATTCAAAACTAAGTAAGCATTCTCAAACAGGTTCAATGTATTTTGCTAGTACACAAGACTATAACAGCAAACTGTTATATAATACCACCTCCCACCATATTAGCAATCATATTGTATGTGATTATACATGTTCCAGCAGAAACCTTGGGCTTACAGGGGGAAGGTGAGTTCACTGTGTATGCATAGAAATTTCACATTGCCATAAACCATTCCAGACTGGGAAAACAATCCCCACCTACACTCATTAACAGAGGCTCAAAAAGAGATTAGCCCCTCCTCTGGCATGCTTTATTGAGCCACGATTTTTCAGTTCCATCTGTTCATCTAGCAACCAATCCCAATAGATATTTTTAAACTGTGAGAGGAGTTAGCTGGAGCTCTTAACAAATTGTTCCTGTCATCTACCATCAAGTTTCCCATTATCATTGACAGCAGGAACATCCCATGGCCAATACCCATTTTCACTTCCAGCTGAGAGAGGAAGTTCTCCCAAAAAACTTCATTTCAGCTAAGCTACACATTTTGTTCAGCTAAACTACGCCAGCTGAGGATACACCCATCCCTCATGAAAAATGTAGAGATAAACTGTATTTTTGGTCCTAGTATGGTGACTGAAGCATTTTTTACCAGAAAAAAAATCAGCTTAGGATTCTCTGTCTACATTAAAATTTGGTGGACCATAAATTACTATAGGTTGAAAGAAACATGTTCCAGCAGTTTATCAAAATACCCACCTTGACCAATGTTTTGCAAAAGTGCTTTGATATTCAAGAAAAGCTTTGCTCCAAACTTTCACACAGACCTTCAAAAAGCCTAGTCCATCCTTAGCAGGATGGCTGGGTAGCCGGACCCTCTCCTAGTGAAACAGAGAACCCTGCACGATGAAGCAGACAGACTCCCTGGTGGTGCTTGAGAAACTTACTCAGGAATTGTCTGGACATCCAAGTTGTCATCAGCCCCTGATGTGCTGGGGAGCATTCCTGCAGGACAGATCACATCTTCTAGGGTCCAGCAGCATCCTCAGGTGCTATTTATTCATACAGACCTAGATGTTGAGCTCAAAAATATTGCTGAGCCCTTTGAAAAGGTTTTCTTGAATTGGCATGAAAATACCCTCTAACAGTGCCACTAAGGATAGCGGTCACTTGAAAACATTAATTTTACTTCCAGATCTCTTATGTTGTAAGTTGGTTTGGTTTAGGTGTTTGGGTGTTTTTTTGGTGGTTGTTTGGGGTTTTTTTGTTTTGTTTTGGTTTGGTTTGGTTTTTTTTATGTTGGGTTTTTGTTTGTTTGTTTTTTGGTGGGGTTGTTTGTTTGGTTTTGTTTTTTTTTTTTTTTCTTAATGAGCCTGAATTCTGAAAGAATCCAAATTTTTCTGAAGGTGTTCAAATACAAGGGGACATTTTTCAGTGTGGCTGAACAGAGTGCAAAACAGAAACTAATCTATACCATAACATCTGTGTGGAATTTTTTTTTGCATGTGTGTAAGTTTGTCTTGCATACCATCTTATAGCCTAAGCTTTTTAAAAAATTTATTTGTTTCATTTTCTCCGATAATGTTTAGGACTAAACAATATAAATATTACTTTTTGGTCACATTCAAAACAGGCTTATATTATTTTTCTATCTATATTTTTAATTTTTTTTCCCTGTAATTGATGTTTTCCCTTAATACAATACTTTGAGAAATCAATGAAAATTTGTCCTGAAGACATCTGAAATTCTTTTTTTTTTAAGAGATGTCTACAAAAAAAAGGTATGTCTACCAATTAATATTAAGTTTTCATTTATGGAGAATTATTTTCTCAAAGATAAATATTAGTTACAATTCTAAACTGAATCAGCAATTTGTAATGGTTCAGATTTTTTTCTCTGCATAGCTTCAGGAAAAGGAAAGAGGAAAGTTGTCTTTAATTTTGCTTTGAAAATGGCCAAAGCTCTTTTAAGTTAAATTTAATGGGAAGCAGTGCTACCCAGACTGTCAGGGTTAAAGAACCTATTTAAATAATCAAAGATCACATTTCTTGACACTACCCACATAACACAAATGTTTGACCACTTCTCACACAAGAAGAACTGCTCACATTTATAGGTTTGGGTAATGACAGAAATAGGAACAGTTTATATGGCTTGAAGATCTGAAGGGACAAATCTGAAGGGACAGAGAAGAAAAGAACCTGTCAATGGGCAATGAACCCACAGGAAGTGCCATGGCAAGATAAATTTACAGGCTATAGTTACATCCACAGCAAAGGCAGTCTTCCAAATTGCTCAAATATCCAATAATCAATCAGACATCGTGTAAGTCACTGGCAAATATATTTTCTGTCTGTCATAGAGTGTTTCCAAGTTAGATGAGTTAGTTTTGGTTAGCTACCTGCTGCAAGTCAGCTGAGATCTGTTTGACAGATTAAAGCTCCCTCATTGGAAGTTTGTGTTCAACCACTACCCTGCTTTGTCCCATACCCTCCATGCTCTGATCCTTGACTGGCTGGTTTTTATTCCTTGTCCAGTCAAAGAGTGATACCTTTATTGGTGGGCCTAATATTTGTGGTGTAAAAGGGGGGTGTAATCACACTTACTCGTGCCTCTTTTGCTTAAGAAAAATATTCATAGGACAGACCACAGGAGATGGAATGATACTGTACATCACAAAATCCAGTAGCCAGGAAAAGCTGAAAGTTCACTGCTGTTGGAATCTCATTTCTATAGCTGCAGACCATTTATTCTTGTCTTGGTCTCTTGAAGCTGTAGGTTCAATGAAAATCTTGCTGTGACTAAGATAATCCATCTTTGGTCCTATGAGTAGCAGTTAATGAAAAAGTAAGATAGCAATCTATACATGAGTTGAGGAATATTACTCATTATGATTAACCATAGTTTCTTTGTCAGGTTTCCATCTCTACTAAATGTTGCCAGCAGATATAAAGGGGGGCATTAAGGTCAAAATCAAATGATATCTGAGTTCTGATTGAAGAAAACTAATGCTTTTCATCTTCCTAGTATTGCAAAGAACAGAATCTGGGAAGGCACAGAAAAAAGAAACAGCTCAGAATGCAGCAATCAGGCTCACTTCTAAAAGCATAATGTGGATGATATTGAGGTGAATACCCAAAAGGAAACTTGACAAAGCTCGTTCTGGCATTTAGATATTTACTGATTCCAAACTGTCTTTGTGAAAACTGCAATTTTGAGAGCATAGAAGCTTAATTCAGTATTCCTTGGAATACAAAAGTAGAGAAGCTTGGTATCATTCAAGTGATTTATTCTGCTCCTTTCTTCAAGAACACTGTATTTTATTCTCTTCAGAAGCCTTGTATCTTTCAAAAAACCAGACTGTGAATTTAACCAGGTATTGTCAATGAACCATCACCTGGCAACTGGAAATTAATTTGATGTGCTGATTCCTGGTGACACAGCTTTTAAGATACAGGTAATTCAAATGGATAATCTATATGCTTGTCAATAGTTTTGGCAAGCTTATTTGTCCTCACCCCAAAGTTTAGAAGCAGACCAGCTGAAGTTTTCTCACCAGTGAATGGCATTTTGGAGCAAATAATGTCAGCTTGCTATGACTGGAGCAATGGGATGGTGAAAGGATTAAAACACCTCCAGATCCAGATCTAGTTTTTAATAGCTTCAAAAGCCAGCAGCATTCAGTTGTAGTAGTTTGTTTAAAAGCATTTAGATATTTGCAATTAATGGATCACAGTTTCCTGGAGCTACCAAGACCTACAACAGAGAAAGTAGATCATTACTTAGGTTCTATGAGATTCAGATCTTGCTTTATATTTGTGGTATTTTGTAATCAGTGAAAAGAAGCAATTGAAAATCGTTTCTAATGGTCCTGACCTTGTCTTGATCTATACCAGGGTAAAGTGAAATGAAGATCTCTGTTCCTAAATGTTTAGAAGAAGGTGCTTCCAAATGGAGAATCAATTGCTGTCACACTCTTTCATGGCAGCTAAATGATACTGTAAGAATCAAATACAGATGATGCACTTTGTCCTTGAGATGTGACAGCTCCTTCAACTTGAGGTAACTTTATGGCTGCTCTAATGTGTACCTGAAGATATATTTGATTTAAATTACTTTAGAATAATGGGTCAGAAAGAGCACTTAAATGCCTTCCTCGCTCAGCTGTCTCAGCTAGTTAATTGCAGCCAGGATTCCTGCAAAGAGCACTAATGCCTCACTTGAAAAGCAGGAAGACACTTCTGCAAGGGGTCCAGTGTGAATTACAGGCTCCAACAATAGTCAGATCCAGTAAAAAAGTTCTTCGTGTTCAAAGATATTTGGATCAAAGTGCTACTTTTCTCAGTGTTTCTGTCCAATCAATCATTGCTTTTGTGAGGAAAAACTATATGCCATCACAAAATTCTATGACATCTTTTTCCTCTGACATTTAGACCTCTTTTCCTAGAACTTACACTGCACAGTAATCTTTCTTTGTAGACAAGAATGCTTTGCTTTGAACACATCCCAGCATGTTTTCTACTTGGTTTGAACTATGTTGGTTCTGTCTGTTTTGGGTTTTTTGTGGTTTTCTCCAGTGAAAAATCTGTAGAAATGCAAGTGGGATGGGAGCTACTGAGCAAAGTACTGACTCTTCTCATATTCCTTCCAGTCAAATGTCAGTTATGGTGTTTGAGCACAACATGTGGGTGTGCACCATTTCCACTGGATTCCATGTGTACCTTTTTATACCTTCAGTTTTTGTGCTCTTCTGATGATCGTGGTTTATCCAGAGCTCAAGTAAATTTAGGACTAACTAAGCAGTCAGTTTCAATTTTGCAGTCAGAGACCTGAGTATAAAGTTATGACTAGCTTATTCACACTTATTTTTAATGGATACTCATATTCACATTTTTAAATGAAAAAGAACAGACGAATAGTCACCTTCAGCTCCAGACTACCTGGTCTCTGGAGGTTCTTATATAATTTATACTCAAGGGTACTTTGTACTTCTTGAAGAGCCAAGAAGTTTCCAAGTGCAGTTAAACAGAGCCAGTGAAACACTGACTTTCTGCTGGATGTCTCCCTCACCTCTTTGCACATCAAAAGCTTAATAGCCTTTTACCCCATCTACTTTTTTCTTGCCATGTATTCCTAGTTCTTTATTCCCCTAATGTTTCCACATTAATGTTCTCTACTTCTTTACCCAATCCTCCTAAAAATAAGCTGCGGCTTGTTCCCTGTCTGTTTTTCTTTCAGAGTTATTATTCTAATGATGGTGAATCTGGACATTATTCACACACTGAAAATCACATGATATTATATTGATGAATAGTTTTCAATATGGGTAAAAAGTAACATAAATCCTGAAAGACTTTCACCTTTGACAAATTCTATTTCAGGTAAGGAAGATGTCACATGAACCAACCATAGCATACTCCCAAGTTTGGGAAGTTTTACTTGGGAAAATGTCATAACTGGGCAAAAAAGGGAATCCCTTTCCTTTGGGAAATTTTACTATTTAATGTTTGTTTTCCAACTAGCATATACCTCCTTGATGGTAGCCTAAGACAAGACCACCCATTTAATATATTTGTAGAGTTGATGGGTCAAGATCATGAGAACAGGAGATTACTTGATGCTCCCAAGGAAGACGAGTATTTGCAGAACCACAATGCATTAATCCTAAATGTTCCAAACTCTTTCCTGGGGCTATAACACTTGGGGTAGTGACCAAGCACTACTTCATTTTCCACAGAATGTAAAGCTCTTTTTGTCCAGGTTTCCATGTCAAAACATGATGCTCCTGCAGCAATTAGTAGTGGTCTCTAAGATGCAAAGGAGGTCCAAGATTGCTTCTATACCCAACAGTTGCAGTAAAAATAGGAGCCCTAGGCCTTTACCATGCTCTGCCTCATATTGTTTCTACTTTACCTTGTGTGTCAGAACACATGCTCCCTTCCCCCCTCTTTTGGGAACACCAAAAATTCAGTCTTTCCTCTGGGATCCCTTCATGAATAACACAGAGCTAATTCAAAAACTTGTCCACATACCTAATGTTACTTTCCATGCACAGCAATATCAGAACTAGGACTGAAGACAGAGAAAGAAAACCTTATAGCACTGAAGGTCATTAATTGTCTATATAAGTATTGAAAACCCAGGTATATTACTGGACATGTTAATGACTAGAAAACTTATGTAAATTTAATTTTGCATTTGTGTGAAGAGAATTGATTAGACATGCATGTTTTCAGATCACACAACACTAAGGGACCAATGCTAATCTCAAATGAATAATTTTCAGTGTGACAAATCTTTACTATCTTGTTGCTGTCATTACAAAAACCAATTGCAAGAGAACCGTTCATTTATCACCTGAGATTTCGTGTTCTCTATTCGAAAAATGTGCCAGGAGTTACTTCTATGGATGTAATATACCCATCTAAATTTCTGTAAAATGTAACTGATTAAAAAAAATACCTAATTCAAAGAAATATTTTTAAACCCAGCATCCATTTGATGATGTCATCTATTCTCTGCTTCTGTATCTATTTTGTTTCAAAGGCAACATTGAAAAAAGCCATAACTTTTTTAGTTTGTGTAAGTTTAACTATTTTTTCCATGTGACTCACAAACTGATTCATCATAGAAACTTCAAGAAAGCTTTAGAGGTCATTAAGAGCTGTGGTATTCCTAAAAACCAGTGTTCCAAAGATGAGACTGGAACTGAGGAGTCTTAGAACAAAACTTTCCATGAAACATTGCAGACAGTACCATAGCCAGGTCGTACAGCCAAGTAATTTCTTAAAGACAGGGAGGAAAAGCAGCATATAGGAATACTTAGAAGAAATGGAGTTAGAATCATGGAGGAGAAGGATGAAACATTCATTAAAATTAATGTTTTAACAATTTGATTCAGCAGAACTGAGATGCAGAAAATATATTTTCCCTAACATAAGATAACAGCTTGTCTACCTGCTAGACCTATTTTTTTATGTACCTGCTGCCACTTAAGATGTCAACCACTTTGAAAGGCTGATGAAAATGTCAGGGGAGAGAGACAAATGACACACGGCTTGGCAAGTCAGCATGCTATTCTAAAAGCTAAAATGGGCAAGACAGATTAATGGAGACATAAAGGGTGAACACGCCACAAAAAAAGTTAAAAAGTAAAAATTTGATTGTACAAGAAATTAAAAAGTCAAAAAATTGTAACTTTGGAGAAAAAGAATAATTAAATTTTTAAACCATGGCTTATTATCAAATTTCTGTTATTTGCTTTTTCAAAGCACTTACTCATGTTCTGGACTTGCTCTCAAAAAAAATTTAATAGAGAAATTTATTTAAAAAATTTAAAGCTGAGATTCACTTTTTTCTGTTTATTCCAGAAAATAGAGTTTATGAAAAGCAGAGCTGGCAGAAGGGACATGCCAAAAAAAAAAAAAAAAAAAGGACTAGTAAAAAAAGGTGGAGGGGCAAGAAAAAAATTCTTT